>JAQFVV010000003.1:25338605-25751105 GCA_028023455.1 Epiperipatus broadwayi | reverse complement strand
GTATTAATTAAAAATATAAGAAATATAAACAGAGACTTATATACAGTTTATCCTAGCTAGATTTTGATTTAGCTAACATTTATACTATTTATTTTAGTGAATATAGTTGAATTCAATAAAATACTCTTTATCTATTAATTACATTAATGATTGTGTCCTGTGTATTTAGATATCCCATATTTATTATATCTCATCACTCTAATATATTTTTGTGATTAAAACATTTAACTTCTTAACATGTAGGTTAGCTTAGTAATTACTAATAATATATTCCACCCCATTTATAGTTATAATATTTGGCCTCCAATATGTTAGGCAATTTATAATAGTAATATTTACTGTTCCATATATATATTCTAATATTCTCATGGATAAATGATGAATTCATGATATTATTTCTTGGAATCTCTTACATCATTTGTTATAATGAAACTCTGAATATCATATATAAAGGCATTTATATACATATATGCCTTTGATGTTATACAAAGCTTCATTGTTGTTTAAAAATTATGTAAGAGACTTCATTTGTTATAATGTAACTTTGACAATATTAATTGTGTCTAAATATTGCAAGCATTTTCTCTTTTTTCATAATATTGCTCTAATTATTATATATTTTTGGTGATTATGCATTTAAATGATATAAGGGCTTCACTTTTTATAACATAATTCTAAACTTCAGTATTAGCACCATTATTACTACTGAAGCTTAGAATTTTAGAAACCCACATCATTTAGATGCACAATCTCTATAAATATACAATATTTTCATCTATATTATAAAAAAGTGGGAAGATACATAATTTAGATCAGTGGTCTTCAACCTTTTTACACTTGCAGACTGGCAAAAATAAGGATAAGATTTTGTGGACCAGCAGAAGTCTACAGATAATTTTTTTAAAAGATTTAAACTGCTTAGCCTTAGATGAGTATAATTGTTATAACTGACCAAAACAACACACTAGTTATTGAGTATTGTAATGGTGTTTCTTACCTTCACATGCTGAACACTTTTTCTCGAGTTACACAGTCATACTGCTACAGAAAACAGTACATTCTCATTAATGTGCCTGCATTGCTATGTTTATTATTTAATTGTTAAAACATGCAAAAATAAAATGTTATTCACCTGAATGTTGGGAAATATCATAACTAGTGTAATTACATGACAATGATTATGATAAATGTAATATCTGTATTAATGTTAAATATATAAGATGAAGTTATATATATATATATATATATATGGAGTTTGCATAATAAAAAACTTTCTTTTTTTTTTTCATTTTGAATCTAGTGTTATTTTAATCTCATTTTTACCCAATTAAAAAAAAAAAACAGAACGGAAAGTTGTTTTGGTAAAGTGTCACATAGAAATAAAACAATCATTATAAAGATGTCATTTTGCCAAAAAAAAAAAAAGATAATAGATTTATGTTCTCAATGAAGAGAAATCATCATCAATGATCTGTCTCCATTTTGTGAAGTTTACAATTTCAAAAAGAAATGACACACACAAAATAAAAAGATGATACAAATGCAATAAAATTTTTTGCTATATGTATCCAATAAATGAGATGATGCAATACAGAAATGCTTACTAGATATAGAAATTGATGAGTTAGGAGTGTTGCAATTATCATGAGATTGACACTTTGTCTTTTAAAGATTGCATTTTCAGATAAATTCCTATGATTATTATTTAGTAATTATAGTATTATCTACTAATTTAAATAAAATTTTGATTTATAATTAATTTTATTTAAGCAATTGCGATGAAAAAATAAATAAAAATTGTTTATATTAATTAAAAGTTTAAAATCTTATTATTTTGTTATTCCAAACTTTTCTGCCAGTTTAGCGTGGACCGGCAAAAAACTTCTGCGGACCAGCGCTGGTCTGTGTTCCAAGGGTTGAAGACCACTGATTTAGATGCACAATGAACATACATAGATGACATTCAGAGCTATATTAAAATCTCTTATATCATTAATGCACATAATTTTTATACGTATATAATATTAGCATTATTGAACAAAAGTAAAATCTTTCTCATTCTTTGTATAAAGTATATGTGATAATGTCTATATTATTGTATCATATTAAAGGATGAAGGTTCTCATACTATAGTGTGCAAACATTATTCCAGTACAGCCATAAACTGAGTTCTAAATCTAGAGAAAAACTTGGAATTTTTTTGTAGATAAATGAGAAATTTATATTCTTTTTCATGTAAATGATTTTAGGGAGCTACCTAATATTGATTGGTAAATGTGTGTTCAGTTCTCTGTATCTATAAAATAATGTTTGTTTTACTGATTATATAAAAGTTTGTTAATCAAATGTCATAAACATATGCTTTGCTCATGATTTATAATTATACTTTAAACAACTGTGCTCATTAAAGTTTATGTTGTAGATCTAGTATGAGATGATACCATAAACTATATTAAAACAATGGTTTATATTTATCACCTGGTCACTTGATTATGAATTCAAATAAAGTTCCAAGCTTAATAGTTTCATTCAGTGTGAGATAAAAAATTGTGATAAGTAATTGCTGAAAATTGAATGATTAATTGATTAGAAGACATAGCACTAGACATGGTAGATTAAGATTTACTCCAAGAATCATTAGTTTTACCATTGTACTAAACAGTTTGGAGCAAATAAAAATTATATGGTTAGTTGTTTGGAATGACATACATTCCAGCACTCAAATGATAAATTGGACACAACAATTCCATTTCATAGACCAATATGAACGTTTTAAATTTTATTTAGCTGAAAGTGGACTCAAATCATTAGTGACTAGGTCAAGAACTATAGCTTGGTTTTGAACCAAGTTATCTAGGAGACTTATATTAGTTACAAATTATATAAACATTAAATTTTTATTTATTATTGTTTATTTAAATTTATTAACAAAACTGTCTTTATAAGCATTCTATACAATATAGTTTATTATTTAAATGAAAAGGATCCGATGACATCGAGTGATAAATCACTGGTAGCTGTCCTTGAGAATGCCTATACAAGATTAAGTAAAAGGATGTTATTGAACGCACTAACTTTGAATGGACGCAAACAGTTTCTGTAGCTCCAGATGTTGCACAGTCTTCTAATTCTAATGAATCAAATCACAGTTTAGTGAATTATGCATCTGGGCAAACATTCATAATCATTTTTATAATGCACACCTGTAAATATTGTTGGACAAAGCCCTTTTAACTACCTGTTCTTTCTCTCATGCCTCCTATTGTTAAATGCAAGCAAGCCGACAGGGAATATCTATTAGACACCTGGTAGAAAGCTTTTCAAATCAACACAGACAAACTGACAGAGGAAAAAAAGTTTTTAGTTAGTGATCTGCTGGAAGTTAAAAAAGAATTTAAGCTTTCAGTTTTTATTTTTATTTTATAGGCAACAGTTTTTTGTTGTACTTAATAAAAACAAACAAAATAATTATAATAAAATTATCTTTTTTACTTCCACCTAGAAATCCACTAATTATATAATATAATACATATTTATTTCCTCTTATAAGAAGAAAATGTTAAAGTACCAAGGCGAATAAATATTTCTTCATATAATTGTATACTTACATGTAGTTATAAACAAAGAACTTGAGATGTTGAATGTGTATATCCATGTTTATAGCTGTGTTTGAAACCTGGAAAGATAAAATTTAAACATTTATTTAGGTTTCAAACAGGTTTAAAACTTTTATTTCAAATAGTTGGTCCATAAACAATCTAGCTAATTATTTAATCTTGATCGGTAATTTTTAGTTAGAGAGTAAAATAAAAGTGAAAATCACTCAAATTAACATTATCTGGAAATTGGATAATATCATAATACTTTCTGTATCATTGTTCTTGTAGTGCAGCTGTTGAGAGCCCTTTATTCTGTAATATGTTATTTAATAGCTATTTTATTATATCTCGTATACTACAACAAAATGATAAAATATAAAGAAATGTCACTATAGAAAGTACCACAAATGACCACAGAATGATGCAACCATTTATAAATGAATGTAATGTGATGCAATAAAACAGAGTTAAATAAAGGTAAATAATCAGCAATCATTTGTAATGTTCATAAATAAATGCTATATGACTAATAACATATGAAATGATATATAAATGTATATTACTTTTTTTTATTTTTATCAAGAATGTTTATTAACTATGTGTACAGTGGTTAATGAAAGAAAAAAAAAAAGAAATTCTACATCTATTTTGTAAAAGGATATCATTTTAAATAAGGTAAAGTCTAAATCTTGTTCTGAGTTGCCTCGTGGTTTTACTGTCCTGTGTTGACTTTGAGCACTTGCTGGTCTTCTTGTTTACTCTTCTGCATCACTAGTTATTTTAGTATAAGGATTTGTTAGCCCCAAATCTGTTGATGTTTCCAGCTTTATTAGACCCCATGTGTTTTCATGAGAAAATTGCGGGGCTATTTGCTGCTCTCTATTTTTTGTAGCTGTTAGTTTTCTTAATATGATTTGTTGTGGATTTATATTGAATTGGTTGAATACCAATTCACATTTTGTAAGCCAGAGATTGTATAGCAAAAAAGTTGCACTTCTCACTTTTGAAGTTCTTTTAACAAGAATATATTAGTTCATGGTCATTTAGTATCATTAGTGTACTGGTAGTAAATAAAATAACAAACACCTATAATGTTAATCAAGTATGTAGATGTTAAATGTGATTCTAAGTAATAATACAGAATCAGTTTGTATTAAAACTTTTAACTCTATGAATGAAAACTTTTAACGTTAGGCACAATCCATGCACATATCAAATTCCATTATTGAATAGAGCTAACTACATGATAGCAAGACTAATAGAATATATGTGTACATGAGTAAATATGAAAATACTTAAATGAATTCATTATAACAATTTAAAATAATGATTTAATAATTTTATTAATTAATTAAAAATCATAACAATAGAAGATCTGACAAATATTTTCCTGTAACACAAAAAATTGTTATATTTGTTTTTAACTTATTTATAAAATCACATGGATAGTAATTATTTCTTTAGATTAAAAACCAAACAAATTATAATTGATTATAAATAGAAGACATGTATATACATGCACATCTATATGCTTCTAATAATACAAAACTATTTCAATTATTTAATTATTATTTATCTTAAATCTACAAGCCAATTATTACTTTTTGTATGTAAATGGTAAACAACTTAAATAGGTCACCTATATTTAAACATATGCACTTTTGCATTTAATTATACAAAATATTTTAATTATTAATTTAATATAAATTATTTTCCCAATCTATATTAAAACATAAATGTGAAAGTTTGTTTGTTTGTTGTTACTTTATAACTCAACAAATATTGCATAATTGATTATGAAACTTGAACCATTTTCTTTTTTGTGTGTGTAAAGAATTTTATAGGCTATAAATTTTTGCTTTATGATACTTAATTGTTTTAAAAACTTTGGTAATTTGCAATATAAAAATGCATTGAAATTTGTAATTGTTGTGTTTGGTTAGGCTTGTAGGCTCCGATACAAACTAACAGACAAATGATGACAACCACTCAACAATTAATATGTACAATTCATTAGTTACAAAAAATATATACTCATATTAGTTAAGCAAACAAATAAATATAGTTTATACAATTGAATCCTGGGCTAGTCATGCCGACTATTGGAACTCACTTCCAGCTAAATAAGTAGCCTGCCTTGTGAGCTCTGGTAAGAGACTCTTCTGGCTGTACAAGACAGCTTGCCTCAAGTTTGCTGTAATTCTGACTCTTCCAGCTTGCCTCGAGTCAGTTGTGGACATGGATGTCATGATAATTACTAGAGAAAATATCTTTGCTGATGGCAGAGGGTTTATTGGAGAGCATGTTCAGTCATTCAGGTTGATAGAAGTAATTACTCTCTCTGCCTTGCCTCCAAAGGCTGACTATTAAATGGCAGATCCCCTACTTTACTGGAAACACTCAGATTATATGTGCCAACCCCAATGAAGGGGATTTATCCCCATTGGATAGTGACCAGGTGCTAGCCAATCAGGCAAGGAATCTGGAATAGTCCACTTCTAAAGACAAGGTCAAATATGACAGTAATGATATCATAAAAATGCAAAAAAGAGGGTGGCATTGTGGCCTGAGGCCAGATATTTAATTTCTCATTTGCAAATAGAATGTGAAAAAAATACAACTATTTTAAAATTTCATAGAAAAAAATTAGATTTTTTTTGTGTTTTTTGGGATACTGCTGTTGTTAACTCATAAATTATTACTTGCAATATAAAATGTATCAAAATCCTAATTACTTTCTGGAAAATATAATGTAACAATAATAACAAAATAAAATACGAATCTCTGTATCATAATTTTATTGTTATATTTATGTTTTGATTAATGTTAAAATAGATGCTTAACAATGGAAAAGGGAACAAAATCATATGCTTGCAAAGGCTTTTTATGTATAATTATTATTATTAATATATATAGCTGTTATATATATATATTATTATTTATTATAATTTAAATGCATTATAATAGTGATTTTTAATTGTTGTTGATAACTTATATATTATTATTACATATAAATATTACTTACTATAATTAGTCAAAAATCAGGATAAATAAATACTAGAACTCCAAAACTAAGAATTCAGGAATACTATGTCTTTATGGTTTATTAAATTTGAAAGTTTGTTTGTAACTTAAGATATTCCAACAATTTTGATGAATCTTTTACAATGTTTTTTCTTTTTGTTTGGATTTTTGCATTATGATAATTAATTGTTTTTAAAATTTGGTAATTTTCTACTAACATGAGCAAAGTCACAGAGACAGCTACAATATTAATAATTCTTTCTACATTTGCATTTATCAAATACAAACATTGATTAAAATTTAAAACTTTAGAATTTTAATTATCATTTAATATAACTTAATCAAGTGTTATAAACAAAATAAAATATTTTTTTAAACAAAATCCATATTATTTAATTTTTTTAATTCTTTTTCTCTTGAAATATTATATTTATCAGTTGATTTGTTCTTTTCCTGTGAATTTTTTTAGATTATTTGGCTAATGCTAATTGATTTAAAGTTATTTTCTTTTGTTAGTTTATAAAAGTTACTGTAAATGAGATTCTCTTTCTTTTGGACAATAAAAATATTTTTTGCATTATTTTAGTAGTGGAATTAATTTAAAATAATATACCCATTATATGTGAAAAAAAAAAGATATATATATATATATGCTTATGGCTTCTATATGTATGTACAACAGACTTCAGTATAGATAGATAATGTATATAATAGTGAATTTAATTATTAGCAGGTTCTCTTTTTCTGTACAAGTAGATTAAACACATACACGTATATATAATACTCATACAAAGTTTAAATACAAGATACTGTAATGTTATTAAATATATATACATACAATTTGGTTAAATGCTGAAAACCTTTAACTCAGATTTATCATCTATATTATTTGAACTTGATAACTGCACATACATTGGAATATGGACCAATAACATCATTCTCCATACCATTCTGACTAGTAATGGAATTCTGCTACTAATGACTTTCTTTTGATTTTTCTAGTTTTTTTTTAGTTATCCTACAATTGCTACAATGTAGTTTTACAATATCACTTCTAATATATAGGGTATATGAGCACAGACTTTCACACGACCCACCACTCTCCACTCTATCTAATAACACTGATACACTCAAGCACATATATGCTGAAAAGATAAATAATTACCAATATACGTATTTCATGCTAAATCAGCAATCATCACTTGGTCCAGATTATCATCTCCCACACATATAATATCACTTCAAAATAAATCAATTATTTTATATAGCGCGATGTTTATAAACTGTAATATTTAAACAGCATTAAACTGTTGCACATGCGCTTTGCAGATTTTAACTATAAATGACTGAATACTAACACTTCAAACACATGATAAAGTCTTTGGAAAAGATAGAGTGGCCATCTATCTTTTTGAACCCAAACGCTTTTGTATGGGCAAATCTTAATTGATTTATTTATATACATTTAATTTCAAATAAGAATGACCTATCGTAAATTCTAATAAATTTTACTAGCATCATTCATTCAAGCATGTAAAAGTAATTTAAAGTGATTATTTAATATCTTCACTTTCAAACACTTAAGATTGGCCCATCCAAAAGCGTTTGGGTTTGAAAAGATAGATGGCCACTCTATCTTTTCCAAAGACTTTATCATGTGTTTGAAGTGTTAGTATTCAGTCATTTATAGTTAAAATCTGCAAAGCGCATGTGCAACAGTTTAATGCTGTTTAAATATTACAATATCACTTCTAAGAAAAGTATTTATTTTATAGAATTATCATTCCAAATTCGATTTGTTTATTATAAACATTACTTACAATAAATGTTAATATATATATATATATATATATATGTCAACAGATGGTGTTCTACCAAAAACACCATCAAGCGTATGTTTACATAAACATCAGAGCATGCATTCACTATCTCTAACTTTAATTCCACTTTCAGATCATGATTTCAAGCTATTTTCTATCATCAGTGAAAGACAGGAATTTTAGAAACTAGATCTAAACACAAACTCTGAACGTTTATGAAACAGTTTCTATTCAGCTTGCAAGGGTGAATCTTTTAGACACGTAATGTCTTCAAACTCAGCATAGCAAGCCAGATAGCTATATGGGTCTGATCACAGTTCAGCATCACCACATAGTAGAAGCCTCTGCAATATATATCATTGCTAGAAAGACCTCAAAGGTACATTTATGAAAAACAAGTTAAAAACTTGCTAACGCTTGTATTTATGTCAACAGATGGCGTTCTACCAAAAACACCATCAAGTGTATGTTTACATAAATGTCAGAGCATGCATTCACTATCTCTAACTTTAATTCCACTTTCAGATCATGATTTCAAGCTATTTGCTATCATCAGTGAAAGACAGGAATTTTAGAAACTAGATCTAAACACAAACTCTGAGCATTTATGAAACAGTTTCTATTCAGCTTGCAAGCATGAATCTTTTAGACTATGTGGTGATGCTGAACTGTGATCAGACCCATATAGCTATCTGGCTTGCTATGTTGAGTTTGAAGACATTACGTGTCTAAAAGATTCACGCTTGCAAGCTGAATAGAAACTGTTTCATAAAAGCTCAGAGTTTGTGTTTAGATCAAGTTTCTAAAATTCCTGTCTTTCACTGATGATAGCAAATAGCTTGAAATCATGATCTGAAAGTGGAATTAAAGTTAGAGATAGTGAATGCATGCTCTGACGTTTATGCAAACATACGCTTGACGGTGTTTTTGGTAGAACACCATCTGTTGACATAAATACAAGTGTTACCAAGTTGTTAACTTGTTTTTTGTTTTTAATATATATATATGTAGCAATAAATTTTTTTAAAATTAAAGAAACATAATTAATTTTGTTTACGATATGTATAGGGCCAGCATCTACATAAGCCAGCTGTACACTAAATTATTTTAGAAATAATACATATGTAATAAGTATTATATATTCAGCCTGAATTCTGTCCTTCCCTTACCAATATAATTAAATGAACATAATAAGGTACTATGAATGAGTGGTCAGATTGACATAAAGTCAGCATGAGTATAACAATAATATTTGGCATCAACAAGGGCTTTGAGCATTCCATTCTCAGATTTTCAATGAAATGGAATGCTTTATAAAAGAGTTAGAGAGTAGAGAAAATTGAAGCTTGCCCATTAAAGTTTAAAGATTTGCTATCTTAATATAAATTGAGCACTGGTTATATATATATATATATATATATATATATATATATATATATATATATATATATATATATATATGTATGTATGGGAGATAGTGATCTGGACCAACTGATGAGTACTGGTTCAGCATGAAATACATATATTAGAGATCATTTATCTTTTTTACATGTATGTGGTCAGTTGTATAAGATAAATTGGATAGAAGTAGGATGCTTGAAAGTTCGAGTTTAAGTCCCTTATAATTACATTAAGTTTAATGTAGACAATATACATATATTTAAATATTAAATAATACATAAGCAAATTTTTAAACTTAATGAAAAACTTTGTTGCTCTGAATATTTATATACACATACACATATATAATATTTGATGTTATTTACTAAGTGCAGAGATCATGTATAATTAAGGAGAAAGAATTTCCACCTTTAATATATGAACTGTTCTAATTGTATGATAGTTCAACAATGTTATGTTGAGTACTGAGAATATTCTCTCAAACACAAGGTAGAGACTATTGAAAAGATAAGAGTGGCCATCTTATCTTTAAACCTACATTCTAATTATACACACCAATCTGGTGTCTTAGCTTGAGAGCGTGAAGATGTTTTTCTATTCACTTTTACATCCATTATTTTTCTTTCACATATAAACATTCATGAAATTTTTCATTTTAATATGTTTTAATATTACAAAATCTTAGAAACTAGGTAATAATCAAATCTATTTTCTAAGTGCAATGATCATATATTATTAAAGAGAAAGGATTTCCACCTTTAATATATATGCTGTATGGATTTTATAATACCTCAATGATGTCATGTTGAGTACTGAGGATATTTCCAAACTTAAATACAAGTTAGAGACTTGAAAAGATAAGAATGACCATCTTATTTTTAAACCTACATTCTAATTATATAGGAAAATCTAAAGCATCATCGTTTAAGAATGTGAAGATATTTCTTTATTTACTTTCACATTAATAAAGAAATATCTTCACACTCTCAAATGAAGATGCTTTAGATTGGACTATATAATTAAAATGTATGTTTAAAGATAAGTTGGCCACTCTTATGTTTTCAAAAGTCTCTATTGTGTTTGGGTTTGAGTACTCAACATGACATTGTTGAGCTATTATAAGATCAGTACTGTGCATGTATTAAAGGTGGAAAATCCTTTCTCCTTTATATATATATATATATATATACTAACTATTAGTGCTTCGATTAGTGACTTAGCTAGTTGTCTGTCATAATAAATTTATAAATAGAGAAATTTTCTTTCATTCTCCGTCATTTGTACTACTTGTATAATTTTCAGAATTAGTCCACACATGCACAGTTCCTAATGATATTAGATTATAATTCTGCATTATACTTCACTACATTTATATTTGCTCTGTTAACTCTGCTCCATTAGTTTTCACTATAATGCTCTCTTCTGCATATTTAATTTGTTATGGATTTCTGAATTTTTATCATCATACTGCTCACATTATACTGTATGTATAGAACTGTACTAGCCTATTTTAAATTAGTAGTGTTATTTATTATAATCTAGTTTACATAATTGAGTTCTATGCAAATGAGCATGAAAGTTTAATTTGTATTTGCATAATTTTGTGAATAATAATTTTTTTAAAGTACAATTTTACTCTCAGTTATCTTTGTATAAATCTATCCATTCACATTCATGCACTTTATTTTATTATATACACATTTGGAGTACTCAGTTTTTAATCAAATACGTCAATTCCTCTTCTTCACCCTAGAAATAGAGTAAAATTCAATCACAGATAGTTTTCAATTTTGCAGGTTTTCTATTTATCCTATCTTTTCTGGAGAAGAGTCTTTTATATTCTTTTTTTTTTTTTAGAGAAAGACCTTTCTCCTTCACACAGTGGTTCACAATTTAATTCAGCAGATTAATCCTGTGAATCTAAGCTTGTAGTTTTTTTAAAATTATGTCTAACAGCTCTTAAAACAGAATTTTAACTGATTAATATGCTTTCTTACTTCCCTACCATTTTCTGCTTAATTACACATATTTGCATAGATAGTACATTGATTATAACTCCAAGTATCCATTTCTTTTTCAATATGTCTTGTACTCAGATAATTTGTCCTATTTTATATTTAACATTTTCTGACATTGTCTCCTTTTCTGTAGATTTTTTCAGTATTAATAAAGAAACATGTTTTAAAATGGTGTTTCTTCAATAATTCTGCTGGAGTTTGCTATGCACAAACTGTTGATAAAACATTGCTGTTATTAGTATTTCATGAATATCAACATGTTCTATTTTATTCAATGCACATTTTAGTTGCTGAAAGGCCTTTTTTTTCTAATTCATTTGATTTAGGGTGATAAGATGGTGTTAACAAATACTGTATCCCCTTCTTAGATAGAAAATCATCCAACCATAGTAAACAAAATCCTGCACCATTATCCACAACTATTAGTTCAGGATATTCATGTGTTGCAAAGTTGTCATTTAAAAATTTATTATATTTTTAGTGTTTGTATTTTGATCATTTTGTATTCATCCATTTAGAATATGAATCAACAATGACCATATATATATATATATATATATTTTCATGAAATGATCCTGCATGATCTAGATAAATTCTTTGCCATGGTTTTGTAGCTTCAGGACATGGCTGTAACTTTTTTGCAAGTAAGCTTGCTGTTTTTACGGCTTTCTCAATATCTTTATTTATATTTGGCTCAGTCATATAATCAAGCCAATTCTTTCATATAAAGTATTGTTCTAACACACATTTCCCTCTCTCATTTGGTATCAAAACTCAGTCATTTATAAGATTGCATTTTTTACACAATGATAAACTCTCACAAGGCTTTCAGATTTGTTGATCAATATTATTTGGTCATTTATAGACCAATCTCAACTAATTGATAACTGGAATCTTTTTAGTCCATTTTGTCATGACTGTACTGTTTAATCCCTCTGTTCTGGACTTTATATTTTAGTTTGACCATTTTGATACATTTAATACTTATTCCTAGAGGCCAGAACCAGTTCTATCCCAATATAAGTACAAATCTTTAGCTACAACATATAATGGTACATTTTTTGTCTCTCTGTTTACTTTCACAAGCACAATCATCATTCCTTTTATATTAATAAGATTCCTTTTTATATCCACAGCAACCAAGCATGTCTTTTTAATTTGAATTTTGTTGTTTCAGTTTCTATTTATGGCTAGTGATAAGGGATATGCCTGCTCCACTATCAACTTCCATTTTGATAATTTGGTCACACATGTTGATATTTAATACATTACCCATATCTCCACTTTCCATTAATTTTTTCATATTTGCTCAACTCTTAAATACTTTTCTCGATTTACTATTGACCTGTAAATCCATATTAGTCATTCTTTTTTGTTCATGCAAACTTTTGACATATGACCTAACAATCCTTAATTTTTATATTATCTTTTATAAATTTATACATTTTCTTTGTGTCTTTTCCCACAAAGTAGTAGCAAATGTAGACATCTTTACTATTTGTCATTTGTATCTTCACCTTAATAACATATGCTGTATTTTTAAATTTTGCTGAATCTTCCTGAACAGCTGCATATGCTATCCTTCTTTTTATAGCAGCAGTTTATTTTACTGCAGAATCATTTAATAAGAGTTGTTTAAGATTTCCATTTCACATATGCCATAAAAGGGTCTAATGCAAATCCTCCAGTCTGCCTTTAGACTAACATTTTTTTGCTAGTTGATGCATTACTGTATTATACTTTCATATGTTTTTCATAGGTGACTGCATTCTATTTCGGAAACCAGAGTCAAATTATATATTTTAAAGTTGTCAGTTTGAAGTATAAAAATAATTTCCATATTAACTCATCATAGGGGATGTTTTGGGGCACTTTTGGACCCCACAGGTAATTAGCTACTTGAAGCACCTCCTTTTTCAATATCCAAATAAAAATAACAACTTCAGTTTATTGTCTGCAAAGTTGTTTATAATAAAGTAACTTTTGACATGAACTATGTATATTTGCCACTGTGCTTTATTATTTACATTGAACAGCATTATAATATTGTTCTGCATTGCCATGTTATTTATCCAAATTAGACCATAGTAAATATTGACTCCGCTAACTGACTATGCATACAGCTCTTGAATTATTGACTGCAACAATTGATGCTATAGGGACTAGATCTACCTAAATGAGCTATTTACTCATTAAATTATTTTAGAAATAATACCCAAGCAAATTTTTAAACTCAATGAAAGTGTTTATTGCTCTGAATATATATATAATGCACCGGTTCAGACATCTTTTAGAAATAAAACTGGTATGACCTTACAAGCTTTTCATCCATGCGAAAATAGAAATAATATAGATAAAAAATGCTCAGATCGTAATTATTTTTTTCTTTGTAACATTCATGAGCTATTTACTTTTTTTATTCTTATTTATACCAGCAAGAGATTTTTTGTTTAAATTAATATGTAATAATAAATAAAAGTTTCCAGATTATGGGTAGGTAATTTTTATTAGCATTTTTGAAAAGTGGGAAGAGATGCCAGATTTTTTTTGTTGTTCTATTTTAGAAAGAAAAAAATGTCATTTTAAAAAAAAACAATAACCTCAATGTGAAGGATCTTTGGATCATTTTAACCAGCAAATTTCTTCATGTAACAGCATTATAAAATTAAGCTGGTTAGCTAATTTGTGGATTATCAAAACAGCTAAGTTGGAAAACTATGCAATTGCTGAAAATCTCATTATGATGAGATAAAATCTAATTACTGCACTAATCAAATAAACCTGAAATTATGTAGCTCCTGCAGATGCTAATTTTAAAAAGTGCCTCATTTCTACCTGCACTAACGATTGAGGATATAGAATTAATACTACTAGTTTCTTTTTCATGACTTTTACCTGCCTATTTGTAAATGCATTATCCTTTCTTACCAGCATTTTATACCGAGAATAATTCAAGAAAAATACATTCAATAAAGCCTTAAACCTTAAAACTGTCTTATGAATCAATCTTTTTAAAATGTTTGAGCCTATAATTTAATAAGGTGTAAAATCAGGATTCTGAAGTTATGGTAAGAGAAATTTTGGTACTAGTATTATCACTGGAACATGGTAATGGATGATGCTGTTGCTAGCCCCAAACAGTTAAATATACCATTAACAAAGCTATAATGACATCGACTAGAAGCACGTAGTTTCAAAAAGTGGTAGGAAAAGAAATTAACATAAAAAAGTAAAATGCCTAAGGCACTATATTTAAAAAAAAAATCCTGACTTTCAACACTAAAAAAAAAACAATTTTGTCAAGCATTGGTGATCAAGAGGTCAGTACAGCTGTCTTACAAGCAGTTGTCCCATGTTAGCGGGTTCACTTCCTAGCCAACTCTATGACACATGAAAAAAAAAACAATTTTCAGTGATAATTAGAAAAATCAAAAATGCTATTTAATGCTATTTTCATGGGCTTTTGAAAATAGCATTTTTGATTTTTCTAATTATTGCTGAAAATTGTTTTTTTTTTTTTGGTATTGAAAGTCAGGAATTTTTTTTAACGTAGTGCCTTAAGTGTTTTAATTTTTTACATTAATTTCTTTTCCTGCCATTTTTTGAAACTACATGCTTCTAGTCAACATCATTACAGCCTCGTGGATGGTGTATTTAACTGTTTGGGCTAGCAACAATGCCATCCAACACCATGTATGGGCATATTACTACCAACTTAACTCTCAGTGGCTACAAGCAGTATATCACACCACATGAAGTTTTCATATACCGATTTTTTAATTTTTTTAAAATTGAACAGGTGATCTCAGTATATTGTTAAGTGTACTGTATTTTGTAAGAAAGATTAATTAGCATGAATGTTGTTTGTATAGTGTAAATATTTATGATTTTTATTTTGTATTAGCAGAATCTCACATTAGTCTAAATATAGGCAATTTTACTTCTCCATTTTTGGTGCTTATAAATGTTACATTTTTTAATATAATTGTTTTTTGTAAATAATACTTGTAATAAAAGAAAATCAAATTTATTTCATTATAAAAGCCTGATTCTGATTTTTTTTTAAAAGAAAGCATTCAACTGATCTCTCTTAAAAGTGGAATCAGTTGTATTTTAAGTCAATTTATATCTCATTTTTTTATAAATAATAACGTAGCTTAGACAACAGCATATGTGATCTTAGTTCCAAATGCTTCAGATTGGCCCATATATATATATAGCTTGGGTGAAAAAGTTAGAGTGGATCCATTCTATCTTTTAAAAAGACTTTATCCTGTATTTGGAAAGGAGAGTATTCAATTTATATAGTGTTCCATCTGTAAAGCGCATGTGCCATTGTTTAAGCTATGTTATTATTTATAATTTATATAAAAACATCACATTATATAAATAAAATATCTCCATTTTTTGTAATTTTATAGTTATACTTTTTTTATTTTTTTATACAAATGTTATATTTTTTTAATGTAATGCATATAATTTTTTTTTAAAAAATCATATTTGGGACCATAATTGTAGCATAAAATACCACTTATATTGATTACATTGCAAAACAATGTTGTATCCATTGCAGGTTAAATTTTTAAAGCAGAGAAATTTTAATAGATCATAGGAAACTATAGTACAATATATGACATACAAACTCAAATATAGTAAAAAAATTTAATATCATATAAAAGTCTTTAAATAAAAAATAATTTCTTCTTCAATAAATTCAATCAATAATTAAGGAATAAAACTTATTATTTCTGCATTATTGTCTATACAAAAAGCCAAACTCAGATTAATATCAAAGAGACAATAAAAAATACTTTATTTATTACAATACTTTATTTATTACAACAAGTTATCACATTAAATTTTTATTATGATCTTAGGAAAAAGAATGTTCCAAAAAGATTTTTTTGTTTTTTTATAAAGAGATCTTTAAACCAAACTAAGATATATGTTAAAAATATATTATGATAAAACATACTAGTATTGTTTTGATAAGAAAATTAGATAGGATTGACATCTGTTTTCTTTTACCAAATCAAATTATAGTTTGAAAATATAATAAGGAAAATTTCCATTGAATGGAGAAAATTAGAATACAAAAATGATGGAGAAAAAAAACATTTTATATTTATAAATGATAACATTAAAAACTGGAAGATCCCTATTAAAGATTACTAAACTGAAAGAAAAAATTAAAATAATGCAGATGTAATCAAATACAATATATATATTGTAACGGAATATAATATCCCGTCACATTATTTTAAAATTAAAATAAAAGACCATAAATAAAAATTGATTTATTAAAAAGAAAAAAAAACGTAATTTAAAAACGGTTTAACGTATATATAGATCGCATGATGGACAACTTTAAAAACTTTTAAAAAATAAAAATATTTGAAAGTAATTTTTTTTTGTAAAAAGTAAAGATATAAAGATTGATATTTTAAAAATAGAAATAATGTTGATTTCTATAGTCTTAGAAAATGGAAATGATTGTCTTATTAATTAAATGATTGATCAAAAGCAAACTACCTCGTGAGGCATGTAAAATAAATTAAATGGTCAGATAAGAGAATACAAAGGAATTAAATGACCAATGCAAACACGAAAATGACAGCACGGACCATAACTGAAACACGAATGGATTAGTGACGTCTTGCTCGTTGAATCTCAAGATCTCATGATAAGAGACTAATAAAAATATAAAAGCTAAATTATTATTATAATTGTTATCGGAGAGCTGACTATGAATATGTCGTTATAACTAGCTATATTGCAGATTTTCACGATGTGGAAGTCTGCAATAAAATTAAATTTTCCGGACAATCAGCTGAGACCTCCCTATGACAGTTAGGGACCAAAAAGGAATGGCAAAGTAGCGGCTTCGTTTTTAAAAAGGAAGAACAAACAATCTATATAAGTGATCACGAAGATGGACCTCAGAATCTGTAAAGTATAAACTTTTGCCAATTGAACTTTCTTTTAAATAATTACCATATAACGTCAATAAGTAATCAATCCAAAAAAAAAAAGTAATATAAATGAATGTACTCTTATCTGACCAAGAATAGAACTCTAAATCAATTATAAATATTTGTTTTATATACGTTTGCTATTTCAATCATTTCCATTTTTTTTTATTTAATTATTTATGTTTGTGTTTAACTAGGTTATTTATTTCTATCTGTTACATAAAATGTATTAAATTAAAGTTGGGTGTAGATAGCTGCATGGATAAAGAGTAATAACTTTAAATTCGTTTATGTTTAATTTAAAGGATTTTAGTGTCAGGCTATTTGTTTCGTAGTTAGGGCAATGCTTGTGGAAGGATATATGGGTGTTTATATTAATGTAATGTGAAGCGTGTTTAGCATACAGGGCAATGTGCCCAACTGAATGCATGACCCCAAAGAGGCAGTCATATCGTTGAGATGGTGGCAGATGTATTTCCTGCGCCATTGACCCCTTCTAGCTCTATGGACAGGGATTTATAAGATGGCAGAAAGACCGCTTTCCCCCATACGTAGCACTCTTTAAAATAAAAAAAATTATATACATGATTCCTTAGTCTAACAGATGCCCTTTCCTGATCTAGACACGGATCATTTCCTTCAAATAATATCACGCCGTCAGATGCCCATACCTGTCGGCGTGGTTTTATGCTAGCATCTTCATATTGCATTGGTTGCAAATATATATCTGGAAGCTGACATTGGGTTGGCTACGAACTTTTAGTCTGGGATTGAATGAATGTTTTGATAAGTTTTAAGTGGAAAAAAAAATCTATGTAGACTATCTATGCTCGTCATGCTAAAGTAAAAATATAATTTAAATATCCATCTGTACGATCTATTTAAAATAGTAATTTAAATTTTAAAAAAAATATTAATGTTAAAATCTAAAAATAAATTTATTCCTCAATTTTAAATGTGCATTAATAAAAATCTATTTGTGTGTTAATTACTGGCAGTGGCTTCTTTTATTTTATTGTTCTAAATATTTAATATATACTTCGAGAGAATAGAAATCTATTGAAACTTATAAATGTTTAAAATCTCTGCTACTCTATGAGCTAGTGACCTTGGGCAAACGATCGGAATCCAAATATATAAATTAAAATAAATTTTTTTTTTAAACTTAACGTACCTGCCTACTATATAAATTTTCTAGGTTCAAATGCCTAGTGGCGCCCTGTAGTGCAGATTACGTGAAATCTCCTTATCCCCGATCGTTAAAATATATATATATAGTTAATGTAAGATGAAAATATAAAAGAAAATAGAATTCATGAAAAGCAAGGATTCAACAAATACTTAGCAGAGCAATATTAAAAAAATAAAAGTTTAGAATATAAAAGTATATTTTTAATATCAAAAATTAGATTTTTTAATATATTTTTTTGTGTAATGGGAATGTTGGAAGTTGGGGGGGGGGCATGCAAAAGGTATTGTGAGCAGATGAATACTTGAAAATACTATTTGTGGTATGGAAAAAGTGCAATCTCTTGATCAGATTACATTTAATAATTTGGCTTGAACGACAAATAAAATAGTTTTAATCATTTTATGTAAATTATAATAATATGACTGCTTAGATAAAGAAGAGATAAAAAAGCATGAAAAAGAAATATAAGATGAACTCCATCAACACATTTGTTAATCAAAATATATAAAATGTGCTAACACGCACAAGCACACAAAGCTAAAAACAAATAAAGCAAATATATATTATTTTAATATCTATTCATTAAATGGCTAAGCGCTTTCAAGGTTCAAGCCCTCATAATCATAGCCGTATTATAAAATATAATAAATTGACTTGGAGTGATGCAAATTTATGCAAATGAAATAATTATGCATTCCATTTCTTGGATATTTTGTAGCAAGAGTCTTTTCTATAAATTTGCATCACTCCAAGTCAATTTATTATATTTTGTAATACGACTATGATTATGAGGGCTTGAATCTTGAAAGCGCTTAGCCATTTAATGAATAGATATTAAAATAATATATATTTGCTTTATTTGTTTTTAGCTTTGTGTGCTTGTGCGTGTTAGCGCATTTTATATATTTTGATTCATAATTAGCCACAAAGTATAAACTATTTGCTTATTTCAACACATTTGTTATGGGTGCGGAAATCTGAAAACCAAAGCTGATAAAATATTAATACTGTATTATTAATTTTAAGATTAAGAATTTTTTTAAAAAGTACCCTTGTAATTACAAATACATTTGATTTTTTACAATTATGTGATGCCTTTAATAGTACAAAAGACTTTGTTTAATTTAATGTTTGTGTATCAATTTGCAAAGTTTTTTTAAAACCTAAAAAAAAAAGTCGATAAAATCTAAAGAGAATTTTAATTCCATCTTTGGCTAACTACAGATAGTTTTAGTTTTTATGAATGATAGATAAGAAGTAAATTTTTATGTATTCAGTGTTGATAAAAGAAATCAGTGGGAAATATATATATATCAGAAATAAAATAATTATTTTGTGCTATTACATTTTATAACTTTTAATGAACTACATCTGGAGTTTATTATTTATGTTTATTATTTTATAGATTACCTCGTCATTTTTAAAAATTACCTTAATTATTATTTTTTATTTACTTTACAATCCATATAACTTTTTTTTTTTTTACCTCATCTCTGGTTTTTTTTTTTTTTTGTTTGTTCTTTTTAATACATTTTTTTCCTCCTTTAATTTATTTATATCTTCAAATAACTTTTATATTAATTTTTTTAGGATAATTACTCTATTCGATTTAATTTTTTTATAATATTAATTTTTATTTATTTCATAAGAACATACCTATATTATATTGTTTTTATTATTCTGATATTTATAATATTAATTTTAGATTTAGTTTCTATAAGAATTTTAGTTTGTCATCAATCTGTCAAATGTGTATTTTCTATACATTTCTGTTTCCAAAGCTGTTTTATTATTTCTATATATCTTATTATGAAACATTCATAAAAATAATAACTATTTTCTTTCTTTCCCTTTTTAAATTGTCAGATCCATTAATGTATTTTTAAAAATTTATTATAGTTTCTTCTATTTCTATTAAAAATTCATTAAATCTAGAAAGCAAAAGAAACTATGGAATTTCCTGCTCATTATTAGACTAATTCAACATTTAAAAACATTTCAGAGTTCACCAAGTACTTGCCATTGCAAATAGTTTATCTTAAGAAAACATGAATCATTTCACTGCAATAGCACTTTATGTCACATGATCGCCATTTCTTATGCTTGCTCATAACTGTTATTAAAACAGGCAAAACTCTCCATATAGTAGTACTTTCTGGCATCCATTGATTACTCTGGCTTGCACTGAGTGGCATTACTGTATGGAGAGTTTTACCTGTTTTAATAGCACTTTATGCTGGCTGAGATGTCATGTGTGTTGAGCAATTGGCATGGTTATCTATTGTCAAAACAATTTGTTGATTTTATCTAAACATTTAAAATGTTGTCCTTTCAAAGCTTCTTCTTTATCAATTTTTATCAATCACATATAACATTTAATTATTTAGTCACAAAATTATAAAAAATATTTCTATAACCACAATTTACCTAAAGTAAAACATACAAGATGTCTAATGACAACAGACACTACTAAAACTATAATTTTATCACAAACAGTGAGTATGCAACAAAATTTTGAAAATATATTTGGTGACTTTTGAACATTTTAAAATTACATCTTCTTTTGTGTCAAATGATTATCAAATTTATTTACCTATGCACATATAGGTATTAAATAATTTAGTGCTATTAGATTGAATTAAATTTACATGCACTCACCTGTCAATAAATGTTTTAAAAGCATAAATGAATGCTTATGCTTAGAGCCTATTTTTATATAAACCAACTCTTACTAACTGTTCTTAAATCAGAACTTAATCTTATTATGAACCTGACATTTCCATTGACAAATTATTTATACAAATTTAGTTATATATCACAGAGAAGAGAAAGTTTCACATTTTTAACTACCTGCGACTTTGAATTATATCAAATTAAATATATATAATAAATAATTTTGTGATATATATATATATATATATTGTAACGATATATAAATATGCCGTTACATTAAATTGAAATAAAACCTTTTAAGTTCGCAAATAAAAATAAATGTATTAAAAAAAAACTAAACGCTAAAATTAAAATGTTTGTTAAATGTATATATTCGCACAGATGCAAAACTTTAAAATTATTTTAAAAAAAAAACAAAAATAAAAATTTTTGAATATTTTTTTTTAAAAAAATAAAAGATTTAAAAATAATATATTTTTTTTATATGGAGGTATTTTTTTTTAATTTTTCTAAAAAATGTATAATAAAAAAATTAAAAAAAAAAAAAAAAAGAGAAAAAAAAAATTTTTTTTTAACAAAAAAAAAAAAAAAAAAGAGGGGCAAAAAAAAAAAAAAAAAAGGGGCGATTTTGTTTTTTTTTGGGGAAGACCACAAGAGGAAAAAAAAAAAAAAAATTTGGGTTCCAGAGAGTTTTCCAGCTTGGTTTGGTGAGACGAATGATAAGACGCACTTGTCATTCTCTCTCTCACTTATTTTAAAAATGAAAAGACTGTGATACCAGGATTGTTCCAGCTAAGGATGCCTTCAAATAGATCGGGTTTCAAATAAAGACTCCATGGAAAGAAACACCAGGAACTGGGAGCTCTTCTACCGTAAGCTAAATGAACTGAACAATTGTTAAAATCATAAAATTAATTAAGAACTTTCGTCAAGAGTTGACAAGTTTAATAAACAAGTTAACCTAAATTTTGAATGGACTCATCTGATTTTTGTAAGTTTCAAATCAATTAATAATGTTTAATTTTATATGTTTGCATTTGATAAAAAAATCATTTCCATTTATTATTTTATTTGTATTAATATTTATTGTTTAAATTTTAAATGAGGAAATTTAAGGTTGGGCATAGACATTGCATAGATTCGTTATTGGTTGATTATGTTGTGGTTTTCACATTCAATTAGAATATATAAGTCAGCGATGTCACTGCAGCATCTTACGATGAATGCTATTGGGTTTTGTGTATTCCCTATGCAATTGACGTTATCGATGATTTTGTATTTTGATCGGTTGTGTTTATTTTGAAATGTTTTTAACCATGGAATCTGTGCAGCCGATCTATACTCGACATTATAAAACAAATTGTATAAAATTCATCTGTGCAAAAGTATCTCAATATTAAATTTAAGTCAGGCGTGAATGGCTATATAGATTTGTAAAGTTTATATATATAGTTTAAGGGAGGGTAATCTTAGGTTATTTGTTTCATTGTTAAATTGGGTCAATGGATTAGATATATTGATGTAATTAGTAAATGTAGCAGAAGATCTGCTACGGGCAGGATTGCATATATATGCCGCACTCCCTCTGTTTGCCTAATGGAATTGGATAGTAAGACGGAAGATGCGGTTCATTCCTATGGAGTTTTTTGTTTATTGTTCTTCTCGCCAACAGATGTAGCATTCCTGTTTGGTTGAGAGACAATGTCTTCTCTAACTATACTGTTCAGATGTACATTCCTGACAGTATAGTATATTTAGCGCTGTTGTACTTTCATGCTACATTGAACACATTAATGTATCAGATGGATTGATGCCGGTTTGACTGCGAACTTGTGGCCTAAGGTTAAATAAGGGAAAGAATATTTTCTTTTCAAATGCAGATCTATGCAGTCTATTCATACTCAACCCGCTAAATAAATATTAAACTCATTATTGCAATCTATTTAAAATTAAAGGTTAATATAAAAATATAAAATGTTAAATGTATTCCTCAAAGTTATTTATACGTGCATTAATAAATATTGTTTCTGTGTTAATTACTGGCAGTGGCTTTTATTTTTTTATATATACAAATTAAACAAGTTATTTCTTATCTCTGTGTCTCCACTGAGCTAGTGACAATGGGCTAACGATATGAATATTTAAATAAAGTGGAATCTTAACAGCGCGTATCTGCCTACTTTATAAATTTTTCTAGGCTCAAATGCCTAGGTGGCGCCCTTGTAGTGCAGATTGTGGTAGATTCGAAATCCACTTCATTTGGATCGTTATAATGTATATATATGCAATCTTGTGGAAGGAAATTACTCTTCAGGCATGCACTATAATATCAATTTAATAGCATATATGTGAAGAGTAATTTCCTTCCACAAGATTCTATGCACACATATATAGATCTGTTTAAAAAATGTTTGAAAGGCTTAATAAATTTAATCGCTAGTCACTATCTCTGAGTTGAAATCTCTACAGGTTTCTTATGCTATTTTCTTTATAGTTTGACTTCTTTTTAAAAGCTTACTAAATTTGCTCAGTGCAAATAGACATTTCGTTTGTTTGAGTAATTTGGTAAATAAAGTGATGCTGAAATGTTTTTAAGAACATTTACTTCATTAGTTTAAGAATGGCAATTATATATAATATTAAAAATAGTGTGTGAAAATGATCAAAAAATGAATTCTACCATGATAGTTTGAATTTGGGTATGTAATTAAGTCTGCATTTATGTCTAAATTCTGATAAACTTATTAAACTTTTTACCTCGACAACATCAGGGAAACTAGTGCAAATTATCTCTCATTTTTGTCTACATTTTTTTTTTAAAGTAAAGTGATGGTAAAGTGTTTTCTAACAGGAATAGGTTTATGAGTTTCATATTGGGAATTATATATAATTTTGGAAGTAACTGTATATTTATTATTGTAAGATAAAAAATATTTTATTGTAGCCCCACATTTAGGAAAGGCTAAATTATGTAACAGTAATCTGTGAATCAAATTAATTATAATTCATCCCAACGTATAACCATTTCTCTTTTATGAGCACTATGCAAATAAATAAGTTTATTCACTATATATTCCAGCTATATTTCCTTACTATTGTTGTATTATCCCTACAGCATCCATGCCAAAACTATAGATGAGACAAATTTTTATTGTTATTTTGGCAATAATAAAAGAATACATGATGAAATAGTATTGTAAACCAAGCAAAACATTTGACACTCACAATTGTTTATTAAACCCAAAATAAAGTAAATTAATGAGTAAAATGATGAATAAGTACCCCAATGTAAAATAATAACATAATTTATTACAAATGTACATGAATAAAATATAATACAAATTATTTTAATGAATAACCACAAAAGTAAATAAATATCTATTGTGAACAAAAATTTTAAATTCTTATCTTTTCTTACAAGTTTTTATTTAAATCTTCTATTCTAAAAATTTACTTCTATATCCTTTTATAAAAACAAATAAATATATTGAAAATTATTTGTCAGAGATTGAAATCCATGTTCCTAATTTCATACATACACACATATAAAATAAAACTAAAATAATTGCTAAACAATACCATATATTAGGTTGCCCAAAGGAATTTGCTGTTGATCGAAAGGAGAGCCTGATTCCCTCTTTGAAACCCTAAATTAACTGGCAGGGCAAATTCCTAATGTCCACTCCAAATGCTTATGTCTTGCAGATGGATGGATCAACATGCATCACTCAGCATAGTGAGTTCATTGAAATATAATCTTTCTTCTTAGTTGCCTAATAGTTCAGACAAGTTTTCTTGAAGGCAGAATGAATGTGTATGTACTGAACTTTTTAAAATAGATATTTACAATAATATAAGACAGTAGTAAATAATGGTCTTATTTCCAGAATGATGTACAGTCACCAGGTAAGATAGTGGTTGGTGGTCAAAGATAGAGAGGGCTAAGAATCTTATGATTGTGGATTTATGCTGCCACCTGATGGTTTTTCAATAATTACATCATATTTTATATATGCCAAGAGAAATTGGATATTATTAATAAGTTGGTTAAAATGATTCTCTGAATTTGACTGTGAATGGAAATTTAATCTTTCATAGATATAATTATTACAACATTACTTAAAAGAATAAGAATGGAGATGCAAAATGAATGAGATCTGTTTTGCCTAGAAGTATATTTGAACAAATTTACAAATGACTTCCAATATGAAATAAAAGTAGTACATAAATAATAAGATTGCAAATAAATGATATAAAGGTTGATGATAAACTCAAAGCAATGCCACTCATATTTATTAATGTTTTTAAGAATTAACATTAAATAAAATATAACAATTTAAAAGTGAAATTTGTTTCACATTATTTTAGAGCCATCCTATACAAAAGTTGAGTAATCAATGGCTATAGCACTATAAATTGTCATCTCCAGACAGGCAAATTTTGACTTTTGCTTTAATTATTAAAGACAGTGAGCAAAAGCTCATACTAATGCACCTATACTATTGAAGCAAACAATCTAAAATTTAAAAAAAGTGTGAAAATTTACACCCAGGTAACTCACTTGCATAATTGTATGGATTGATATCAGGTTTATAAGTTTAGAAACTTCAGTTACTTAATAACTGTAAATGTCTATATTTAAGCTAGACAAATTAATATCAATAATAACATTACAATATTAATTGACCCTTTGTTATGTTATAAATTATTAAATAAGATAGGCATAAATATATTAACAACTTTTTCTTATTGCATTGCCAAATGTATACTATACAATACTAAATCATCCATGCACTTTACTACTGTTACACAATGCTTTATTTATCACCCTCTTTTACAGTTTACAGTTTTGATTGCCCCAGCAATCTTCTTCAAAACTTCTATTTTTTACAAAAATAAAAAAAACTTTTATTTTTTTATAATTTTAATTGAAGTTAAGAGATATAAAAGTTCTGAAGAAGATTGCTGGTGCAATCAAAACTAAACTGTAAAAGAGGGTGGTAAATAAAGCATTGTGTAACAATAATAAAGTGCATGGATGATTTAGTAATATATGGCACAAATATATTACTAAATATAACTCACCATTTATCAAATACAAAATAAATTGCATAACTTTCTTATTGTAATAGGCCTTTTCAAGAAACTATGTCAATATCTTATTACTGTAGTATTTCTTTTAAAGTAAAGTATGGTCATACAAAAAAAAAATACTTTTAAAACAAGGCAATTTCATTTAAACAAATATCTTTAATCTTCATAATTGTTAATATGTTTTAAAAAATCATTTTTCCTTAGTTGTAGTTCACAAGATGGAAGTTCTCAATGTCTCCTTGATAAAAATTTAAAAAACTAAAACAAAATGCAAACTTCTCTTCTTGGTAAAATATGTACTTTTATTATGTTGGTGGCTGAAGGCGGAGGGTGCTAAGAATCCCCTGATTGCGGACCCAGGCTGCCATTTGATGATGACTTTTTATTTAGGTACTTACAACTGCAGATCACTTTCAAGTGAAGGAAGATTGCAAGAATTAGAAGAAGAACTGTCTTATATTAAATGGGACATTATTGGACTTTGTGAAGTTAGAAGAAAAGGTGAAGAGACAATTGATTTAAAAAGTGGACAGATACTCTATTATAAAGGCACAAATATTGGAAATACAAGTGGAGTAGGATTCGTTATAAATAAAAAGTGGAAGAACAATATTGTGGAGATTGATGGTGTATCGGACAGAGTGGCAAGATTAGTTATACAACTTAATAGCAGATATCAAATGCAGATAATTCAGGTTTATGCCCCAACAAGTTCTCATAGTGATGAAGTAGTAGAAGATTTTTATATGAATGTACAAAAGGCTTTTGATCAGAGTAAACAACATTTTAAAATTGTTATGGGAGACTTTAATGCTAGAATTGGTAGACAAATAAAAGATGAAATTGCTGTAGGTAATTTTGGTTATGGTAATAGAAATGAGAGAGGACATAGACTTGTGGAGTTTGCAGAAAAAGAAAAACTTTATATTATGAATTCTTTTTTTGAGAAAAATGTTAAAAGGAAATGGACATGGAAGCATCCAAATGAAGGTACAGCAGAATTGGATTATATTTTGACTAACAGGAAATACATATTTCAAGACTGTAATGTTCTTAATAAATTTAACAGAGGAATTGATCATTGATTAGTAAGGTGTAAGTTACGTGTTAATGTAAAACTAGAGAGACAAAAATTATTGAGAAAAACAATATTTACAGTTGATATTCCTAATCTTCAGAAACATTCTAATGAATTTAAATCAGAACTTACAAATAGGTTTCAAGTGTTAGGAGATTTTGAACATGATTCAGATTTGAATGAAATTAATATGAAAATAACTGATACACTTTTAAAAACTGCAACAAAGATAGCTCGTAGAAAAAAGCAGCAATTGACTAATAAAATTTCTACTGAGACTAGAGAATTTATGAAAAAAAGAAGGAATATGAAGATATACAAAAATGATGTATTAAAAAGAATTGAATATCTTGAATTTTGTAAAATGGTACGGAAAAGAGTTGAAAATGATATATGAAAGTATAACTGTGAAATATCAAGGAAAGCTGTAGAAGAAAATAAAAGTCTCAAGAATGTTAAACAACATTTTGGTATTGGTAGGAAATTTATATCTGCAATAAGAAAAAAAGATGGAATTATTACTAAAAAGAGAGATGACATCATGAAATTGGTAGAAGATTTTTATCAAGAATTATATAGTAATAAAGAACAAGTACCTCCTATATCTATTACATCTTCCGAATTGCCCAGAATTTAAATGAAGAAGTGAGACATGCAATTAAATGTATGAAGAAAGGAAAGGCTCCAGGAAATAATGGAATTATAATTGATATATTAAAAGAAGCAGGTGAAAAAATAGAAACAATTTTAGCAAAGTTATGAGATGTACCAGAAGATTGGAAGAATGCAGTAATAATATTAATATTTTAAAAAGGTGATAAAGAAGATATTAGAAATTACAGACCTATCAGCCTTTTATCAGTTTTATATAAAATTTTTACCAAGATAATTACAACTCGTCTACAGAGAACTTTGGATTTCCACCAACCAAGAGAACAAGCTGGATTTAAAAGTGGTTTTAGTACAATAGATCATATCCAGGTATTGAGAGAAGTCATAGAGAGGACAAACGAATATGAGTTGTCATTATGTTTTGGATTTGTAGATTATGAAAAGGCATTCGATTCTATACACATTTCTTCAGTGATTAAAGCATTGGATCATCAAGGTATAGATCCAGGATATTGTCATATTTTAATGAATATTTATAAAAATGCAACAACAACAATTAGATTACATAATGATACTGGAAAAATCAACATTGAGAAGGGTATAAGACAAGGTGACTCCATATCTCCAAAACTTTTTACAGCAGTGCTGCAAGAAGTATTTTGTGGATTAAAATGGGAAACTAAAGGAATGAAAGTAAATGGAGAGTATTTAAGTCATTTAGATTTCACAGATGATGTAGTTGTTTTTGCAAATAATGCTTCAGAGCTGCAGGAAATGTTGCAGGAGTTAGCAGATGAAAGTAGAAAAGTAGGACTAAAGATAAATGTTAAAAAGACTAAAGTAATGTTTAATCGATTTGCTCAAAATATGAAAATAAAGATTGATTATGAAGAATTAGAAGAAGTTAACAGTTACAAATACCTTGGTCAGATTATTAATACAGATGGAAACATAATGGAGGAAATTAATCATAGAATTAAACTTGGTTGGAGTGCTTTTGGTAGAAATAACTTGATACTAAAAGGAAATATGCCTATGTGTTTGAAAAGGATGGTTTTTAACAAATATGTTTTACCAGTTCTTACTTATGGATATGAGACTTGGACACTTAATAGAAGAGCAATACAGAGACTTCAGACCACTCAAAGGAGTATGGAGAGATGTATGTTTGGAGTAACAAGAAGAGATCAAAAACGTAATGTATGGGTAAGACAACAAACAGGTGTTACTGACTTTATTGAAAAAAATTAAAAGATTGAAATGGAGTTGGGCTGGACATATTGCTAAAAGAGTTGATAATAGATGGACAATTGAAATTTTAAACTGGATTCCAAGAGATTGTAAAAGACCCAGAAAGAGACCACATGTGAGATGGATGGATGAAATAAGAAAATGTGTAAGGGTGTTGTGGAGAAGAGAAGCTAAAGATCGGAGAAGATGGATTAAACTTAGAGAGACCTTCATCCTGCAGTGGATTGATAATGGTTGATGATGATGATTATGTTCATATTTCAATATCCACATGACTGACAGATCTCCATTTTCTTAATAACGATTCCAAGGGAAACAAAATAAATCAAACATTTCTTAATATGATTAATAAATAGATTACAATTCTCCTCGATTGATACTTTTATTCAAGGGTAGCAACAGATTTAGGGCAGGTAGATAACAGCTCTCAAGATCAGCTTTTCATATATTAGCCTTCTTTTTATTTCTTAAAAAAACTCTTTTGCAAGGCAACTCTTCAAAAATGATCCAACTATTGGTAATTCCACATGACTCGGGATTAAAGTAAGCATGCATTAAAATTTAACCTTCCATATATTTATCTCCCATAAATTAAATTATGCATATAGTTAGTGGTATAATTTAACGAATAATCTTTTTTTTTAGTTGGCTTACATATAAATTTGATTACTTCTAATCAAACACTGTTTCAATGATTGAAATTCTCAATCTGATATTTAAAATTTCTCCATATCTTTTCTTTTGCCGAAGGGAAAATAAATAAAAAAATCCCTTTTAATTATTAACCCAAACTTTTTAAAGTTGTCATCTGATTCAAATCCCTACACCCCTTCTCTAATTATAATTTTTCCATTAAGGGTTTATTGTTCATTTTTTCTTTCAATAACATATCAAATTCTTTACTTTTAAAAAAATAATTATCATTTACCTATTATCTTATCAATAAACATTCCTTTTCGTTCACCTCAATCAAAAGATTAAAATCGGAATTCAGTACAAATTTTCTTATCTATTACAAAAAAATATAATTTATACAAATGTTCTAGCTTAATATTGAAATAATCTAATTTAAAAAAATATTTTATGTTTATGATTAAAAAAAAAACATTCGCAAGGTAAAAAATTTTGACTTCAATACACATTTTTGAAAAATCACTATAACAATATATATAAATATTTTGGTTCAAAATATTTCTTAATATCATTGTATACTTATATTTTTTTATAAAATAAAATAAACTAAATTGAGAGCTCCTTTCTAGCATTATAATATAATTATGGTAATTAAGTTTGTTTTAAGAAATATGTATATTTTAAATACACAAATTAATAAATAATACAAAAACTCTGTCAGATAATAAAAACGCTTGTCAAATAATTTTTTGTGATTAATGTTTTTTGAATTTTAGATACTCATTTATTACACTTTATACAATATATGTATTTTGTGCTAAACCAGCATTCATCAGTTGGTCCAGATTATCACCTCCACACGTATATACAATCAATGCTCGACGTATATTAAGATAGCCAATCTTCATACTTTATTTGCAAAAATGATCACATCATCTGCAAAGTCTAGATGACTTAAGTAATCTCTATTCATTTTTATTCATTTCACAGATTTAATATTTTGATGCTACAAAGCTTTAATCATTATGAAAATATTTATAGAATCAAATGTCTTTTTAGAATGTATAAAGCCAAATAATAGTCGTAACTCATACTCATTTGTCTAATTTCTCTTAAATACTTGGATGTGATCTGTTGTGCTAAACCTACTTTTAAACCTAGCTTGTTCATTTCATTGGTTTGAGACCAATGTTTTCCATAGCCATGTTATAATGATCTTAATGATGACATTACTTTCTCCTGGGAATAAAGAAAATAATTTAGTTTTTTTTTTTTATAATTGTAAATGCAAAAGAATAATCAGATTAATAAGATTCTATACAAATGCTACACAAGCATTAATTAAAACAAATATCATAACTAGATATGCAATTCTCCAGCCATGCAACTTACTATTATTTAAGTCCAAATTAAAAATTGATGTTGCCTTATAAATAACAATTAGAAAGTTAATCAAGTTTGCCATTGTAACATTCTTGGCTTATTTACTTGTTGAGTGTCTGATTTAAAATCTATTTATAATATTCCACGGGGGAACTCAAAAATGGGTTCATTTGCTTCTAATTTGTATTTAATATATATGTAGATTGTAATATCTGATTTAAAATTTATTTATAATTTTAGATGGGCAATTGTAAATTGGGTTCATTTTGTTTCTAATTTCTATTTAATATATATGTAGGTTGTCATATTTTCTTTAAACATCCATTAAAAATATATTTGGTTTTGTTACAATAAGTGTGCTATATTTTAATTTCTTACAACTATATATAGTTAAGATTTTACTTCATTAATGCTTAAATAAATTAATATATATATGTGCTCTGCGCACAGTTAATGAAGCTATTAATAAATTGTCAAAATTTTTACTGCCAAGCGCTTTCGGGACAGTCTACAGTCCCATATTCATGGCGAGTTATTCTGTTAATAACTGTAAAACTATGCAAATTTTATGCAAATTTATATGCAGATGTTACGTGGACCATTTACGAGATAGGGAATAGCAGGCCTCTCTTCTGTTGATTGCCGATGGGTCAGCCTCAATGAACTAAGCTTCCCTAACTTTACGTTTGGTGTCGTTTCATAAAATTTGCATAGTTTTACAGTTATTAACAGAATAACTTGCCATGAATATGGGACTGTAGACTGTCCCGAAAGCACTTGGCAGTAAAAATTTTGACAATTTATTAATAGCTTCATTAACTGTGCGCAGAGTACAACTATATATGTAAACTGCAATGCTTTTTATCCATATTAGATATAGAATGACGTACAAAAGAGAATCCTTTTAAATGTAGTAGTCTGAGTTTTACTTTCTTTCTTAACCTGAGGCAGTTAATTTTGATTGGCTAATATTCCAAGTAAAGAGTTTTTTAATTAAATAATTATAAATGGATAAGTCCGCACACTAAATATTCCCACTTATATATAGAAGACAATATTATATATATTGTAACAGAGTGTAGACACACTAACATCCAACACCAGAGGATGATACTAGACATATATCCTAGAATATTGATGACGATACTAAGGACAAATGCCCACATGACTGCACCATTACTTATAGACATTTACAATATCCTCTAGATTGTGGACATCACAGATTCTTGGAAAATATCAATTGGTAGAGCAGACACAATAGTAAAACACTAAAACAATTATGGCAATAAACAAAACAAAGTTTATTTATAGTACAATGCCATGGAGTTCAAAAACAACAGAGTTCAAATATAAACATTTGAATGATAATTTCTCATTTTTCATGTTATCATATAGTGCATTTAATATCTGGTAACTTTAAATATTATTATTTACAAAATTATACATGTAATGCTGCATCAACTCTGAAGACTACTAAGGACTCTGTTATTTATATAATTTTATTAGATATGTGATCTAAGTTAAGATGTGTGCATATATATTTCACTTTCCATAACAACTATTATTAGCAAAGCAGCTTAAATTTATTATAAAGGTTCATACACATGGGACATTACAAAATTAGATCTATACTCTGTGCATCTGACCCTACACCACTTTAACAGCAAACAACAATAAGTAGATTTCTTAATCACCCAGAGTACAATGCAAAAAATATAATTCATGAGAAGAAATGACTTTACCTGATGCAAATCAAAATCATTCATGATAACTATAATCATGAATAATATGAAACAAGTAAATATACACAAAATTCAAATGTGATGGATAAAATGTCTGAGGATTACTATATGAAACTGCATACATATATCATGCTTTAATTTCAAATGTGTGTGAATCAAACAAATAAAATAGTCAAACTGCCTATATATGTTAGCACAATAAAACAACTTTTTAAACAATTTGTATAGATATGTGCACATCATGATAGACACACATATATTAATTTACATTAATGATTTTGAAATATCTTCAGAGAGACATTAACTTTTAATTATACTAAATTTAAATTATATAAAAAAATATATTCAAACTTTCTTATATTTCTTTTTTTTTTAAACTTTTTTTTTCCTTTGGAGAAAGATTGATGAGAAATAATTTTTTAAAAAACATTTAAAAAAAATTTTTTTTTATCTCTTAACTATTTAAAAGAAAAAATTACTATTATAGCATATGCAAAAATAAAATATTTAAATATCCAAAGCCCACTACACTATATAACAAATATACTGAGTTAGATCAGATTTTATAGAATATAAATATTAAGAATTAATATGACCAATCATACACAAATATTTAAAATCATCTAAAGTAAAGTATAAATGTTACTGGTTTGTTGGTAATGTAAATTTAAGAGCTTATAAAATAGTTCATAGAATAGATAGTTACATTTAAATCCAAACAAAAATAGAGCCAAGTGGATATTATTTTCTCTCAAGTGGAATTATATATATATATTAAGATTTTTTTTGTTTCATAATGAAAAATTATGTCATTACCAATGTGATAAATTAAAAAAATATTGAGATATTTGCCAAGGAATTGCTTGAAGTTGATTATAAGATTGAACAAATTAACAATACTTTATATCAATTTAAAAAGTGTTTATAATGATTTAAAGGAATTGAAGATTGATAATAAAAAATGGATATCTATTCCATATATTTCATATTCTCGGGTGAAATTTTTTAAGAATATATATAAGGATGTATTTAATGTTTCAGTTTGTGTTACAAATAACATTAATAAATTAGTGAATAATTCTGAAAATGTCATACCTGTCAAGCAGAAAAGTAATGTTGTGTATCAAATTTTTTGTGAATGTATGTTATCATATATAGATGAAACAAGGTGCAGTATTGAAAAAAGATTAAAAGAGTATGACTTATTATACAAGTATGTGAAAAGTAAAAATGATAATGATTAAATGATTGCTTCAGTTTTCTTGGATCATGAAAGGACAAGTAAATATAAATTTTATATTGAAAGTGTTAAGATTCTTCATGAAGAAAGAAATCATAATAAAAGAAAAATTAAGGAGGCAATTTTACTAAATAGAAATAAAATGAATATAATTAATAGACAAACTTCTAATGTTAAAATACAAGATTTATGGGTTTTGAGTTGATGACATTTGCTTCAGTTATGTGTTTCAAATTTAACAGCAGTTGAGGAGAGTTAAGGAATTAACCAAAAGTACTTATGTGGATTGAAAGAATGTATATAATAGATAATTACTGTTATATTTATTATTTTTATTGTTATTACAATAGTTTTTTTTAATTAGCAGACATTTTATTTGTGTAATATATATATGGTGGTGAAGTAAAGCTCTTTAGTGGTTTACATTGAAGTCTTTCCATTTACTGATTTTAATCTTGTTCACAATTGAGTATGTTTTTAGGTAGAGTTGGTATGAAATTTTTCTTTTACTGTTAAGAAGCATGTGTGTTTAACTGCATACATGAAGATAATTGGCATAACATTGAATCAAATACAGCAAGCCAACTGGGACATCCTAATAGTTATGGGTTACATGATGGAGAAAGTTCATTTGTAAGGTAATTAGCAACACATCTATTAATTCAGCTACTGGTAGAGCTTCAATATACATCATATTAAGTGGGCAAAATCAAGGACCAAAAGAAGAAATAGAAGAATAAAATTATTTTCTGAGCTAGTCTTTTTATATTATTCTCTTTGCAAAACACTTTGTTTTTTTTAATTAACAAGTCAATGTGCTTTAAAAAATATGTTAATTAAACAAGCTAGTAATTATTTTAATTACTCCTGTTTGCAAAATTCTTTAATTAAACCAGTCTACATGTTCAAACAGTTCTTTAATTAAACAAGTCCACATGTTTATAGGTGACATGTTAGCCATCTTAATTTCTAAAAATATTTAATTGACATTTAAAACTTGAACAAAGCTTAAAAAAAATTGGTTTTCCATGATTTTTAATTAGTAAAAATACAAAACAACTGAGTAAAAGTTTTATGGATTAGTATTATGCTTTGTCCTATAACATAATTTTAAAACAGATTTATTTGAAATACATTTAGTTAAAATAAATAAATTTCTTTATTTTTTTTAAAAACTAAAATAAAGTGGACTTAATCTGATTTTAAATGCAAACCTTTATCAGTGTGTGTGTTTTTATATAATACAAATCTATCTATCTATATATAATAAATCTATTTTACAAATCTGAATTTGCTTTATAGTTTGCCAACTTTGATATTTTTAAAATAAATTATAGATTAAGATAGGCAATTATATATCTCAGTATATATATATATATATATGACAATGTAATATATAATCAACAAAACACTGGAATTAACTTTATAATTTTTAATATATTAATATATAAATAAATAATTAAAAATTATGGCTGACCGTATGCCTGCCATCTTGGGTATGCCATAATCTAGCTATAGCTTTTATTTATTTATTGACGTACTAAAAATTGTAGTGGCTTATTTTATTACACATAATATGATGCATCTTCTAATAACAACTTAAACATATGTTCTAGTTAACTTACTAAAAAGTAAGCCATGAAAACTAAAACACACAGTAAGTACTTAATTTGCTAAATAGTAGACATGTAGTTGAGTTAAAGAAAATCATAATCAAAAACATTTTATATAAGGGCTTAAAGTGCACTTACAAATAAAAGCAAAATTAAACCTTTTTATCATATAATGAAACTGTTTTCTATGTTGGAAAAAAAAATGTTATAATAAATATAAAAACTATCCTTTTGAAAATTGTGTATTCTTTAAGTAAAAGTTAAATCTTATTCTGAAGGATAATTTTTAAAGCACATATAAATTTACAAAAAAAAAAAGTTAGGGAAGTTATCATAAATCTTCCGGAAATTTATAAACGATATTTTATTTTGCTGTAAAATATTTGTTAACTATTTGAAAGACAGAGATAATTCTGTCAAATGTTTTAATTTACAACATAATATATCATTTATCAATGGTTTTAAAATTGTTTTGAGCTATGAACCTGGAATACATTTTGAACATTACTATGTCTAAGATTATAAATTAAATCGTTTACTGTCTAGTTGTATTATTGCCTTAATAATAGATTTATAATAGTCCACTAGTTAAAGCAGGAGAGCTATGTTGATGTAATGTGTATGATAAAATAAGAATAGCTCATCATTCTATTGCTATCTATAATAAAGTTGAGATTATCAATGACTATTGGATGATATCCACTAGAGTGGGCGCTGCTTTTGTTTTGTTATATAGTATATGTAAGGTTAAGAATTATGTGATTTTATATGTGTGTCTGTGGTGTGTGCAATTATATAAAAAGCAACACGTAGGTCATAAACTGTTATCTAACATAAAATAACAGACTAATTCTTTTACACTTCATTTATATTTTAGTTTCTCAGTTCTCATAAATTTTACTAGAGTCCTTGAACACTTGCCAATTCGCGCTACATTAATGGCTTATCACTTTATATAAAAATATATCAAAGCAATCTTTTTATTTTGAGACTGAATGTATTAACATCCATATATATATATTGTATTCAAATTAAGACATGCCATGCAAGACAGAAACAATTCTAATCTTATTTGCAATCTTATACAAATTGGATGAGTTTTACAATCTAAAAGGCTGTGTGAGCAATATCGTGTGTTAAAAATCTATATATTATATATTTATTGCAATTCATTTACTATTATTTTTATTTTTATAATCTACTTATGAGGATATATACCAATTTATGTAAAGTTATAAATAAAATCATAATTATTCCATAGTTGCATGGTGCGAACCTTTAATGTTAATATTACTGATTGGAATGCACGCTGTACATGCAAATGCGGTACATGTATTATTCTAAGTTGATATACAGATATTCCAGATTTTTAGCACACTTAGCAAAGTTGGGGATTTGAAAAGCATGTGTAGTGTGAACGAACTAGTCTTGTTATTTCATGTTAGATGATGTTTTACAATATATATCCGCAATGTATACGCAATGGAAAGGATACATTATTATGTATTGCTTATTTACATGTATTCTAATTGCAATTCAATTTTTATTTAAATATTGAAATATAATACCACCGAAGTTGAGTTCATTGACAATGATAATTTCTTAGTAAATAAGTTTTAAAAAAATAAACAGATAATTTAAAAGATTCACAATCATTGACAAGAAAATACAAGTGGATAGTAAATTTACAGACTTCTTTTTTTTTTAAAAAAAAAAAAATTCAAACGAGGCTTTATTGACAAAGATTATGAAATAGAGAATGATTAACATCAGATCCTGTCAGCATAGGGTTCAGGGAGGCGAAGAAATTCATCAACATTGTTGATTTCTGGAGTGGGTAAAGTGTATTGTTATTAATAACTTGTTAATTTTTAACCAAACAAAACTTCAACTAAAAAAAAAAAAAGTGTGATAATTTGAAAACCAACAAAAAATTAAAATAACCATCACAATTTCTTATGCTTACTTATAACTGTTATTAAAACAGGCAAAACTCTATATACGTTTGCCACTCAGTGCAAGCCAGAGTAATCAATGGATGCCAGAAGACTTGTGCATAAGATCCCCTACTGACGAAGGCTACAAGCCAGTAACTAGTCTGGGGAGTAGGCACTAGATGGGGATTTTATGCACAAGCCTTCTGGCATCCATTGATCACTCTGGTGAGCATTGAGTGATAATACATATTGCCTGTTTTAAAAAATTAAAATATTTTACTAATAAATTTATTTAAATGTATGTAGGTTTAATCAATAATTAATATAAATAATGTGTATTTAATTGAGTTATTTTTGTAGTTCTAAATTTAAGCACTAATACAAAAACTGATACTTGCTTAGTAAATAGTTGTATAGGCTTAATATACAGATTGAATGTTCTAACTAATTGAAGATAGTGCATAGATATGTCCACTACTGGCAAAGCTATTTTCAGAAATGTAATTATTGCATTAATATATGTTTTGTGACATGGTAGTAATACTAAATAATCTATCAAATCTGAGAATGTTCCTCTCTGTACAGTTTTTATGATTGGATGTTTAATATAAATCTTAAGATACCAAGTCCATATATTACTTAAAGCTAATAAAATAATAGTTTTTACTTCACCTTTGATTAGTAATTAATTGTGCTTGCGCTTTACGCAAAAAAGTGAAGCTTGTCTAAATCTTACAAAGTTATATGGCTTAGTGCTTTCGGAGATCTTGAGTCTCCATAATCATAGCCTACTTTTAACTGAAGTTACGTTGTGGTTTATGTAAAATTTTATGCAAATTTTTTTTTTATATAATGACCATTTTCTGGAGATTGTAAACAAATCTATATTCTTTGAGCACCAAAGAACAACTGGCCATAGGTTTGAACCCACTATAGCAAGGGCACTGTGCATGGAACGCAATGATGTGAAGCGAAAGGTCAAAGAGGCATGTTTTATTGCAAATGACAGTGATGCAATAAACCGGAAAGAATCGTGCTTTACAATCTCCAGAAAATGGTCATTATAAAAATAAAAAAAATTTGCATAAAATTTTACATAAACCACAACATAACTTCAGTTAAAAGTAGGCTATGATTATGGAGACTCAAGATCTCTGAAAGCGCTAAGCCATATAACTTTGTAAGATTTAGACAAGCTTCACTTTTTTGCGTAAAGTGCAAGCACAATTAATTAAAGCTAATAAGTGTTATATTAATTAGATAGTAGAGATTTCTTTTCATTTTTAGAAGCTACATTATAAGAAATAAAGAAAATGTGTAAAAAGTATATAAATAAAAGTAAAACAGATAATTTAGATATAAATAATGTGTCCCTATATATATGCTAAACCAAATACAAATTTGTAAAGGAATAAATATCCAGCCACCTGTATTAATGCATAGAGAAAACCAATAACTATTTTATCATTATAAGTATTTCACTGAGCAGCTGGGATCTCAGCAGATGATGGAGACATTTATATTAGGTTTTTTTTTTTATACAGCAACATGTTGACTTTTAATGTTTAAATTAGAGGTGTGAAATTCTATAATTTGAATAAATCATAGATCTATGTTATGAAAACTTTTATTATAGTGGAAACACTTAGCATTAAATGTTTTTTTCATATAAATGCAATGTATAATAATGTATTCATTGCTCTTTTCTATAACTTCTATTAATATTAAAATGTGAATTATACTAAACACATACTTACATTCTACTTGTGCTTTTAATTAGCTGAATCCTTATGTTTTCTATAGATATATTGAAATGATTTTAATAAAAAATTTATGTAGAACAGAAAGAAGGCTGATAGCCATGCAATTTTTAATATTTTTCTCTTTTTAAATATTTATATTATTACTGCATTTCCCAATCATCTAGTATGCTCTTACTATTTAGATATTTGGTATACAGACTGTTTTCTTTGACAGAATAATCTAAAATGTCACCTTGAATTCAATGTTAAAAAATAATGGTCCAGATTTGATTACTTTGCTAGTATTGTCACTGGTCATGTCATCAACATCTGAAGAGGAGAGAAGAAGAATGTAACTCAATATGTTTTACATACTAATATGTGTGTTATTAATGACAGTTGAATGTTACTTAAAAAGTTTAAATAAAGATTGGATTACTAAGATAATAGAAATAGTTCAATATATAATTAACATGAAATATTGTGAAATATACTTGGAGAGATAAATCCAAGCTTCAATGTGCTTATCATATGTAATGCAATGTCCTCCAGTATCAAATAAAATAAATGAATCACTTTCATTCATTTATCAACTGTTACATGAATGTTTAAACCAGATAGTAACACTGATGAGTATAAAATTTAAATCAGTAGAAATTTCTATGCACTTATAATTTAATTTACAAAGGCAGAGATAATTGCTATTCATTTTAATAAGTTTGTAAACAAACAACAAAATATTTTTGTATGTAAGGTTAAATTAAACAGTATCAAGATAATTCTATCTTTATAAATTAAAATATAAATTAATTTGAATGAGATGCATAGACATCTTTGCTTACTGATATTATAGTTTATCTTTATATGCAAAATATTTGTAAATGAATGATAGACATTTTAAATTTAGGATTTTATTCTTGCCATTATTATATATATATATGTTTTGTGAAGAATAAATTATTAGTAATACCATAATGTAGAGAAAAAAAGATTTCGAAATAAACATGATATCAATTTTTTTGTTGTTTTTTAAATTATTTCTGCCACTTATTAAATTCAAACATACATTTAAAAACATTTATAAATTCCTATCAATGTAGTTTGGTTATTTATACATTGATTATCTTCTATTCTGACTTCTATACGGTTCGAAACTTTCAATTTTAATTCAAATTTCAAATTTGCGCGCATATATATTTTCTGATTTAAATTCTTTATTAAAAAATGTTAATCATTCATTAAATCGAACATTTATTGTAGATTAATTTTTATTAAAACTTCTGCAACTTTATATCATAGTAATTTTTATATTATAATTAATTGAAATATTTCTATTCATAAATTTTATTTTTTCTGAATTATCAAAATTCAACCAAAATATGTTGTGTGGACCATATTGGGGGGGGGGGGATATAATGCCATTTGTCAACCCCCTCCCCCCAATAAAGTTTAAGGCTTGATAAATCAACAAAGTTTAAAAACAAATGGAATATAAGAGTATCAATATTATGATATCATGGTTTAAGTAGAGTTAAAAACAGAGGGTTATGTTAATGTTAGATCAATTTAAATTATATATAATCAGCAACAGCAATCATTCATAAATGCGTCGATTCTAAAAAATAACAATATTTCTTTTAGATTTGAGTTTTGCATTTATCATACTAAACAATAAATACATTCACATGTAAAACATTGATCTTTTTTTTATATTTATTTCATATTTTGTGCTGTTGTTTTTCTAATTTCTTCAGCGGAAAAACTTTAACATCTCAATTACTTCATCACTATGACCAATTACAACTCTCTTATGTATTATCTTCTCTGCCATATCTTCCCAATGAAAACATGCAACATTGTACTTTTTTGAAATATCTTTGAGATAATTCTTATAAATAAAAAGATCTACTTCCACAAAAACCATGCTCAAATTAACTATAAAATATCCTGTTTATTCATGTTAGATATACAATCCAATGAAGATGTGATTTTACAATCCAGAAAGTTAAATAACATTGATTGGTTTTATAATCTTGACATTATGTTTTTAAAATTTTATGGAACTCCTTAAATAAAACTTTACTAAAGTCTATATGTTGTGTCAATAACCTAAATACTTCTATACAATAAATTGGGTAAAATAATAGCTGTGTATATATATAATATAGATGCCTACTTATTTCCTTATAAACCTACTTTTTAACTTGCTAAAATCAGCATTACATTGGAGTCTGTACTACACTTCAACATTTAAGTTCACGTTTCCACTTATAAAATTATTATGATGTTTAAATTGGTTTACATTCCCAAGTTGATAACTATCAAACCTAAAAGTTGCCAAGAGTTTTTTTTTTCATGATTGGTGATTAAAAAACAGAGTTTTTTTATTATTAAACCAAAAGATTAATTTAAATATATTCTGTAGATTGTTTTATCAATTGGAAATCAAATTACAAAGAATCAAGTCAGATGTCACATGACCTAATTTAAACAAGCTTGTATTACAAATGTTATATAAATAGCTCACAAATAAGCTCTTAACAAGCTTTGCGGAATATCCCTAACCCCAGACCGATTTCTGCTACTGGCTTCCTCAGTGAGGTGCTAGGATATTCAAGCATTAGATTAAAAATATCAGGACAAACCCAACACTTTATCTAATGGATAACGGATAACTATTAAATAGAAAATCTGAAATTTTCAGACATTCATATGTCTTCAATCCAGCTATCTAACTTAAATAGCCATATGGGACTGAATTAAGTTCAGATATACCATATATTAATAGCTTTAGCAATATAAAATCACCAAAGTCCTAATAGCAAAAAATAAAAATTACAAAGGAATCAAGTTAGATATCACATGACCTAATTTAAACAAACTTGTATTACAAATGTTATATAATCTAATGCTTGAATATCCTAGCACCTCACTGAGGAAACCAATAACAGAAACTGGTCTGGGGTTAGGGATATTCTGCAATGCTTGTTAAGAGCTTATTTGCGAGCTCTTTATATAACATTTGTAATACAAGCTTGTTTAAATTAGGTCATGCAATATTTGATGATTTCTTTGTAATTATATTTTTTGCTGTTAAGGCTTTGGTAATTTTATATTGCTGAAGCTATTAATATATGGTATATCTGACCTTAGTTCGGTCCCATATGGCTATTTAAGTTAGATAGCTGGATTGGAAGACATATGGATGTTTGAAAATTTCAGATTTTCTGCTTAATAGTTATCTATTAGATAAAGTGTTGGGCTTGACCTGGTATTTTTAATCTAATGCTTGAATATCCTAGCACTTCACTGAGGAAGCCAGTAACAGAAACTGGTCTGGGGTTAGGGATATTCTGTAGAGCTTATTAAGAGCTTATTTGTGAGCTCTTTATATAAAACTGGAAATCAATACACTGTAAATCCAGAATATAAGAAAACAAAGTTCTCATTTCTGTTTTTAATTAATTCAAATTAAAAATTCTACTATCCTAAATCTGCATCATATCTTGACACACTAAGCTGCCTGAAAACAATTCCAAAGACTCCCACAACAATCAAAAACAATGTTGGAGCAAGTACCCATTCCTGTTTATTATCAGTTTTTATTTCAAATGCCTCATTTCTTAGCTGTAGAGATAATAACATTTTCTTTCATTCCAACATATAGCAGCTGTATAATATAAATATACTTTGGTGAACAGTTAATTACAAGTACTACCATAGATTTGTTGAATTAAATGAATCATATATCTTGACCAAATCAATAAAAGCAATATATAAAATCATTTCTTTATTCCTGATACTTTTATGCATTTACCTGGCAGCAAAAATTATGACTTTAGTGCTTTTTGATTATCTAAAACCATGAGTCTCTAGTATTCATTCATTTATGTTTGGAAACCACCTATTTAGCAAACTTGTTGAAAGTATGTTTAGTGGATAATAATAATATTCCATGATAATTATTGCAATTTTATTGTCTTTAGTTTTAAATATTGGAATAATAAAAGCATTTTAAAGATCAGGTGGCATAATTTCTGAATTCATATATTTCTAAAAGCATTTAATATTTTTAAAACAAATACACCACTATGTCAATCTTTACATACCCAAACACACACATGGGAAACAAAAATAGCCAAAACCAGACAATTTCTTAAAGATGCAAATATCATATGCATGCTGGAAGACAAAGGCAATAGGTTTGTACTGATGAAGACTCAGGATTATATATCCAAGATCAATCAACAAATTGACAAATTGCTGTTTCAAAGAATTCTTAGCTTTAATAATAAACTCAACAAAGACAAATTTATCTCTTCAATTCTGAGTATTCACTGTAATAAAACCTTTTCCAAGTCTGAATATTATAAACTTTATCCTTCTGCCTCAGTCCCCCCCCTCCCAGGATTTTTGCTAATGCTAAAATACACAAAACCAACATACTACTATGACTAATGTTGGACTTTGGAGGGGCCCACTACTTCCACATGGTCAAATGGGCAAATAAGTAGCTCATTCAAACCTTGGGTTTTGGCACATATATCATAAACTCATCCTGGCAAAGATAAGGGACTTGGCCTTGAACCCTGACATGGGAATGTCTTCCATAGATCTCTCCAAATTTTATGGTTCTATTTGCCAATGACAATCCATTGACATCATTAAGGAGAAACTAGCCAGCCACAACATGGCACAGCCTCAGATCAATTTCATTGTAGAGTTTTTTGTGTGGCTTACAAGAACATCAAGGCCATTTTCCACAACCAGTGGTTTTACATATAAGACAGTTGACCCATGGGATTACCTATAAGCAGCATTATATTTAGCATAGTATTGAATCACTATGAAGAACAAATTATTTCAAAATATTATGACACTAATCAGCTCACCACCTACACCAGATATGTTGATGACTTGTTTATCACTACACCCTATGCAATTATTCAACAAATTAGAACTAAGCTATAAAATAGCACTCTTCTTACTCTAAATATTGAACGTGAAAACAGTCACAAACAAGTAATATATTTAGACATAGATTTACATCGAAAACCCACCCACTTCAACTATAAAATGATCATCAAACCTTTTGAAGTAAGAGATCACTCTCACTCTCTCTCCTACTCACTAACTAATCACAAGCTCTCTGGTTTGACTCTCTTCCTATATAGAAATATGCAGCTACGCAAGTTTGAGGCAGACAGAAAAGCTAACTTGCTTTCATACAGAGATGACTTATTGAATGTTGGATTTAAATAAAGTCTCATTGACAAGAAAAGTAGGCAATTTTATTCTAAGATAAACAACAATGCAGCAAATCTTGATAAATAAAGGCTATTCCATATTTTCTGAATGTACATAAAAAACTTTGTACTATTTTCAACAAAAAATACCACTTGTTCTTTCATACCCCCCTAACTCTATCAAGTTAATCAATAACACCAAGGACAGATTACCACCCTCACAGACACCTCAAGGGGTGTACAATCTTGCCTGCCCTTTGGCAAATTGTCAGGCCTCACACATCAGTGAAAACAGAGCCTCTCTATCTACATGGCTGTCTCAACATATATATTCGTACAACAACTTGTAACTCAGTTTTCACCCAGCATCGCATTTCAGCAGGGCATGATTGCAAAACGATTGCCCCTGTGATTGTTTGTAGAGAACGACACAACTTGAAAAGAAAAGTCAAAGAGGTTTACTTTATTGCTAGGCACAATCACACCATCAACAGAAAAGACACATGCTACAATATCTCCAAGAAATGAAAACTCATTTGCATAAATTTGCATTATTAATTTTGTTAGTTACAACATGGCTATGACTATGAGGGCTGTGTCCTTTGAAAGTGCTCAGCCACACTTGCATCATTGTTTTAATATATAAAGAATTTTTAAAAAAAATCAGCTTTGTGTGTTTATGCATCTTTAGTGAAAATCATACTTATATAATCTTTTAAAAGTTTGCCAGGTATTTTAATTTTATTGGAATATGCAGTCTCTCTCTCCATTTTTAAGATAACAAAAACTATTTTGACTTCATTAAGCTGGATATTTTTATCTAAATTTAAATGAATACATAAAATGGATGTGTCATTAAAAGTTTACATCTCAATCCTTATATCTTTTTCAAAAAACTGATCAAAATACTCCTTCCAACTGTTCAAACTATTATTGTTATCATGTAAAAGATTGCCATTGCTAGATTTTAATTTATTGTGATCCTATTTTTTAGATTCATGTTGCTCTCAATGCATCAAAAAACATCTACAGTGATTATGATCAGCAATTTAATCCAACAATCATTTTTAAGTCTTCTGTCATTGAACTTTTGTATTTAAATCTCTATATTTATTATGAAGTTCCATATTTAATTTATTATTTTCCCAAGCAGGACATCCTATGTGTTCCCTTTTAGTTAAGGCATTAATAATATCATTGTCAGAAAACTAATCATGATTCTTAAGAATAGATTTATTTGTATCCATAGTCCATTTCTTAACAGAATTCTAAATCTTAGTAATATGACAATGTTGAAAGTCCAAATTATCAATTTTAGTGTTCAATAGTTGTTGATGTTTAGTCCATAGTTCTAAAGAACAAATATCAATTTTCTTATGAATACGATTGAAATAAAATCTATTTTTCAATGTAACTGACATTTTAATCTTGGAGCATACTAATTTATAATCTGTCCAAGAATCTGCAATTGTAAATCTTTGTATAATGAATATTTCTTGTATTTTAACTCCTAACTATAACATAATCTATTAAATATCATTGTTTGAGGGTAGGCACATATGTGTTTCTTTGCAATGATTTTTCTGCCTCAGTAAAATATTTGTGATAACAATCCATGTGATGTGCAAAAATTCCATAACAATAGATCATTTAAATTTACAGCACCAATATTGTTATTTGTAGTAATCTTTGGACAATCTACTATTTGTATCAGCATGCATATTAAAGTCTCTAAGAAGAAAAGTGGGTAGTGTATTAATAGAATTTCTATAATAATGCTATGCAGAAAATGATAAAAACATCCTATCTTTGAGTTCTCTCAACATAACTTGGATAAAACAGACAAAACTCTCAATACAGCAGTGCCACTCAGTGCAAGCCAGAGTAATCAATGAATGCAAGAAGGTTTGTACATAAAATCCCTATCTAGTGCCTACTCATTCAACATCATCAGACTAGTTTCTAGCTTTTGGCTTTCATCAATGAGGAGCCTTGGATCTGAGCTCTCCAGAAGCCACCATTTTCCTGTTTAATTAACTACAAAACTAGGAGTCTAAAATTGAAAGCACTGATAAAAGCCATTGAGTAGGCACTAGATAGGAATTTTATGCACAAACCTTCTTGCATCCATTGATTAATCTGGCTTGCAATGAGTGGCACTACTATATGGAGAGTTTTGCCTGTTTTAACAGCTTGAGCAAGCATAAGAAATGGTAACCATGTGATGTTTAATAATTTAAGTTGGAGCATAATCACTAATAAAATGAGCAGCAGTACTGCTGTGTATGCTAAGTTTTAATACCATTAGCCTTTAATTGGTACAACAAGGAATTTCAAGAAGGTACTAAATTAGATTTTATAGTAAATGCATTACCATGCATTTTCACTTTTTTTGTGTAATAGATAAAAAAAAAGTATTTAGAAAGAATTATAAATTGTTTTACAAAACCATTACCCATCTTTAGGATGTTTAATGAAAAAATATGAGTTTATATAGTTTTTATTTAATGAACTCATTTGAATATCTAAATATTTGTTCAGGAATAATCTCATTCATATAAAAATGCTTAACCATAAAGTACTGCTTCTTGTAAGAGCTTATTTTCCCATTGAAACAGAAAAATGTACTGTACTAGCTTTTTGATTAAGATGAAATCTGATTAACGTAAAATACTTAGTATTTCTTATTAGATGAAGTTTGATTTATCTGTTTGTAAATGAATATAAAATGTGCTTATTAAACTTAGTAATGTAACTGTGAAATTGAAGTGATAAAATAAATAATGTCAAAATGAGAGTTACAGTGATAGATTGTATGAAAAATATTCATTGTCACCTGTTGCTTAACTATTCTGCCTGCCTTTGTGCAGAGACATTTGTTTATATACTCTTATATTGCACTAGTGGATGTAAGTATATTGAAAATCAAATATAGAACACATGATTACACTGAATGTCAATTAATGCAGCAGTATATCTGTGTCAAACAATGCTTGAATTAAATAACTGGAAAAAGTTAACTTCCTCTATATTATCAATAAAATCTTAAGTAATCAGAAATTCAGAACAATGTGAATAACAAGCCTTATAAATGAATCAAAATACTAATGGGTCTTGAACAAATAAATTTCCATTTATGCTTACAAATAAGATTAATTAATAATCTCTTTCTAAACCTTGAAACCTCTCACAATTAATTATATAAGAAATTGATATATTTATAGATGCTATCAAGTCAATATCAACTTTTAGTAATAGCATAGGTATAATTTTTTCAGAATGGCTTATTCTCAGTTTAGTTCTTTAAGCTTTTCAAAGACATTCATTATTGTGATGAGAGACAATAATCATTTCATTGTTGGTCAGTCACTTTTTGTGTCACCACTTATCTTTCCATACATTATACATTTTAAAATGCTTTAATTGATTTCAGAAAATCTGTTTGTTTGTTTACTTTTGATCTTTTCCAAGGTAGAATGAAATTTTAAAATCTAGGTTTAATATATTTAAATTCAATAGACTTTCTTGAGAATTGATATATAATTAAGTTATAACACCTTAATCCATTTAAAACATTTATATTTTTAGTATGTCAAATAGTTTGATAGATATGGAGCAGAGGACAGGGAAATATATGAAGAATATTCAATAATTTCATGTTTTGCAGTTAATTAATTATTGTTAAAATTTTCATTTGGTTTAAATAATTGTCACAATAGGGCACTTTAATTTTTTTTCTTTTAAAGTTTTTCCAGGTAGTTGAAGTAATATAAGAGTAAGATTATTATTTAAAGGAAAAGGTAAGGATCATAGAAAGTTAAATAATTATAGATCGATAGTGGTAACATCAGTTTTATATAAAGTTTTTTCATATATGGTGGCTGGAAGAGTTGCAAAATGGATGGAAAAAAATAATGTAGTGGGGGAAATGCAAGGAGGTTTTAGGTCAGATAGGCATATAGGAGATAGTTTATTTGTAGTTACACAACTTATAGATATGAGTAGGAATTCAGGTAGACAGTTATATATGAGTTTTATAGATATAGAGAAGGCATATGATAGAGTGAATAGAAATATATTATGGATAAGTTTAGAAAATCTGGGAATGGATGAAGCTTTAGTGGGTGTAATTAAGAAATTATAAGAAAATAATTACTATACATTGTAACGGTCAGATTCGTCTATCTCGTTAACACACTGCAGAATTCAAACCCCAAACATGAAACTGAACACTCTAGGAGGGGTTGCCTTCTAGATATCCTAGGTTTGAATCTAAAGTCTAAATTCCACACCACCATCTACATGATAACGCATCTGTGCTACCAATAATATATTCCCTTTACCGGTGCCTGGTGGTCAGGGAGAAACAAAGAGACTCTATACTATGAGATAAATTTGGGTTGCTAATTAACGTCTATGGATGGTACAAAAGAATTGTATAAAATATATATATAGATCGAGACAGTGATAGGGATCAATAAAATAAAAGATCAAAATTAGTTTTATAAGATTTAAAAGATTTATTTACATAGCAAGAAATATATATAACGCCCACTGTCTGCTTATATGAGACAGGGACGCTTACTAAAATGGCTGTTAACACACATTCTATATAAATTACATAAAAAGGTTGTTATATACATAGTCTATACCTCAGGCTAATATAGTATTACGATAATGTGCTTAAATGAGATGGGAAGATGTGTGAGGCGTTTTGAATAAATATAAAAGGTTTAATGAAACTTTTGCACATTAAAATCTAATATAATATTTCTTGACTTCGAGAATAGCATGGACCAAGAGCTTGTTAAGCCATAAAGTGGGGATGTGATCAAGGCATTTATTTTATAATTATAATTTTTATATTGGGAGGTCGGTATTGCTAATAAGGAATTTATTAAAGAATGGAGGGTGTGATACATTTAAATCATGGATGCTTTGTAAAATATAAATAAGTAAAATTATAGTGAATATGTGAACCGACTATGGAGGGCGTCTCACTGTTGATCCGTAGGAATGTGTTGTCATGGACAGTCAAAGTCTGGACTCATCCAAAACTTAGCGACTGGGTGACAGCTGTGTCTAATTCCCAGGTGTGACCTTTGAGTACACACTCTGCCTGGGAACCACAGAAAGTGAAATGGGAAATGGTCTTGGTCATTTAAAGCCCTTGAAGAAAAACAAAGTAGTCTCAACAACCAATACACTTACTAGCAATATTCAACTAACATATATAAAGCTTACAAAAGGGATTTACTTAGATGGAGAAAATGCCTAGTCAATTCCCCAATAATTACTTAAAGAGAGTCTGGCCCATTCTCGACCTCAATTACGAACTTTGAAATTAAAGCAAAATATATTTTAAAATAGGAAAATGTATGCTTGCGGGTTTGAAAAGCATAGATTTATTTACACAATCATGTATTTGTGACACATTTAATCATTGACCTCACACATACTCTCATATTAGGTTAAAATTGATAAAATGTGGATTTTAAACTATAAAATTATTATATATATTGACTAAGATTAGAATAGTCCTCGAATGAGTGATTCACAAGATAATAAAATGGGAACTATTTATAATTTTAAAATGCCTTAATATCGGCATCTTGCTTTCAACAAAGGGAATAATTCACTCGGGCAAAGACTACTCTGGCACACTATCATAATAAAATAAAAAAATAAGATTAATAAATATAAAATATTAACCCAAGGATAGAAAGCAAAATTACTGATTACATTAAAACATTTAAAGGAACACAATGGTAAAATAAAGTAAAATGGAAAACCAATTTAAATAGCTATAGCATATTAATTATAGGAGAGAATCACAAGAGCTCTTGGGTTAATTTTGGGGTTACCTCTGGAGAAGCATTTTCAGGTAGTTTCAGGTAGATTGATTGTCAGCCCGTTTTATACGACTCAGCAGCAAACTCTGGGTATTGTTCATATTTCAGCAGCAGCAGCAGTTTCAGGGTTTCCTATATGACAGCATTAGATGGTATAGAGCAGCAGCCGGCCATTTCTGAGGGGAAAATAGCCTTCTTGCCGGCTCTACTCCGTCATTTCAAAGCTAACAATTTTAAAGGTTGGGTGATTCATAGAGATTTCAAGTGAGATTGTAGAATATGGTAAAATTTATTTGAAGACAAAATTCGGCTTCAAATACTTAAATTTGCAGGCATGTAGCTATTTGAATCCGAAAATCTTAGATAGTTCAGCAACAATTATTTTAGAAAGCTCAGCACTGTGCTTAGAAATCTTAGAATAAAAAATATCTCGAAGAATAATGCTAGAATCTTGCTACAATGCTAGAAAAATCTTACAAAATGCCAGAATGGAGAACAAAAGAAAACCCTCCTATATATAGTGAAATTATACACAATAAAACTGCCCTGGAGCATTGCAAAAATATTCCAAAATTTGCCCACTTATCAGTTGTAATTAAATCTATCCAAATGTCCAAAGGAATTCAACAAAATTTTAATTAATTTCCATTATTAATTTCCCTGTCGACATTTGGATTACAACTTTGATTTAATTAAAACAAACTTTTGCTAATTGAAAGAAACGACCTTAAGTGGACATCTGTTGCATTTCTGGCTAAGCTCCTAGAACATTAAATAATTAAAGCTATTGTTCCTATCAGCCCTTGTTTATTTTAACAGAAAATATATGGCGTGATTTCTAAATTTAAAAGAAAATTATTTTACTTTTAATTTTCAATATTTGAATCTATTTACGAAACGAATATACATTTTATTTTAAATCAAAAACAAATATTACGACTATAATATATTTTTGTAAACAGATTCAAACAAAATAATTTTAAATAACAATTTATTATTTTGACATAAGTTTTAAAATAAATATCACAGTGTGTGTGCACACAATTCATAACATTTTATTTATTGGGCATGAGTTATACAATCTATATATAACATGAGTGTTGTACTTGTGGTTTAAAATTGGGCAAGATTTTTGACATATAAGTGCATTGCAGACATACTATGATACATTGGGGTTTAAACTAAGGTATGAGGGTAGGAAAGAGGTGAGAAAAGGTGAAATAAAGATCTGCAAAGTGGAACTTACTGTTTCAACATATCAATTAGGGATATAGAATCAGTTAAAGTTAAAAAATGGGGTGGGACTATGGCAAGAATGCCCTATGTCACTTATTTTGTTTGTGTTGTATTTGAGTGAAATGGAGAGAGCAATAGAAAGACTAGGAAGAGGCATAGAGATCCCGTTAATAGATGGCAAGAGAGTATATACATTGTCGGGTCTTTTTTTGCAGATGATGTTTTTTTGTATGCAGAAAGAAGAAAAGATATGGAAGTTATGCTAAGGACATGAGCAAGGATGGATAAAGATATGGGGATTAAATTTAGTGAAGAAAAATCCAAATATAATGATGGTAAATACTGGGGAAAGAGAAGACAAAGATTTCTTATTGGGGGATGTAAAGTTAAGAGTGGTCAATAGATATAGTTATTTGGGAATCATCTTGAATAATGAGAAAAATTGATTGGATGAATAGGAAAAAAAATTGATAAATGAAGCAAAGAAAAGAAAGGGATTGATAAAGAAATTAACAGTGTTTTCATATAATAAATATGATGTAGCTAGAATTGTATGGAGGGAAATGGCAGTAGCAGGTTTAACATATGGCAATGATGTATTATGTGTTAGTAAAGGGGTATTAGATTACTTAGAAAAAGTAGAAAGGGAAGTAAAAAGACATGCATTAGATGAGGAGGTGTGGACAGCAAAGGAAGTAATTCAAGGAGAAATGGGATGGTCAAATTTTTATATGAGGGATGCAAAAAGCAAATTGAAAATGTTCGGTAGATTGCAGTTTATGAATAATAAAAGAATAGCCAAAATAGTATATAATTGGGTTACAAGTAAAGGGAGGCAACAGGATGGGTGAGAAAGGAAATGCAGTGTGCAGAAGATTTGGATAAAGAATTTATGTCAATATACTTGTACAAAAGGTGGGATGATTGTGTTAGGAGGATTGTTGAGTGTTATAGTGGTAAGGAGTGAGATAGAAGAATAGATGCATTAATAAAGAATAAGGAGTTGGAGAGATGGAGAAATAGTATGGAAAGTAAAATGAGTTTAAATATTTATAGAAGTAAATGGAACATTGGGTGTGAGTTAATTTATGATAATAGTAAGGAAAGTAGTTTATTGTTTAAGGCTGAACGGAATCTTTAGCAACAAGGGAATATACACATAAATGGAAAAATATGGGTGATTTAGTCTGCAAGTTGTGTAAGGAAGGCATAGAAAATATTAGGCATTTGTTACTTCAATGTAAATGCTTGGAAGCAGAAAGGGTACAAATAATGAAGTTATGGAAGATTAAATATGAACAAAGTGATTATACAGTAAGTGAGTTATTGGTTTTTATGCTAGGTTTGGGAAAAATAAGGGGGATTTAGATATGAAGGTCATGGAGTTGACAAAGATTATGTTGTGCAAATGGGATGGAGCAGATTATGGGAAAACTTAGGGTGGACAATGGAAATGGAAGGTAAAGAGGCTAATAGGTTTCTCTGGGCATAGCTTCTGAGAGATTCCTGACTCTGTTTAAGGAGAAGTCACAGTGCATCACATCACAATGCAAAAGATTTGGATAAAGAATTTATATCAGTATATTTGTACAAAAGGTGGGATGATTGGGTTAGGAGGATTGTTGAGTGTTATAGTGGTAAAGAATGGATAAAAGAATAGATTCATGAATAAAGAATAAGGAGTTATAGAGATAGAGAACTAGTATGGAGAGTAAAAAGAGCTTAAATATATATAGAAATAAAGAAAACATTAGGTGTGAGAGATTCCTGGCTCCATTTAAGGAGAAGTCATAGTACATCACATCACATCAATAAAGACTTTGACTGACTTGCTGTGCTGATGTGGCTATTCTACTTTGCAACATAAGTTAAAGTTTATATATATATATATATATATATGTGTGTGTGTGTGTGTGTGTGTTTAGTTTCAAAAAATTGATTATTGAAAATTGTGTGCTTGTGTATGAATGTGGAGAGAAAATTGGGGTTATGAGAGATAGTTTTAATTGGATTTGGAAAGATTGTGAAAAATTTGGATAATGTTTGTAAAGTGTTTCATTATGCCATTTTAAGTATAGAATTTTTTTTGTGATAGTGTTACTGTAAGGAGGCTTTACCTAAATTGTATGTAAGATTAGATTGTATTTAGTAATTTTGTTACTAAAGATTTTTTTAATTTAAGAAAGGAAGTGATTTATTTGAGAAAGAAGATAACATTCTGATCTCTTAGGTTGGAGGACATGTGTTTATCGATTGCCATTGAAAGAAAGTAAAGTTTATGTATAAAGGGGTGTTAAGAGTAGGAGAGGAAGCATAAAGTTAAATATAGAGTAAGGGACTTGAAAAATAAGGAATATGGATTGTATTTGTATTCCACAATGCATATATAAGGGTTAGAAAACAATTATGTGATGAGGTTTATCATTTGAAATGATTAAATAAGACTAGGAAGGATATAACAGGTTTATGGTTATGTAGACAGTGTGTAAATGTGATAAAAGGGGTGAAAAGTGGTTCTAAGTATAGATAGTTTAAAGAGAATGTCAGGAAAAATGAAGCAAAATGTAGTTAATGAAGATAGGATAGAATATGTTTTTAGTGTAGTGACAAGAGATATAAATGGATAAATAAGTAGTGCAATGGAGATGGTTAGCCAAAGAATAAGTAAGATAGTAGAAGAGATAAAGAATGTAGAAGCAAAATTAAAATTGTTAGAGACCAAGTATGCACAGTTAAAAGAATTATTGAATAGGAATGGTAAGGAAGAAGTAAATAAGGATGTCCAGAAGATGAAAGAGTATGTTACAGATGAAGTAAGGAAAGAAAACTATGAGACAGTATTGTTAGAAGATTTGCTAATTAGAGAATGTGGAGATATAATTGCAAGGGAAAACAGAAACATGTATGTGAGAATATGTCTGCCCGGAGATAGAATTAGGGATGTTACAAGTAAAGAAACAAGTGAGTAGAGATGTTTATGTTATGGTAGGGACAAATAATTTGGCAGAGTCTTCAGAGAGAATAATAAATGAGTATATAGAATTGATTAGTAATTTGAGTAAGATTAAAGGAAGAGTAGGAATAGTTGGAATATTACCAAGATTTGACAATAGGTATATATTAGATAGGGCGTGTTCTACAAATGAGAGATTGAAAAAAATGTGTGAGAGAAATTGTGTTATGTTTGTGGATGTGTGGAATTATTTTATTTGTAAAAGGGAGCTACATAATAAAGATGGATTGCACTTAGCAAAACAAGGACGTGAAGTTTTAGGGAGTTTGATTTATAAAGAATATAGTTTGGAAAACTTATAAAAGGGGGTGGTGTTTTAAGTTGTAGTGTAGTTAGAAAGAAAAAGAATGGATGGGTTGTAAAATATAAACAGAGAGTGGCTGATTTGGAGATAAATATAAATGTGGAGAGGGAATGGGTCAGTAAAATTAATTGTAAGCAAGTTATTTATAAATATAATGGAGAAGAAAGAGTCAAAATAATTTATAAAAGAATAGTTAGGAAAGAAGAAATTGTTAAAATTGGATATTTGAATACGCAATGTGGTAGGAGACCAGAAAAATGGTTGTAATTAAAGCAGTTAAAAATGAAGAGTTTGTGGTATTAACAGTAGTGGAAACACATCTAAGAGAGGAAGAAAAACCTATACTGGAAGACTTGGTATGGCAGGGTATAAATAAAAAAGAAAAAAAAGGTAGTGTATAGGAGTTATGTCAAAAAAATATTTAAATACTGTTAAATGTCAAAAACATTGTAGTTTGAGATAAGATTAGGAAGACAAGAACTATAGTGTATGTAGCCACTGGAGATAGTCAAACTATAACAAAGTGGGACAGTAGCATATATGAATGCCTAGTTAAGGATATACAGAGTTTCAAAAAAGGGGAAGAGAATAATGGTTACAGGGGATATGAATGAGAAAATTGAAGAAATTGATGATGTAGATAACAAGAATGGACAGCTTTTGAAGAATCTTTATCAGAGAGTGAATTTGAGTATTGGAAATTTGTCAAATATTTATGAGGGACAATACACTTGGTCTGTAAATAATACACTTGGTCTATAAATAATATATTTTACACAATAGATTATATATTAGTAGAGAAAGAGGGAATGAATAAAGTATGATAAATTAATGTGGTTGATAATGAAGAGAGAGTATGTAATAGTGCTCACAATTTCTTTATAATAGAAATGTTTAATAATGTGATGGAAATAGCAATAAAAATAGAAAGGATAGTGAATGATGTAGATGGAGAATGAATGATAAGCATAAGTTAGAAGAATATAAAATAAAATTTGAAGAAACCATTGAAGGGTTGGTTGGGGTGAATATAAGAACTGGTGTGGTGAAGTAGAAAAAGTGATAAATAGCATTTTAGGTGAGAATATTCAGAAGAATAAAAGTAATAAAAAAGTGAGAGTTAATAAAAGTGTAAAAAAGAGAAAAAAGCATGCAAAGAATATAAGTGTGCTATTAAGAACAATGAAAGTGAAATATGTTAAATGGCAAAAATATTTTTTAAAAAAGAAGTTGGCCAAAATAGATAATTATAGAGAAAACACAAAATTAAGTAGTAAATTGTTGGAGAATATAAATAAAAGTGGAAGAGATGGGAGTAAAAAATTTTGGAAATACATTAAAAGAAGGAATGTAGGGGGGAGAGAAATAGTATTACTAGATGATGAGGGAAAAGAGAGTAGTTCTAGAGAAGAATTAGAGACAATATTGAAAAGTGCAAAGAAAAGAGGTTTAGATGGATGGGCAGCAGAGATGGTAATGAAATTTAGGACATAGGACAAAATTAAACATATTTTAATAAGATGATACAGAAGAGAGATTTTCTGTATAGTTGGAATAAAACAAGAGTAAAGCTACTATTTAAAGGAAATGATAAGGATCATAGAAAGTTAAGTAATTATAGACTGATAGTGGTAACATCAGTGCTGTATAAAGTTTTTGCATATATGGTATCTGGAAATGTCGCAAAATGGATGAAAGAAATTTTATATAGTGAGAGAAATGCAAAGATATTTTGAATCACATAATCATATAGGATGTAGTTTATTTGTAGTTACACAGCTTATAGATATAAATAGAAATACAGGTAGACAGTTATATGTGGTTTTTATAGATATAGGGAAGGCATATGATACAGTAAATAGAAATAGATTATGGGTAAGTTGAGTAAATTTGGAAATGGATTGAGCTTTAGAGAATCTTAGTAAGAGTTTGTATGAAAATAATTACTATACATATCAATTAGGGAGTATAAAATCAGTTAAAAATGGGGTGAGACTAAAGCAAGGATGCCCTATGTCACCTATTTTGTTTTTGTTGTATTTGGGAGAAATGGAGAGAGCAATAGAAAGACTAGAAAGAGGGGTAGAGATACCATTAATAGGTAGCAAGGGAATATATACATTATTGGGTCTTTTATTTGAAATGATATTTTCTTGTGCACAGAAAGAAGGGAAGATATGGAAGTTATGCTGCGAATATGCGCAAGAGTGAGTAAAGAGATGGGGATTAAATTTAGTGAAGAAAAATCAAAAGTAATGATGATTAATACTAGGGAAAGAGAAGACAAAGAATTTTTATTGGGGGATATAAACTTAAGTATGGTGAATAAATAGAACTATTTGGGAATCATGTTAGGTAATCAGCGAAATTGCTTGGTTGAATGGGAGAAAAAATTGATACATGAACCAAAGAAAATAAAGGGACTGATAAAAGAAATTAACAGTGTTTCCATATAATAAATATGATGTAGCTAGAATTGTATGGAAGGCAGTAGCAGTAGCAGGATTAACTTATGGTAATGATGTAGTATCTGTTAGCAAAGGGGTATTATATTATTTAGAAAAAGTACAAAGAGAAATAGGAAGACAGACATTAAATGCAGATGTGTGGATGACAAAGGAGCCAATTTAAGGAGAAATGAGATGGTCAGATTTTTATATGAGAGATGAAAAAAAATGAAAATGTTCATTAGATTGCAATTTATGGATGATAAAAGAATAGTCAAAATAGTATTTAATTGGGTTATGAATAAAAGACAGGCAATAAGATGGGTGAGAAAGATAGTATGGTATGCAGAAGATTTGGATAAAGACTTTATGTCAGTATACTTATACAAAAAGTGGAATGATTGTGTTAGGAGAATTGTTGAGTGTTGTAGTGGCAAAGAATGGGATAGAAAAATAGATGCATTAATAAAAAATAGGGAGTTCTAGAAATGAAGAACTAGTATGGAGAGTAAAAAGAGTTTAAAAATATATAGAAGTAAACAGAATATTGGGTGCAAGTTAATTTTTGATAATAGCAAGAAAAATAGTTTACCATTTAAGGCTCAAATATATACACATAAATAGGAAAATGTAGGTGATTCAATCGGCAAGTTGTGTAAAGAAGGCATAGAAAATATTAGGTATCTGTTAATTGAATGTAAATGCTTGCAAGTAGAAAGATCACAAATAATGAAGTTGTAGGAGAATAAATATAAACAAAGGGATTATATAGAAAATGGGTTCTTAGTTTTTATGCTGGGTTTGGAAAAAGATAAAGGGAATTTAGATATAAAGGCCATAAAGTTGACAAAGATTATGTTGTGGAAATGGGATGGAGCAGGATCGGGAAAAATTAGGGTGGTGAATGGAAAGGGAAGTGAAGTGCCTAATAGGTTTCTATGGACATGATAGCTAAGAAATTCCTGACTCCAATAAAAGAGAAGTCACAGTGCATCTCATCTCATTTCATCATCATAATATATATAATAACATTTTAAAAACTATTTTAAACTCTTAATATATAAGCATTACATCAATAATAATACATTTTAATTTATAGTATAAATATCTACTGATATATATATATATCAACTATATATAAGTGTCCAGTCAATTTAAAGTATGATATAGTTTTATATTTTCAATAAATGTGCCAATAGTAAAAACTTAAAAATAATACAGATATTTTTTTTAAAACTATTAAATGTTTTTATTGACCGTGCACTAAAAGAAAAGAAAATAATTGTTTCTTCAATTTAACTAATACGATTGACTTAATTAATTTCTGGATATTGCCCCCCCCCCCATGCTTTTATTTCAAGTTAAATCTAAAAACTCCAATTGTGGTTGAAGAAACAATTATTTTATTTATTTTTAGTGCACGGCCAAATAAAAGCATTTAATATTATAAAAAAAATTTTTATCCGTATTATTTAATAAATTAGATTGTTTCATAATTATAAGCAAAATAAAAAATCATCTTGGTCATATATATATATATCATGTGAGAATTGACGAAACAATTATATGTTTGTTTTCTTTGCCCGTTATGGAATTCTTAAACGATTTCACCAGTACTAAAATTTATAAATTAACAGTAATCTTTCTATTTTTTTTTTTTAAAGTATATCTTTCGTACCTGTAAAGTGTTACAAAGAACAACATTTATATAAATATATTATTAATTAATAAAAGAACTTTTTATAGAAAATAAAAAAATTTTAAAAATATATTTTTAAATACAGTACAATATTAACACCTGTTCGCTCTTGAAAAGAGCTAATTAACATCGTTTAAATTATTGAGTTTAAAGGCATTGTTATTTTTTCTTCAGTAAATGACGATAGAAGGATTACTATTTTTCTGTCTTCGATGAACTGTATTTAATCCTTCGTAATTAATATCCGCAGAGTATCTCTGCTGGAGCAAAGTGCTTTTGACAGAAATTATCATTAACACGGCTTTGAGGGCGGGTATAATTAAACAGAGCTAATAAACTATCAGTAGTTAAGAGAAAGTTAAGTCAATCTCAGATTAATCAATTTTCATCGTCTTTAAAAGAAATTTAGAAATAATATAAGGGCTAATCTTTCCTCCTATTCTTGCTAATTAGAATCATTTATAGTTTTAGAAGTTGAAGATAATAACACTTTAGCATTGTCTTCGCTATGAATGTTATAATGAATTGTAATATTAATTGAAAATTTTTTGTAATGGATTCGTAGAATTAAAAAAAAAATTAAAATATTATTACTATTTAATCTAAATTTCTAGAGATTCTTAGAAACACTAAATAAATTTTTCAGAAGAAAGTTCTGTAATTATAATAATAAAAGTTTTCATATACTATTCATTATTAATTCTTTCTAAGAAAGAAAAAATATAATTTTTTTTTATCTAAAGTAAGAAAATTAGAAGAGGTTTGAACTCAGACTTTCAAGCTCCCTGCAGCTATCCATCACATCTTATACAACCGATACCCATGACCACATACATGTGAAAAAGACAAATAATCTTCAATATATGAATTTCGTGCTGAACCAACACTCATTAGTTGGTCCAGATCATCATCTCCTACACATATATACAATCAGTGCTCAGTTTATATTAAGATAGCAAATTTTCACACTTTAATGGATAGGCTTTAATCTTCTCCATCCTCCAACTTTTCAGCCATCCATATCATTGAAAACCTGATGATGGAATGCTCAAGACCATTGTTGATACCAATATTATTGTCATACCCACTCTGACTTCTCATGTATAGGACCTTAACATGTTCATTTAAATACACAGAAGAGGGATGGCGAAAATACAGGCTTAATATGTAATGTTTAAATAAAGTATAATGTCTATACTGAACTTATCAATGGACATATTAAGGTCCTATATGGGAGGAGTCAGAGTGACTTAAATTAAATGTGGGTATGGCAATAAAATTGGTACCAACAAGGGTTTTAAGTGCTCCATCATCAGATTTTCAATGATATAAATGGCTGAAGAGTTGTAGGGTGAAGAAGTTTGAAACCTGTCCATTAAATTCTGAAGAATTACTATCTTAATATAAACTAAGCACTAGTTGTATATGTGTGTGTGGGAGATGATGATCTGGACCAATTGATGAGTGCTGGCTCAACACAAAATACATATATTGGGAAACATTTATCTTTTTCACATGTATGTGGTCTGTGAATTGGTTGTGTAAGATGGATTGGATAGCTGTAGGGAACTTATTAAAGTCTGCATTGAAATCCCTTTTAATTAGATTAAGTTCAGTATAGATTATATTTCTATTTAAATAATAAAAATAAAATATGTAAAATATAATCTTTAGGTTAAAAAAAAAAGCCACAGGTTCTATCCTACTAGGTATATGACTCTCCTCCATACTTTTTTTTCACTAAAACTGGTGAGAGCATTATATGATGGCATGATTTTTTTTCCCCTTTTATAATCAGATTATCGCTAAACATCTGATTAATCTAGATTATTTATTTTGAGACACTCTCCAGCCAAGAAAATATAGAACTTGAGATTGTTTCATCTTGTGGAATATATATATATGTAATCTTGTAATTACAAGATTACGTATATAACTTCGAAATGCAGGCATCGAATAAGAATATCATTATATATATATATATTTGAATCATAGGTTATGAACTTGGCAGAGTAACAAACTAATGACTACACTATATCAACATCACTTCCATGACTATGAAAAAATTATATAAAGAAGACAGTAATTTTTTCCTGGGTGTGATTATTAATATCATTACATCACTACCCTCCCTTTGTCAGAATACATACAAGTATAAACTATCATATATACTTGTAATCTCAGATATTTAAGAGATTAGTGTTCTGACAAGTGACGTAATTTCAGGAACAAGTTTATATTTATACCAGATGAAAACTCAGTTTTCTTTAATATAGCAGACAAATAATCAGCACATGATAAATGATATTTATTATGAAAATGCTAAATTAATTTTGTATGTGTGTATAAATCGCTTCATTCTTAATCAATGCCTACCGATTAGCTATGTGCAATTATGGTTTAATATGTATGATATAACTATAACCAATGCACTTGTATAGGATGAAGTATTCAGAAATCTAGCAAAGTTGTTCTCAGCCAGTAGTATATCCTATTATATACGTATCTTTTAACAATTTGTACAATGTCCACACAGAACAAAAATGTAAAAATGCCTACTGAATCTAACTTGGAATTGAATAATATCTCACATTTTATAAAATTAAATTTTGTGAGTTATCACTATAGTAATTTTAATCTAATTTACTAAATTTGAATGATCTAATGCATACATACACTTTAAAAAATAATTGTTGCACAGACTTACATATAAACAAAAATGAGTTATATATTTATTTTCAAGTTACAATTTTGAATTTGCGATAAAACTGTTTCACATCATCGTGATCTTCATCCCTTTCATTTTATATAAATTATAATGTGGATAAATATATAATATATGCAGAATATGCAAAAACGTATTTGCATATATTTATCCACATTATATTTCCTCAAGATACTGCATACCAAAATTTTCAACGTTACATATAAAAATTGATATCTTTATTACAATGACCTTTACCTATTTGCTAACTTTATAGTTCCATTAAAATTTCAATTTATGTGCATATAATATTTTGTCCCAGATATCTTAAGGACAACCTTGAATGAGAATCATGGAATGGAAACATATTTATCACTAGATTTTAGCCATGTTAAGTTTTTTAAATATGCAATTAATCTTTTTTTCCCCCTCAGTGATGAAAGTTTATTCATCAAAAGAAAACAGATACAAGTATAGTTTAAAAAAGGTTTACAAAGAAATGATTACATGATAAAAAGATATTCAAGAACAACATGGTGAAAAGGGGAAGGATACATATGAAAAGGGAAAGGGATGTGGAAAGGGTGTGTAGTCCAGCCCAAGAAAAGTCTTTGGTTGCAAGTCTGAGACACATTTCCTCATTGAGTGAGTAATCGCATGGGTCACATACATTTAATTGGATAAGTCCTGTGACAGAGGCTGAGAGAATGGGAGTTGGAGGATTGCCCAGGTGTCTGTGAGGAGCAGAGGTGAGGCTAGTTTGGTATCTCTGGTTTTGATTTACTTTAGTCATTCTAGCCTTAGATTTATCTTTTCTAATTCATAAAAAAATATTTATTTTTTTATTTTTTCAAACTTTGCTACTCAATTTTTTTTTATTTTTAAATATACTGATTGCTACTTTATCCAAAACTAGATTTTGTTTTTCTATAATAGAGTGGTCAATCTGGAGCTAAAGATTCGTAGATCATAGACCAGCTTTGCCATTTTTTGGTGCTCAAGAGAATATTATTTTTTTAGCTATAGTTGCAATCATATGGTCTATTGTTCAGAAGATCATGTGATGTTTGAATACCAAAATGACAGGCTGAACATGCCAGTTTCTTTCAGCTGATCAAATTAAATTTTTTTTTCTTAATTGAAAACTGATAAAGGATTTTCTGACTATTATCTCCACTACTTTCCTACTGAAGCTTCTGGCTTTGTCTTGTGCCTGCTTTTTTTTTCTCCCACAAGATCTGTGCTTCATTTATTTCTAGATTCTTTTATTAATTGAACTCATTCTTAACTTTTACTTGGAAATTAAATTGTAATAAAAATATAAAATATTTTAATAATCACTTTTTATAGTAATTGATTTTTTTTATTTGCATTTCTGGCAATTAAATATGATTTCTATTATTATTTTTAAATGTTTTTTTTTATTCTTTAACTCATTCTCATTTATTTGCAGTTATGATTTTTGCTTTTCTGAGAAAAATGAAAGGATTCTGCTGAAATATGTTGGAATGTACGTCTCTCTCTCTCTCTCTCTTTTTGATGGTTTGTTGTTTTAGATAGTTGTAAAAATAAAACAGGAAAAATTGTTTCTAGAGTAAAGAATTGTAATATTGTTTCAGCTTGGGTTTCACATTTAATAAAATATATAACAAATCTGAAAATGTAAAAAAAATCATATATATTTATCATGGCATAGGCCATCATAAATGTGTGAAGATTCAGGTATTAATGCCTCTAGATAATCTGAAGAGTAAAGATTCTTCATAAAGTATACCCATAAAATGGGGATTTGACTTTATGTTCTGTTGAGTAGTTTATGATGGAGGTGAGATGAAACAGCATTCATAAGAACCAAAAAAATTGAATATATATAAATAATAACTAAGACTTGTGCACTTTAAAATTGTTGTAAGAAATATAAATTGAACACAAGTATTTTAGTGAAAATAATGATTTTAATATGCACAGGTGGAAGAAATTATAGACTAACCTTATATACTAAATTTGCAGAATGATATTTCTATGATCACTAGAAAGTTATGCCATCTTGATGTCATCTAATAAAAAGAAGGCTTGAAAGACAAATTGGAATCTTGTTTTAGTTTATCAACAAAGTTATTCTAGTTTATTAAAACATAATATTTTACTCACTTCAGAAATTGAAGATACACTAATGGTTTTTTCCTACAATAAAAGTTATATGTATAATAAGAAATTAAACAGAAATCTTTTCAATAATCTCTTATAGTTGAAGAATGGAGCTCACCAAACTTATCAACTGCTGTGTTGTAAGAATTTGAGTGATATTTCATCCAAGACCCATTTTCCAACCAGTATTTAATAGTAGCTGAGTTGGCTATGGGCTGATTACTTAATAAAAATCCTAAACTTAATTGAAACTTTAAAAAATATTACTGATTTACCCAACTTGGATTTGTACATATGTTATGTGATAGTGACTATTATAGTACTATTTCTTGAAGTCATTTCTTTATTATTTTTTAAAATTAGAATAATAATTTCTGTTTGATTGTCTTATATTACGTAATATGAAATGAATGTTCACTATAGTTGATCATCGTTCCAAATATTTGCTGCTTCAGATTATATTATATTTTATTTAGTCATTGGAGTGACTCTATCTCAAGCAACTGATACACATGGCCCCACACATGTGAAAAATATACATGATCCCCAATATACATATTTCATGTAGAACCGACACTCATCATTTGGATCACTTCATAATCACCCACATGTATAGACAATCAGTGCTCATTTTATATTACAATAGTAATTCCTCAAACTTTAATGGACATGTTTCAATTTTTTTACCTTTTCAACTATTCATTTCATGGAAAAATCGATGATAAATGCTCAAAGCCCTTGTTGGATTTGCCATTATAGTCATACCCAGGTAAACATTACATCAATCTAATTCCTCTTACTATCAGAAATTACATATCCATATATATTAATAGGAAAGGGATGGGCTGAACTTAAACTGAGATGTAATGTATTTTCCATAAATATGTAATTCTAAGGCAGTATAAATATTTGAAATACAGGCATTCTTCATATACCTGGATCTTAATTGTAAATATAGGGGATTTGCATTCAGACTTTCAAGCACCTTTCAACTATCCACACTATCTCATACCACCGATACACATGACCACACACATGTAGAAAAGATAAATAATCACCATATATGTATTTTGTGCTGAATCAGCATTCATAAGTTGGTCCAGATTATCATCTCCCACACACATATATATATATAATCAGTGCTCAGTTTATATTAAGATAGCAAACCCTCATACTTTAATGGACAGGCTTCAATCTACTCCACCCTCTAACTCTTCAGCCATCCATACCATTAAAATCTGATTATGGAAAGCTCAAATCCCATGTTGATGCCAATATTATTGCCATGCCCATGTTGACCTCAAGTCATTCTGACTCCTCATGTATAGGACCTTATCCATTTAAATACATAGAAGAGGGATGGGCAGGATATAATTTGATTATACTGAATGTTTTTTATATATGTAAATAGAGCAATTTGAACTCAGGATTTTTCAGTCTATTCATTCTCCATTCTACTAGCTGAAACATTATCAGTTCAAATCTCTATTTACATATATAAAAAATATCCAATATAAGCAAATTATATACTACTTTAGAATTATGTATAGCTGGGAAATAGATTACATCTTAGTACAAGTTAAGCCCAACCCTCTATTACTAATATATATGGATACCTAATATCTGATAATATGAGGGATTATATTGATGTAATGTCTACATGAGCATGACTATAATATCAAATCCAACAAAGGCTTTGAGCATTCCATCATCATTTTTTCAATGAAATGGATGGTTGAATAGTTGAGAGAGTGAGAAGATTGAAGCCTGTCCATTTAATTTTAAAGAATTGCTATCTTAATATAAACCAAGCACTAATTATATATATATATGTATGGGAGATTATGATTTGGTCCATGCTGGTTTTGCACAAAATACATATATTGGGGATTATGTATTTTTTTCACATGTATTTGGTATCATATGTGTTGGTTGCTTGAGATAGAATGGAGGATAAATAGACTGAAAAAACCTGAGTTCAAGTTCTATATTTATATATATAAGAGACATTCAATATAAGCAACTTACATACTGCCTTAGAATTAAATAATTTGTATTGAATACTATCAGATAATATGCTGCAGCATGCACATTTTTTGTATAGTTTATTTTACTTTTGAGGCATTTTAAAATTTGAAATAAGTTACTACTGTATTAGATATTTTGGCACTTTAATAAAAGACTTTCTGAAGTCATAAAACCTGCTTTTCTTTTTAATAAATATGTAATGTTTTATCAAATAAAAACCTTCTTTCAAAGATTTAGATGGATATTTTCTCATATCTACCAAACGCATGTTGGAATGGCTTTTCAATTTTTTTTAAAAATTTTGAAAAAAGTTTATAATAAATCAAGCAACAATCAGAGAGGGGCAAAATTAAAAAAAAAATTTAAATAGCAAATTGGATAACAGTTTCAGTGTATATATTTGTATAAAGAATACAACAAAATGAAAGCTGTATAATTTTTCAATAATTTGATAAATTCATTTGTTTTGATTTTGTAATTATCTCTAATTATTGTATATAATTGACATTACATTAGGGAATTTTGTTTAGAAAATGAATCTAATTATCTTATTCACTAAAGAAACCAAAATTAAATACTGCAGTACCAAATTTTAATAGTCTAACCCATGTTCTAGTGAGACCTGAAAATGTCTCCCATTTACACAAATTTTTCTGTTGGCTGTACATTTTTATCCAAATTATAAATATTAGTAGAATTATTACTTTCATTCATTATAAAATGTTTCCTACATTGAAACGCAACCTGAAACTTCTGGTATTTGCAAGCAGTAAATGATTTGACTGATGTATACTGTAAAATATCCTACGTTCTACTTCAAAAATAATAATCATATAGTTACTTAGGAGACTTGATGTTTGAATAGCCCTAGTGGTAGGTTGGAAACAATACATTTATTCAAATGACTGGGCTGAGATTTTCAGCTAAGAATTGATCCAAAACTATTGACTTTTTTCCTTTACCTGTTGCACTGAATCATTTAAAACAGGGTGGGCAATTGTTTTGGCTCGGGGGCCGCAGAGGTTGGCGGAGGGCCGCATCGGGGGGCCATTTTGTGGAAGTGAAGGTTAGCGGAGGGCCGCACCTTTTTTCATGACACAATAAACAAACTGCTTTATTCCCTGTATTACCAAATAAATATTTGTTTGTTCATTCTTCATTAAACACATGATATTCATCACTGATTTTACATTTTTTCAGAGGGTTCATGGTTTCACTAAAGTTGGAAATGTATATATTTGCTAATGCAAAGACAAAATTGAAAGTAAACAGATCAACTGGAAAAGCACTGCACCTCATATCTACACTGCACATGTGGATTGACGTGGCCATCATAGTGGAAAATACAAGATGAATCTTCACTCTCACACAGGAAGGAAATCTCAGTTCAAGGTGGATTTTTCTGATTGTCTTGGAGGGTCGCATAACACCTCTTAGCGGGCCACATGTGGCCCCCGGGCTGCTATTTGCCCACCCCTGATTTAAAACATTTATTTCAAAATATATTTTTATTAAAAGTATCTGTCAAACAGCAGGCAAAAGATATTCTGGATAATGAAATCTGTTGAACTGTTTGTAATATATTCATGTATTAATAAAAATTCACAACATTGTACAAATTATGATAACTCCATCAGTGAAGTGTAATAAATTAAAGACAATGCTATTACCTCACATACAGAAAAAAAATTGATAACATAAAATATAATGTTATCAATATTTTCTACAAGTATGAAATATTGCTATTAATTTATTATTTTATAATCTTGTTTTTCAAAAGATTAAAGGCATATTCAGACAGAAATAATAATAACATGGAGATTAATTCAATGTGATGTTATTTCTATATTTTATGTGTTATTTAACTTCACCTTTTTTTATATACTTTGATATTACTATTATAATGGAGAGATGTTTATTTACATATGATAATAATAAAGAAGTACATGTCTAATATAGTTTAATCTACACATTATTGAGCCTGTAATATTAAGCCATTTTCACATTTATAAACAATTTAATAAATTATGCAATAACACTCACTTATGAGTCTGAGATTTAGACACATAATTGAAGAGTGATACAAGAATTATAGCAACACACTGAAGTAAAGAGTAGTTTGTTTAGGAATTAATAAGGGGGAAAATTAAAATCATAATCAAATATTACAGATTTCATTAAGAATTAAGAGACAGAAATAGGGGTGGGTTAAATACATTCAATCCTAAGAGATTATAAGAGGCTTAAAAAGGAACCACACATATAATGGATGTAATCAGAAAGTTAGTTCTAGTAATATGGAGAAGAAAAGCTATTGATTTAGAAAATGGATTGAACTTGAAAAAAATCTTCATCCTGAAATGGTCTGATAATTTATTTGACAATGAAGATTAAAATTGTAACAAGTTTATTTGTACTGATATAAGAAGTTTTACATTTCATTTCTCCTAGAGCACAATGACTGGTTTCTTTGCTTAGATTCAATTTGTTAATTAACATAGATGAGGATCTTTCATAACACTATGACTCAATATTTTTTACAATGCTCAAATTAACTATTGACTGTCTTTCAAGCTAATTACTATATTTCATACTTTCTGATCAAAATATCTAAATAAGGTTTATTAAAGTTTATATAAATCGGTAACATAACTAAGTATATCAGACAATTAACCTAGCATTACCTGGTTTAAAAAAAATAGAGAGCAATTAAAAACAGATTATAAATTTTGTAAATAAACAATCAAATATTAAAATAAAAACTCTGTAATAAGCATCATTTTGTTATAATTATAAATAAAAACTTTGTGGCTACTTCAACAAATGATGAATGTATATGCTACATAGTTTATAATATATAACATTATTCATTGAGCTACTCAATTGCTGGGCAGTGAGAGTTTATACAGTTGTTCATATTTATTACAAGTTAAGAATTGTTGAATAATCATTTTGACCAATGCTGAATGATTCACTAGTTTAGTTATGTACTGACTACCTGAAAAAAGAATACTAAGCCCAATTGAAAAGTGAAAAACATTTCAAATTTTACTTACCTTAGATTCAACTCCAAATCACAAATATAGTAGGCAAATATGCTATGAGATTTTTCTATTTTATAAGATAGCTTATAAATATTTCTACTATTAATAAAATATTTGTCAAATTTTGATGTTGTTTTATGATATAATGTAAGAATGTAAACAAATGATTAATAATGTGATTTCAACTTTATTCTGTATTAATCTAATTTGCCTTTTAATAGCTGAATTATACATTTTTATCATTTGAAATTTATAGTGTATTGTATATATAAAGGCTACACTTAGAATTTTGTCCTCAGTTTTTCCACATTGATACGTAGTATTAATAAATGTGTAATATATTAATTTTTTTTTTTGTAGAGAAAAACACATTGAAGTACAAACACATTTTTCTGTCTTGTTTTAAAATCTCCGAAGCTTTTCATCAGTTCTCATATATGTACTAGATATCATTTGAGTATGCACACAAATACATATACATATTTTTTTTCGATATTACTTCAATTTTTTTCATTTTTAGATGCTTTTTTTTTCTTGCATATATGTTTTTTGTTTGCTTAATAAATAAGATTATTTTTTATATTCAATTTTATTCTATTTTACGCTAAGCAGTATTGGGTTGTTTTATTACAATCTTACCTTGTTTATTTCTCGAGTTTTATCTTGTAATATGTTCTATCCATCATTGCATTATACAGACATTTTCCACTTGATATATCTTCAAATAATTCTGTCTATCTTTTCTTCGAACATTTTATTATATTGTCTTTTTTTTTTTTTTAAATTATAGTAAAATCAATTTCATTCATGATATAAATTAGATGGAAAAGCAATTATAACCTTGATATTGCTATTTTTATCATACCGCACGTAGCGAGGCGATTATACGATTAAATGGTTGGCAGTTTGACAGATGGTCAGTCTTTATTATTATTTTATGTTTGCCACATTTTTCCTAACGGGTAATGTTTTCAAGCATTTCTACCTCTTTTTTTTTTTTTAGATAAAAATACAGTATATATATGTTGATATAATCATTCTTTTTTATTTCATATTTGTTAAAAGCCTTAAAACTTTTATTTTCAGATATTAACGGCATTGTTTTTTTTTATAGTTATAAATTTTCTGTTATCATATTATTTAGTTTCACTTTTACTTAGTTTTATCCCCCCCCCCCCCATGAAACTAATACTTTTTTAATAAGTTGAATGTTTTGCGCTGCCACCTACGAATAAATCAACAAACTAATTATTAAATGACGCAGGGAAATGCAACGAATCTGAAAATATACATGGACAATATTTGTAATGCCTATAAATGCCAATATGATCGAGTTTGGGTAAAGGCTAGCAGTTTTAATTTCGAGGGAACCAGAAAATTTTTCTGATAGGTGGAAAATTTCCAAATTAACTGTAAGATTTTTATCCGAAAGATGATCTGCAGCTAATCCAACTAGCCATTCAATCCAATAACAGTTGGCCCATGGATATCTTGTCTAAAAAGATTATCATAATTTGGTGGCTAACATATTTTCCTAGGTTTGAAACTGACTGTGTGAAACTGGTAATTGTTTCCAAATCGGAAACAAAGTTTAAGATTTGTACTTTAAATAGCAACCCCATAGCATTGTTAGATGAATATTTAGTAACAGAATGTACGTTTCGGGTTAATCTGAGTCCATGTATTGTAGCTCATTTCTATCACTGATGGAGGGGGGGGGGTACTGAAAAAATTACTAGCTAGTATGTATAATAGATTGATATAGATCTCAATATAAAATGGGTCAGTCTTTGTGTATTTCGTTTAAAACATATTTTGATGTTTTCCATTGCCTTGATTTAATTTATTTACTATAGTCATCCAATATTGATTTTTTTTTTGTTGGTGTTTTTTTAATTCCAATTTCTTTTTTCTTTTTTTGCATTTATTTTTATTTGGGTCACTTTTCTTTTTTTTTTACTTGTATCCATTTTATTACATGTTTTGAGTTTCATTCAAATTTTGTTTATGATTATTGGTTTTTTTTTGTTTTTTTAATGATATCACACCAATCTTCAAAGACAGAAATAAATACTAGTATTCATTAAAGTACTTATCTAAAGAAAATGTCACATGAAGAAATTTGGCAGTTGTAAAAATAATTTTATCTGCATCACTTATTTATCTCCCCCCCCCCCCCGGATACTCACTTGTTGTGGGATACTTTCATAGCTAATTCTGTCTTTTGTGATATTTTTATACATTTAATCACATTCATCTTTTTTTATTTATTTATTTCGTTGAAAGAAAAGATTTAATTTTGATGCAAGCTTTATTTGAATGTTGATAGATGTCACTACTGTATAACAGATATAGTATAAAGATAAGTGGGATTTAGATATAAAGGTTATAGACTTGACAAAAATTATGTTGTGGAAATGGGATAGAGCAGATTGTGGGCAAATTTAGAGTGGGGAATGTAAAATAAAGTGGCTAACAGGTTTATCTGGGCATAATTGCTGTGATATTCTTGACTTCGTTTAAGGAGAAGCCAAAATACATCACATCACATCACATATAATGTAGTGGGGGAAATGCAAGGAGGTTTCAGATTAGATAGGCGTATAGGAGATAGTTTATTTGTAGTTACACAACTTATGGATATGAGTAGGAATGCAGGTAAACAGTTATATATGAGTTTTATAGATATAGAGAAGGCATATGATAGAGTAAATATAAATAGATTATGGATAAATTTAGCAAATTTGGGAATGGATGAAGCTTTAATAGATATTATTAAGAAATTATATGAAAATTATTATATATATCAATTAGAGAATATAGAATCAATTAAAGTTAAAAATGGTGTGGGACTAAGGCAAGGATGCCCTATGTCACCTTGTGATGATGATATTTTAGTTATATTTTTATATTGGACTATTTCGACCATCTAATATAAGTAATAAATGTCTGAAAATTTAAACAAGCTGCTCACATGACAATGGCAAACAATCTTATAAGTCAACCTAGTGTGATTATACATAATGTATGGAACCACTAATCAACTTTGCTCTTAGGAAAAGGTGGAGAAATCAGGAGGAACCTCATAGATAAGTATATAAAATTTCTACTTACTGTTGCCTTTGGCAAGATGGCTCACTTGAATTAGAGAATTATCTTAAAATTCAGTACTTAAGAATCTAAGGATCCAGATTCTAATCCCATGCTAGTATTGTCATTGGTCAGGCCAGCAATACCTGAAGAAAAGGGGAGAATAATATCTCTCAAAATATTGTACATATATACTAACCTGTTTGATGTGCTATTACTAACAGTTGGATGTATTTGGAATAGTTAAATATAGTTAAATTTTTCTCAAGACATTCAAACAATAAATGCAACCATCATACTATATCAAACTTTAGACATTATGAAAAATTATGTCTAAAGCTAGCCAAAGTAGAAAATCATTTAACTTTCTTATGTAAATCTGAAGGGATAATTCCTAAAGGTTTACAACTAAAACCTCCAATTCACTCCCAGAGAGCTGAAAAAATTACTCAGAGAGCAGGTGAAGCTCTGTTAAGAGAAAGAATAAATGATCAAAGATTGTCTAACTATCAAACAATGCATTCCATTAATAATGTAGAATGTTTTTTTAAAAAACAAACTTACTGATGAAGACTTCATGAGAGTTTCTCAAGCAGTAAGAAAATCATATTCTACATTACATGGAAAAATAAAAGAAATGCCAAAAGAAGAAACTTGCTAATCTACATGGGCATATCAAAAATTATAATGTACCAAACAGTGTACCAACTTCACCTATTAAAAATCTCAGCTCTAAACATCTAACAGATATTGAAATTTTTGTTCTTGGAAAAGGACTAAACTTTGTCATAACACTGTCTAATATCCCTTTATTAGATATAATAATCCACCGAGGATTACCTTTAGAAGAAGCAGCAGAATTACACTGGAGAATAAAAAGAACACTTGACAAGCAACAAAAATTTGAATGTGTGAAAGCAATTAAATCTCTCAAAGTAGATAAAAATTTAATTATTCTCCCTGCTGACAAAGGCATTGCAATAAATACAACTGATTACGACAACAAAATACAATAACTCTTCACGGCAGGCCAATATAGAAAAGTGGCAAAAAATCCGATACCGAGAACAAAAAGAAAATTGCAAGCATTACTCAGAAAGCATCATAGATACTTCACTGATTCAGAAAAAAAGTAAAATAACATCATATTTCCAAAAAAATTCCTCATCTTTATGGTCTACCTAAAATTCATAATGATCATGTTCCATTAAGATCTATTGTTAGTTCTAGAAATTCACCTTGCCAAAATTTGTCAAGATTTCTTCTCAAAGTTCTAAATCCTTTGGAATACAAGACTCAGTTCTTTGTCAGGGATTCTAGACACTTTGTAGAATTAATCAAGAACATGAAAATTGAAAGAACTGACTTACTGGTAAGCTTTGATGTGAAAAGTTTATTCACGAATGTACCATGTGAAGAAGTATTGTTTATTGTAAGGAAAATATTAAATGGTGGTAACAGTTTGCAAAACAGAACAGCTCTTCATATTGATAGTATAATGGAATTATTAACATTCTGCATAAAAACAACCTACTTTCAATATAACACAGAATTCTTCCAACAAAATGAAGGAATGGCTATGTGCTATTTACATGGAAGAACTTGAAATCATAACCATAAACATTGCTCCATATTCACCTAAAGTTTGGCTTCACTATGTAGATGATATACATTTGTTGTATGGCCACATGCTAAAGCACTACTACAAACTTTCTGAAAACATGTCAACAACATATCCCTTTTAATTAAATTCACAATAGAATTAGAACAAGAACAAAAATTGTCATTCTTAGATGTTTTTGTGACAAGACTCCTTCATGGCAAATTCAAACCTACAGTTTAGCAAAAACCCACACATACAGAATAATACCTAGCCTATACATCCAATCACACCAGAAACACATAACATGAAGTTATACTATCACTATGGAACAGATCAAAAGAAGTTTGTTCAGAAACAGTGATTTGGAAAAAAAAAAGTCTATATAGAACAAACTCTTATGAAAAATGGTTATCCATAAGCTATTATTAAAAGAATCTTAAGTAGACAACAAAAAGAACCATAAAAAACAATTATTGGTACTGTAGTGTACCCATATATTCCAAAAATAGCAGATAAATTAAAGAAAATCTGCAATCAGTATAACATCAGAACAGCTTTCCAGAGCCATACCACACTGCAAGGAATTCTAACATCTACAAAGCCTAAACTTGAAATGCTGAAAAGAAAAAACTGCATCTATGAAATACCATATGAATGTGGAAGAACATATATTGGTGAGACCAGTCATCCCATCGAAAAGTGCTTGCAAGAACACAAACTGATGATTAGAAGAGAGAAAACAGATGTGTCTAAGATAGCAGACCATGTATGTACCAATGAACATATATGTTCAATTGGGAAAATACAAAAATATTGGATAGAGAAGAAAAAGTACAAAGAAGAAAATTTAAAGAAGCTGCTCACATGACAATGGCAAACAATACCATAAGTCAACCTAGGGTGACTATACATAATGTATGGAAACCACTAATCAACTTTGCTCTTAGGAAAAAGTGGAGAAATCGGAACCTCATAGATAAGTATATGAAATTTCTATTGACTGTTGCCTTTGGAAGGATGACAGTTGGTTAGAGCATTACCTTAAAATTCAATACTCAAGAATCTAAGAGTACAGGTTCAAATCCCATGCTAGTACTGTCACTGATCAGGCCAGCAACACCTGAAAAAAGAGGAGAATAATATCTCTCAAAATGTTATACATATATTAACCTGTTTAATGTGCTATTACTAACAGTATTTGTAATATTTAAATAAAGTTAAATTTTTTTAAAGACATTCAATACTCATATTAGATGATGGAAATAGTCCAATATAAAAATACAAGATAGATTTGACTTTGGGAAACAATTATAATAGTTTAAATTCGAAAACAAACAAAATATTTATAAGTAGCACTCCAGTAAATGATGTATTGTTGGTGTTTAGATGTCACTTAGGGAATTATGATAGTGTGATTATAAAGTAAAAAATATATATTAAGGAATTGGAAAAGTCCTTGGAAATAATTATAGAACAGTTATATAACAGAGAACTGGAATATTATGATAAGTCAGGGAAAAGACGGTAAAGTTATAGAAATGATGGGTTTTGGGAGTAAGAAATGAGAGAAATGAAAGAGTGAAAAGTTTTTATTAAAAAATAACATGGTAATGATGAAAATTTGGTTTACCCCCCCCCCCCAATTAAATTTTAATTAAGTTATGATTTAAAATAGAATTGAAAACAACATTTAAATGTGCATCAGTATATCATGGCTATAGGCAAAAGATGAGGCATCTAGCTTAGGTACTGAAATGAAATAGGCACTAAAGTGAGACATTGTATTGAATATATATTTTTAGTAATTTTTATTACATTCCTTACTTTGTTTAATAGACTACTTTAAATCAGATTTTCAATAATTGTAAAATTCTCATTTTTTAAGGCTTCTGCAACTGCCAAAATTGATTATCAATCCTTACTCATATCATAATTTAATAGTAGTAGAATTCCAGATTGTCATTTAACAGAATAAAAGAACTGAGAAAATAAATAAATAAACAAAAGAAGGTATTAGAAACAATTTTCAGATTTGTTACTAAACTAATTAATAAAATAAATTTAAATAAAAATCAGATTTCAAAAAATAAAAAAGAAAACAAAAATTTAAGCGATATGGAAATGAGTAAAACAATAGAGAAAGGATAGGAAATATAATTTTTGTAAAATGAAAGGATATGTGTAAAAAGGTTTATTCATGAATTTAAATGGGAAACAAATAAACTTAGAATAGTATAATCAAAAGATAATATAGAGAGATGAAGAATTATTTTTAAAAAAATTAGTAAAGTAAAACAGCTTGCACGGGAAAAAGAGAATCACTGAAAGAAAGCAAATATTGAAGATAGAAGTAGTAAGAAAGAATAAATGCATTGAAAAGATGGAAAAAATATATCAGTGATTTAAATTATATAAATAATCTTCATTTATATTAATTTAAAGAGAAAGTCATGTAGTTACAAAAGGTATAAAATCATTAGCTGAAATGCATTTCAGTTGAATTAGTGAAGAATATGAGGGAAAATGAGAAAATTCAATGTTCAGTAAATTTCCTTACAGTAGTTGCAATTTCACTAGAGCAAACAAAAACATAATTCAATGAAATATGAAGATTTTTAGAACAATTATTTAATCTCAAATATAGCTAAGGAGTATTACAATCTTCAAAACATCAAAAGATATATAATGTATTGGAATATAATATGGATTCATAAAAATAAAGTTTTTAAAAAGAAAAAGGAGAGGGAACAATTTTATTGAATTTTTTATGTATGAAAGATTATTTGGAACCATATTTTTAAAGAGTAAAGGGAAGTTTATTTTTATTATTAATAATAATGATGTTTTTAAAAAACATTTTTTTAAATTTTTTTCTAAAGACATTCAATGGAAGTTGTTCGACATAAAATTAATGCTAACATTAGGTGAGATCATGTTTTTCTCTATTTGATTTTAGTATAGCATTATGCACTAATTAATGGTATATATATATGAATCTTTATTTTTTTTCTCTATATATATGTATATATTTTCAACCATAAACCAAAGGACTCTGTAATGCAATGGATATCACATTGAACTAACATATTTATGATTTTAAATTCAAATTCAGTTAGAATCTTTGACATTTTTTCAAGTAGATGAATATTTCAATACTGAGTAAGTAATAAAAAATACATGATTGTGACCTGGGCCAACTTATGAATGCTAATTCAGCACAAAATGCATATTAGAAGTTCATCTTTTCATATGTCTTTATTCACATCTTTTAAAAATGTGTGGTTGAGTGGAGGTTATTAAGTACATTTATAATCGATGAAGATTTCCAAGAAAGTTTAGGATTTTTTTTTTTTTTTTGGTAGCTGGCTGATAGTCAATTCAATAAGACAACCAACTATTAGTCAGCAAATTGAATATTAAGAAATTCACACAAAAGACAAAACAAAAAAAAGGAAAGAGAAACCTGAAACAAACAGCAGTTAATATAATAATTGAATGGTTAGTCACTCCAAAAGTCATGGGACTTTTAAGCACCAGAAACAATAGGTTGAATTTTGATTCAGAACACTTTTGATGTTATTATTCTACCATAGCATTAAAACATACAGGAGTTGAAATATTTTTAATATTTGATATATTTTCTTGTTGTTGATGAATAAAACAGGTATTCTCAGATAAGAAAAATGACAAAATAGCAATATTTTTGTTGCTCTGTTATCTTGAGCAACTGAAGTAAAATATTAAATTTGTACATTTGAATGACATTCAAATTTTTATATTCAAAAATAATCAGTCAACAGTAGCAACAATTTTTCTTCATTCAAAGACATTTAATTGAAAGCCTACATAATGTCTACATATTAAGAAAGAGGGAGTTACTGTCTACATGGAGATAGGGCATATTCTATAAATGAGAGATTGAAAAAATTGTGTGAGAGAAATGATGTTATGTTTGTGGATGTGTGGGATTGGTTTATTGCAAAGAGGGAGTTATATAGTAAAGATGGATTGCACTTAGGAAAACAAGGAAGTGAAGTTTTAGGGGGTCTGATTTATAAAGAATATAATTTGGGAAAGTTATAAAGGGGGGGGGGGTTGTAAATTGCAGTACTATCAAAACATAAAAGAATGGATGGGATGTAAGAAGTAAGCAAAGGGTAGCTGATTTAGATATAAGTGAGAATTGGTCTGTAAAATTAATGGTAAGCAAGTTATTTATAAATGTAATGGAAAAGAAAGAATCAAAAGAATTTATAAAAGAGTAGTTAGGAAAGAGGAAATTGTTAGAAGATTGGGGTATTTGAATATGCAAGGTGGTAGGAGACCAGAAAAGTAACTGGAATTAAACAAAGCAATTGAAAATGAAGAGCTTGAGGTGTTTGCAGTAATGGAAACATCTAAAAGAAGAAGAACCTATTTTGGAAGATTTGCTATGACAGGGTATAAATAGAAAAGAGGAAGAAAAAAGGGATGGTGATATATGTGTTATATCAAAAAAAAAATATTTAAATACTGTTAAATGCTAAGAACATTTGTGGATTGAAATAAGGTTGGGAAGATAAGAATGGATGATGGCTATAGTTTATATAGCTATTGGAGATAGTCAAACTATAATCGAATGGACTAGTAGCATATATGAATGCCTAGTTAAAGATATACAGAGTTTTAAAGAAAAGGGGAAGAGAATAATGGTTATAGGAGATATGTTATTAAAACAGGCAAAACTCTCTATACATTACAGAGTTTTGCCTGTTTTAATAACAGTTATAAGAAAGCAGAAGAAATGGAGATCATGTGATGTTTATAGGAGATGTTAATAGGTATATTGAAGAATTTGATGATGTAGATAATAAGAATGGATAGCTTTTGAAGAAATTTTGTCAGAGAGTGGATTTGAACCTTGGAAATTTATCTAATATTTATGAGGGACAATACACATGGTCTAGAAATAATATATTCCACCCACTAGATTATATATTGGTAGAGAAAGAAGGAATGAATAAAGTATGGAAAAATTAAGGTGTTTGATAAGAGTATGTAATAGTTATCATAATTTCTTTGTAATTAAAATGGTTAGTAATGTGAATGAGAATAGAAATAGAGGTAGAAACAACAGTGAAAGATGTGGGTGGAGAATGAATGATAAGAATAAGTTGGAAGAGTATAAAATACAAGTTGAAAAAACCATGGAAGAGTTGGTTGGGGGTGAGTATAAGGACTGGTGTGATGAAGTAGAAAAAGTGGAAAATAGGATTTTAGATGAGAATATTCAGAAGAATAAAAGTAATAGAAAAATGATAGTAAAAGTGTAAAAGAGAAGGAAAATCATGTAGAAAATATAAGAGTGCTATTAAGAACAAAGAAAGTGAAAAAGATATTAATGTTAAATGGGAAAAGTACTTAGAAAAAAAGTTAGCTAAAATAGATAATTATAGAAAGAGAATGAAATTGAATAGTAAATTGTTGGAGGATATTAATAAAAGTGGAAGAGATGGGAGTAAAAAATTTTGGTATTAAAAAGGAGAAATGTAGGGAAGAGAGAAAGTATTACTAGATGATGAGGGAATAGAGTGTAGTTCTAGAGAAGAATTAGAGAGAATCTTGAATAGGTATGTAATGGATATATAAAAGATGTTAGGTGTGAAGGACAGAGGAATAGAAAATATGAAAGCACATAGTAATGGGAATATTAAGTTTACAGAAAATGAGCTAAATGAGGCAGGGAAGAAATTGAAAAATGGAAAGGCAAGAGGTTTAGATGGATGGATAGCAGAGATGGTAATTAATTTAGGGCATAGGGCAAAAGTAAAGCTATTATCATGTTTTAATAAGATGGCACAGAAGAGAGTTTTTCCAGGTAGTTGGAGTAATACAAGAGTAAGATTATTATTTAAAGGAAAGGGTAAGAATCATGGAAAGTTAACCGATAGTGGTAACATCTGTTTTATATAAAGTTTTTTTTTATATATGGTGGCTGGAAGAGTTGCAAAATGGATGGAAAGAAAATAATGTAGTGGGGGAAATGCAAGGAGGTTTTAGGTCAGAAAGGTGTATAGGAGATAATTTATTTGAAGTTACACAACTTATGGATATGAATAGAAATTCAGGTAGACAGTTATATATCAGTTTTATAGATATAGGGAAGGCATAAGATAGAGTAAATAGGAATAGATTATGGATAAGTTTAGCAAATTTGGGAATGGATGAAGCTTTAGTGGATATTATTAAGAAATTATATGAAAATAATTACTATACATGTCAATTAGGGGATATAGAATCAGTTGAAGTTATTTGTTGGGTCTTTTTTTGTAGATGATGTCTTTTTGTGTGCAGAAAGAAGAGAAGATATGGAAGTTATGCTGAAGATATATGCAAGGGTGGGTAAAGAGATGGGGATTAAATTTAGTGAAGAAAAATCAAATATAATGATGGTTAGTACTGGAGAAAGAGAAAACGAAGAATTTTTATTGGGGGATATAAAGTTAAGTGTGGTGAATAGATATAGTTATTTGGGAATCATCTTGAGTAATCAGAAAAATTACTTGGATAATTGGGAGAAAAAATTTATAAATGAAGCAAAGAAAAGAAAGGGATTGAGAAAGAAATTAGTAGTGTTTTCATATAATAAATATGATGTACCTAGAATCATGTGGAAGGAAATGGCATTAGCAGGGTTAACATATGGAAATGGTTCTTCCATGCTTGAAGAAATCCACAAGCACTTCAAATCCAAATTACAGATGAAATATTTTGAAATAGGACACATTTGGAGGAAGACTGAGACTCGTTCCTCTCATAACATCACAGAAGCAAAAATCATCCAAAAGCTAAAAGCATATCCAGAGAGTATACATCCGGGAATTCATGGCATCCCTAGATTTGTACTCTTACATCTATCTCACTTTACTGCACCCATAGTCTAACAGCTCATTGATGTGCTAGCTGGAGATTTCCAAAATATCCTGGATCTCTATCCAGTGGTGATGGTCCCCTTTCTAATGGTGATGGCCCCCTTTCTAAAAAAGCATATAAATCCATCTGAATTAACTAACATTAGGCCAATTTCTATGATTCCTTTACTTATTAAAACCATAGAGTCCATAGTAAAGGACTCAAGTCAAGACTGGCTGCTTAAACACATTTCCCACTTCCAATTTGCTCGCAAGGGATTATCAACCATTGATGTAGTATAACGCTTTCTTCTACTTATTGAACATGTCAGGACTCACAGGAAAGCTAAACTTACATTAATTCAGCTAGATTTTTCCTCTGCTTCTGATGCAGTGGTTCCCTCAATTCTGCTTCAAACCCTCCAGGATTATATTGTTCCAGATGTCTTCATCTGTATAATAGGAAATCTCATTCTCAATAGGTCACTCTTCACTTCACTAGATGGAAAGCTAACCGAAGGTTTCAGACCACATTTGTCAATTCCACAAGGATCTTCGCTTGCCACCCTGTGTTTTATAACATATTTGAATCCATTGCTTAAACAGATTGAAGCCAAGCTTCCAAGAATCTATGTTCCAAGCTTAAAACAAACAGTACATCACATTTTCTATGTGGATGATATTTCAGTCTCTCTTCCTGATCTTACTCATCTTCCTGCCTTCCTCCAACTTATAAATACACATGCTAACAGATTAAACCTTCAAATTAACTTTGTAAAATCATCAATGTGGAACATTAAAACAGGACAACCAATCCCTTCAGTGTTCTCTTCCAAACCCCTCCCTTTTTTGGGCTTTCCAATTGCATTATCGAGGCTGGCGATGACAAAGGCGATTCAGAACATAATACTGATTAAAACAAAGAAAATAGTTTCATCGCTTGCCAAGATCTCCTTATCACTCATTGGCAAAGTTACATTATTAAATACACTGGTTTATTCTAGACTGCCCTATTACCTTCCCATCATCAAACCCACTAAGCTTTTCGAAAAATCAATGAACTCTCTGTGTTTCAAACTTTTTTGAAATGGCAAGGTGGTGGCTATTAGCATGGCCATGCTCAAATGCCTAAAGAGCTTAATGGTCTTGGTCTGCACTCTGTCTCCACCCTCCACCTCCAAAAATCCATTTTCCTTCTGTGCTCAACATGCTTAAAATTGCCAAACTTTAATCTTCCAGAGGTTGTTGACCCTACTGATACTCCACCTCCACGTACAAGTAAATGTATGGGTGAGATCTTGAATCAAGTCAGTATAGCCATGAATCCCAGCCAACTAGCCCTTGATGCTAAAAAGTCTTTCTGGACTGTTTAACAAAGATCAACTCCAAAACATATTGGGCTTTCCAACAAAGCCTTGATCCAAAAGTTGAATCATTGGTATGTTAAATCCAAGCACATTGACTTTCTTCTTAAGCTCAGTCTGGATTCTCTTTCCACCAGTTGCTTTCTTGTGGCCAGGAGGGGTTTCTCAAAGATTGGACCCCAGTGCCAGCTCTGCCACTCAGCTGATAAGACCACAGCCCACCTATTATACACGTGCTCCACCTTCTCTCCATTCAGGAACTTCATCATTAACATTTCACTAGATATCAGAGATGTCCTATCAATTCACAACATGATCAAACAAGGAACCTATACCTCCATCAGACTGTCCATCTTCTTGACCTTTACCTTATGGTTAACCAGATGCAAATTAATGTTTGGATATCTTAAAAATACTCCACTTCAGATTTACATCAAGCTACTCACACAGGCTAAAGTCAGAAACTCAGCCCTTGCACCTCAGCTGTTACACAGAGACACTTGGGAAAAGATTGAGTTTCCAAATGTATAACCCATCATGAATATCAGGACTGTGCAGAATGTGTACCTCTCTTTTTTTTTAATCTGTATGCTTTAAATACAATGTAAATCTTTCAGTGTACAAAGAACATTTCATGTTTAAATAAAATACTAAAAAAAAACATATGGCAATGATGCATTATGTGTTAGTAAAAGGGTATTGTGTTACTTAGAAAAAGTACAAAGGGAAGTAGGAAGACATGCTTAGATGCAGATGTGTGGACAGAAAAGAGGCCATTCGAGGAGAAATGGGATTGTCAAGTTTTCATATGAGAGATGTAAAAAGCAAAATGAAAATGTTCGGTAGGTTGCAGTTTATGAATAATAAAAGAATAGCCAAAATAGAATTTAATTGAGTTAAGAGTAAAGGGCAGGCAACAAGATGGGTGAGAAAGGTAATGCAGTATGCAGAAGATTTGGATAAAGAATTTATAATACTGTACTTGTACAAAAGGTTGGGATGATTGTGTTATGAGGATTGTTGAGTGTTATAGTGGTAAGGAATGGAATGGAAGAATAGATGCACTAATAAAGAATAGGGAGTTGGAGACATGAAGAACTAGTATGGAGAGTAAAAAGAGTTTAAGTATATATAGAAGTAAATGGAACATTGGGTGAGAGTTAAGCTCGAACGGGATCTTTAGCAACAAGGGAATATACACATAAATGGGAAAATATGGGTGATTTAGTCTGCAAGTTGTGTAAGAAAAGCATAGAAAATATTAGGCATCTGTTAATTCAATGTAAATGCTTGAAAGCAGAAAAGGTACAAATAATGAAGTTAAGGAAGAATAAATATGAACAAAGTGATTATACAGAAAGTGGGCTATTGGTTTTTATGCTGGGTTTGGGAAAAGATAAGGGGGATTTTGATATGAAGGCCATGGAGTTGACAAAGATTATGTTGTGGAAATGGGATAGAGCAGATTATGAGAAAACTTAGGGTGGGGAATGAAAAGGGAAGGTAAAGTGGCTAACAGATTTTTCTGGGCATAGTTGCTGATAGATTCCTGACTCCGTATAAGGAGAAGTCACAGTAAAAAACACATCACATCAGAGTACTGAATACTTATTTTTGGAATGTAGAATATTGTAAGACAATCATGATAATGTATGGAGAATGTGAGAAATATAAAGGTAAACAATGAATGAGGCAGAGATTTCAAGATATTTTGTTTAGGATTTTTATTATATATTTAGAGAAAATAAGGATAAAATAAAGGAACTAAGGAAACATCATTTTATTAAAATGGTACTGGGGGAATCAAATAATACTGGAAAAATAATTATGCTATAAGAAGTAAGAAATACATATTTATTGTGGTATGTAAGGGTTTGGGGAGATGGGAAATAGGGTTTGCATAGAAATTTATGACTTCGTTTTTTAAAAAGCCATTTATATGATCACTTAAAAATTAAGGTGAAACTTAGTAGATATAAATAAAATTGATTGGTAAGTATATATGTTATTTATATAATCTTACTATAGTAAAAACATACCTGGATTTTGTTAATCATTATTCATTAAATGTCTATTAGTATATTAGTTTTTTATAGAGAAAATAAATTTCTTTTGTTTAATAGATATTCCAGTATAATGTTTAAAAAAATCAAAACAATATCTGATTTTAAAAGCGAAAGATTATGTGATTAAATTTGATTAATTTAATATGTCTGTTCAGTGTCATCTCTCAGCTGCAAAACACTAACAGTAAATAAATGGAATTCTACAGGGGTTTTGTTTTCTTTTAAACCTTGTCAAATAAAAGAAATATGAGATTCTTTATTACTATTAACGTGAATGCTGTTTACAAATTTACTAATAATAACTGAACATTTTATTTTACTTGTACAATCATAGATCAGACTTAACATTGCTGAATTTAATTTTCATAATGGATAATTTAGTCATTTTAATATATTCTGAAAGAATTTATCTTGCTGGTGATAAAATCTATGATAAACTCTGGTGGTTAATGGATGAACTAAACATTTGAGAATGATTGTTTGCTTAAGTCAGTACGAAAACAAGTAATTGCAGTAATTGTTTTAATTATTATTATTGTATTAATTTAATATAACATCACCTTTGCTCTATGAATACATGCAAATGATAGTCTTTAATTTTGCAAACCAAAGACTTTTTCAATAATAATTAATTAGGCTTATAAAATCATTCGGTAATGGAAGTTAAGAAATGGTGATCATGTGATGTTTAGTAGTTTAATCGGTAAAGGAAGTTTGAATAGTTTTGTGTTCTTGTTTTACTCATTAGCTAATAATAGTATAGTAGATTAGCCATTTACCAAGCAATACTGGATGTTAGCTGGTTTGATTATGATTTTAAAAGAGAGAGAAAAAAAATAGGGTATTTAAAGCTTGAAAAATAAATGTTTGGTTTAGATTTATATTCAAATTATTTATCATTTTCAGCCATTATTTTTCCACTATAGATTGAAAGTCTCCCTAAGTTCAATTTAACTATTCCAATCTATAATCCCTCTTCTCTATAACACATCAACAAACAACCTTATTTCATCCATCCATTTTTATATGTTCTCTTTCTAGATGCTTTACAATTTTTTGATTATCATCTCATCAAGCGATATGTTCCACACTATTTCAGTCTTTTAATTTTTTCAGTAATGTCAGTGATATCTATTATTCTCTAATCTATGTATTTGGTTTTCAATTTCTTCTTGTTACCTCTAATACAACTCTCTCCATATTTTGTTGAGTGATGTAAAATATTTGGATTGCTGTTCTTTTGAGTACTTAAATATCCAATCCATAAGTATGAACTGTATTATTTATACCAAAAGCACTCCATCCACGTTTTATTCTTTATAAAGGTTTAATATCATCATAATTAGTGCATTTTTGGCAATACAAGATTTTCCAATCAAAATCAGAATTTTTTTCAAGTACAGTATATCTAAATTTTTTTAAGTACCTTACCTCAAAGAAGAAAGATTAAATAGTCTTCAACTAGCTGATTGTATGATAAATACCTCTCTTTTCCTATAAAATAAATACTAGGAAAAATCATTACCCATTGGATTTGGCAATTATTATATGGTGAAAGTTTAATTTGTATTACTCTTTTATTCTTTAAATAAAGTAATGTAAATATCCATTAATTGGCCAATAATGGGTAGTAAATTGACATGGCTAGGGTACAATTATTTAAAAATAAAATCTTAAGCATTAATTTTAAATCTTAAAATATTAATTTTCAACTTATACTTGGTTGTGATTCAAACCTAGATTGAAAGCAAGTCAGCTAGCTGTGCTATAACAATAACACAAGATTCTTAAACTTTTAAATATTGTTTGATAAATAGATACATAGTTATTCATAACTGGGAGAGGAATAGGAGGTATAAATGTTACCAGCTATATTTCAGCAATAAAGATCTGTGAAATATCTTTTAATTGTCTGATTCTTATTTTTGTTTATTTATTCAATTATTTCAAATCTAAAAAAGTGAATGGTGAATTTTCATGTTTTATCATGTGTCTTTATAAACGGTTCCATGACTTGAGACTGTAAATAATCAGATAATGGGCTTCTAAGTGGCATCCATGGTTAACTCTTAATTTTATAAGTTTTTAATGTAGCTTTAATTATAAGATAATAATGCAAATTATAATTACATAATGAGCAAACTATTATTAATGACAATCAAATGTATCACCGTTTGTTTGTGTCTTTTTGCATTGATTACCAGATTTCCCTGAATATAGATCTCATATGTATTAATATAAAAACTTAAAGCATTATTCAAACAGTTCTTTGCAAAGGGGGAACATGAAAAAAGACATTATTAGGTTTATCAAATGCAAGGTAGTGAGAGTTTCAATAATTTTTTTAGTGATACCTTTAGTGTTTTTTAAAACCTTTTTTTGTTGTTGTTCTCTAGCTAATTCCATTTAGTGAACATTTTGTATATCTATCTTGGTCAGATATGTGTTGGCTATGTAAAATAACATTTTAAACTTGTTTGAAGCTTGGAAAAATGTCATTGTATCGAGTCTAGATTTGAACCCATTATACTCTGTGACCTCTATATGTATATAATATGTGTGTAATAAATGAACTTTAATGTACTTTCGATGTAATATTTTGATATTATTAATAATTGTATATTTTAAAATAAAGAGGATAATCTCTTGTATTTCAAACAAATAAATTGATCTCTCATATTATATATGTTTTGACTATAACCTAATCTCATCAAATATTCTAGAGAAAATTCAATAACTTTTAAGAAGATTTAACAAAATTAAATGAATTATTTAGTAACTTTGTTCAAGTAGCTAATAAAAACATCTCAAAGATAGTATTATATAGCTTGTATATATTTTTGTGTCTTTGTTTCAATGATTTACTTGTATTGAGGAAATAAATTCAATTTTATTGGTAGTTTTGTTAATTATAAATAACAATCTCTGGGTCCATTTAATTGTTTTATTATTTTTTAATTTAACATTTATTTCAGTTTTGATTATGCATTCAATTATGTAAATTTGTATATCCACCATACAGTTTTGAGAAACAGAATTATATATTTGCATATATGATCATGTTTTGCTTTATGAACTTCTCTGAATTTTAAATTTAATTTAATTTTTATAAATTCTAAAGAAATGATTAAATTGTGTTGCAAATGACAAGTTTAAAGCCACATTAAAGTTAGAGAAAATTGTTTTTGTTAAAAAAAAAGTGATTTTCAAACAAGGTTTAAAATTTATTTATTTGTAAAATAAGTTTTGAAATTCAAGTTATTTATAATTCAGGAATCCGATTAAGTTAAATAATTTTACTTTTGGGAAATGTATGTATTCAAGCACAAGTGCGTGTGTGGCGCAACTGCTCCCAAAAGCTGTAATACCATGCCTTCTAGCATACACTAGATATGTGGATGACCTGTTCATTGCTGCCACCCCCGAGATCATTACACAGATCAAAACCGAATTAGAAGCCAACACAGCACTAATTGTTAATGTCACAACTGAAGACACTCACCAACAAGTCAAATACCTTGATGTCAAAATAAAAAGAGAAAATAACCACTGCCATTATAGCATGGCCATCAAACCGCTGGAAATCAGATGCCATACACACACCCAATCTCACACACCCACAGCACATAAATTATCGGGTCTAGCATCTTTTTTGCATAGAAACAGATTGTTGTGTAAAATCGAGGCAGATGCAAAAACAAATGTAGCAGAATATAGAAATGATCTACTGAATTTAGGCTTCAGACAATCCATCATCGACAAAAAAAATCTCACACATTCAGAATAAACCTCTCAACTCTCACGCCACACAGGATAAACCCAGGTTATTACTTCCATACATACCCAATTTACACAAGAAACTACATTCCATCTTTAACAACAAATATCAGCTCTGTTTTCGAACCCCTCCAAATTCTAACAATCTAATTAACAATACCAAAGATCAAACTCCACTGTTACAGACCCTCCATACAGTATATAACATTGCTTGTCCAAATAACTATTGCAAAGGCACATATTATGGGGAAAGCAGGGCATCTCTGGCCACACGATTGGCACAACACAGGTATTCGTACAATAGAGCTCGCAATGATCCTTCTACTTATTCAGTTTTTTATCAGAACCAGTGCACAAGTCACCATGAGTGCATTCTGGACAATCCTACCATCGTATGTAGAGAGAGACATGACCTCAAAAGAAAGATCAAAGAGGCTTTATTTATCTCTCGCGACAGCGATGCCATAAACAGGAAGGACACGTGTTTTTCTCTATCAAAAAGATGGAATTAGCATATTTGCATAAATTTAAACGTAAGCAAGCTATGATTATGAAGGCAAGATCCTTTGAAAGCGCTCAGCTGTTTTAATATTTTTAGTTAGCTATTTGTATTACAGCTTTTGGGAGCAGTTGCGCCACATGCACTTGTGCTTGAATTCAGGAATGCAAAAACTCTCATGATGCAATCTGTTGAAATAATTTGATATTTTTTGCCATTATCTTATGATCTTTAATTATTAAAAATCTTCCAAAATTATTTTATTTATAAAGAAAAAACATCATTTCTGAGTTTTTAAAAATATAATGATTATCCTCTTTTGACAATCCTGTTTCAGAAAACAATCAGTAAAAAGGCTCTTGAGACTCCTAAACAGGTACTATATCATCAGTTGATTTTCTTGACAGTTCACCATGTAATTAGTTTATCATATATGGATTATGTTTATTAGAAAACTAGTTTTTAATTTCTTGGTTAATATTTACACTAGTCATCAATCAACATAACAGTCAAGAGTATATACTTTTAATTGTAGAAATCCATTTTGAGAAAATTTAATTAAAAAAGAGACTTTTTCTGATTTTTTAATTCTAATTAAAATATTAGGAGCTATTTTGGATAAAAAAAATAACAATATAGTTTGAACTCATTGAAAAACAGTACAAGAGAGTCTATTCATATGCTCACATACTGCAATGATTTTTGTTTAGATTGTGAAAATGAAATGTTTATATATAAAATGCTTATTTTTTTATTAATTATTTTTGGTAAATTATTAAATATTTGTTTCTAATTAAATATGTGATATTTAGATTTTATTGGAAAATAATACATTGTTAGTAGAAAGTTAGGCAACTGAATATTTACTGATTTCACCAGGAAATAAAAAATTCCTCTTCTTAATAAGTTTTAATTATTTGAAGCTATTCTTTATTTAAATATGTATGAAATATATTAATTTGTTGAAAAATAACTTTTTATTTTGGCTATTTATTTCTGTTCATTTCTAGACATTTGTTCTATTTGAAGTTAATATTTTATTTTTAAGTTTAATTTTATTTAGTAAATTCATACTTTTAATGGAATCAATAAAAATTGGAAAAGATGAAATAGAAAATAGTAGTTTACTTATTAAAATAAATACAACCTGAAATAGAAAGACAAGATGAGATCTAGTATCCAAATAAAGTAAAAAATTGCTAAAGTGTAAAACAAGTTTTTATATTTATTAACATGTACATTTTAGTGCAGTGGTCATTTAGAAAATTCAGGAGATACAAGTTTTTGAATCAGTTCCCAGGCAAAAAAAAAGTAAAACACTTTTTGATTTACTCAAATGAATTGAAAATCTACTATTTAAAGCTTAAGTGTTATATAATCTCCTGAGAAAAGCAAGGTGTAAAATTGATTATTAATAATTTACTACTGATAAAATAATACAATAAATTTACATTTAAAAAAAATAAAATGCAACTTAAAAGAGAAATTCAATATAAAATTTAATGTATATTTGTTAAGTAAGAATAATATTTAATTTTATCTTGTGTAGTTTGGTACAATAATAGAATTCAAAGCTCAACCTGTCTCTTCCAATGATAGAATGCCACATGACATGATGGACATTATGTATTCAATTTTTTAGTTATTTATTTTTTTAAAATTATTTTCATAGTAATGAAGAATATTATAGTGATTAATGAAGGTGATAGTGATATTGGATATATGAACATAATAGATTTGAATCTAGATATATGAATAAAAGATAATTCAGATGAAGCTGGAAGAAAAGGATTATGATGTTGGTAGACTATGAATCTTATTAATGGCTTAAGTAAAAGAAAACATGCAGCATTTTTCATTTAACAGAATAATAAATTCAATTTGTAGCTTCATAATAAATATACAAATTTAAAGGCTGATATTTAATAAATGACAAGAAAACTTAAAAATGATTGATGGATTAAAAGTGCAAATAAGGCATAGACCAAGACTGTCTCAAATTTTTTTTTAAAAAATGCAATATTAATTGTTTTTATGAGCAAGATATAGTGAAGAATATATTGGAAAGACATAATTAGATAAGATGTTGAAGTATAACAAAAATTATTACTAGCATATTATTATTATTATTATTATTATTATTATTATTATTATTATTATTATTATTATTATTATTATTATTATTATTATTATTATTATTATTATTATTATTATTATTATTATTATTATTATTATTATTATTATTATTATTATTATTATTATTATTATTATTATTATTATTATTTTTTGTATTTTATTAGTGTTTTTTAGTAAATACTCATTTATCTACTAAATATTAGTTAGCTTTACCTAATTTTCTTAAAACATCCAGTAGGAAGCAATTTAGTTATAATGGTCCTAAATTATTTAATATTTATTTATAAGAGATTGTTCTGTGAATTTAATGAACACTATCTTATTTGATTTTTAAAAAGCATTTATGGCACTGGTTATATTATGCTAAGCATTAGTTTTATTTTATTTTTTTTGTTTATATTATATGTTATGATGTAATTATTTACTACTGTGATTGAATTGCCAAATGCAATATCTGTGTGATTTTAATATTTTATGTTATATTTATACTTTTTTTTTTTTTTATTTTATTAGTGTTTTTAGTTGTTACATTTAAATTCCTCACACAAGGTTTTTCTTGTATGGAATTTATCTCACTGTATTATACATTTATTGTTTGCTTCATAATGAATAAATAAATAAATAAAATAAATAAATAAAAAATAAATTATTATTATTATTATTATTATTATTATTATTATTATCATCATCATCATCATCATTAGCATTATTATTATTATTATGAATGTAATGATGATGACTGTTTTATGAGTGTATGCTGTTGATGCTGTAAAGTGATTATTATAGATTTGATATTATGTAAAAGCAGTCAATATCAAACTATTATCTAAACAGACAATAGAATTAGTAAATTTTGTGTACTTTATTATTTTTTTAAATCTTTATCTCATCTGAAAAACTTATATTTTGCTTCAAAATAATATTTTTTAATTTATCTACATCATCTTCATCATCTCCTCCATCCAGCCAGATGATTTTTTCCATACCTTTTTGTTTCTCTCTCTACTCATTAAATATTCTTCCCTGATTATCAATCAACTTTTTTAAATTTCTTCCCTCCTCTCTCTTTTTAGCCTTCTACAGTCACTTCTGTCATATATTTCCATATCTTAAAATATATGCCCCATTCAATTTCATTTTTTCCTCATAATTTTTTCCATATTTTTTTTCACCTACATTTTTTAGCACTTCTGCATTTCTAATCTTATTTGGTCTGCATTATGTTTTTATTCTATCTAAATATTCACCTTTGGAACGTATCATTGCTTGCATTATCTGCTTTCCAGCTTCACTAACATTTAAAAGTAATGATCTGTTCTATAACTTTCTGTCTTAATGCTTTATTAGACATTTTAATTTGATCAATTATTTTCAGTTCTTTGGTTTTATTTTTATTTTTAATCCCCAACCTTCTATGAGTTTTAGCAACCCTGCTTAATTAACACTGTACTAGTATAGTCTCTATCCACAACACTGTCATATCATTAAACAATGTAATATAATCTCTTCTACTTCCAATGCTAATTCCATTATTATTGAACAACACTACTTTAACAATATCATCTGAGTATACATTAACTGCTTGAATCTAGAATGCCATATTGAATTTTCTAAAAAATAGACCTGAGACACAATTTTCAGAATAACTTCAGTTTTAATTATGTTAGAGCAAAAATATTTACATTAATAGAAACTACAAAAACTAAGGAAAACAATAAGTCTAAGACAAATGGTGATAACCATTTAAAAAATAAGAAAAAAAAAGAAATGTAAACATTCAAAATAATTATTATTTTATTGCTTGTTCATAATTTCTAATTCATCATTAACTAAGTATAAATTATATCTTCAGTGATAATTTCTTTGTATTCCTCACAAAATTATCTTTCAAACTATATATATATATATATATATATATATCTTACCTGAGATAATCCATAGCTTCAGAATCTCCAAATGTATTCACATAAGAATTCTTCATTTTTATCTTGTACTCCAAAAGTTACCAAATGTCAAAGGCATCTATAAGAAAAAGATTCATCCTAATAAAAGATGTAAAACAAATCATTTCCAGAAGATAAATATGCATTTGTCATCATAGCAATTGGCTTCTTATCTATCTAAAACTAGAAATTTTAGGCTACTGTCTGTATCACTGATAAAATGAGTTTCATCTCAATATTTTTTGTGTACATCAGTGATGTTTATGTTTTTATGCATACCAGTGCTGTTTGTATTCTTTATGCACACCAGTGATGCTATCTTGTTATATTTATTGTATCACATAGATATAATTTATTTGCATGTAGTCCATTTTTAGCTATAGACTTGAAAATAATGTGATGAAACATATAGCAAATCCAGAGTGACTCCACAGCATGAGTATCAAGGCATAGGCAAGAATCGGAATTTGATTATTTGCCTGCATATGCAATCTTTCTGTACATTTGATTATTAGTTTTGTAAACCATTACTTGTAAACACAATCACACCATATAAACATAATAATAAATAATAATTTATTAAACTTTTTGAGAATCATTATTTTTATAAAATAAGTGGATTAGAACTTACAAAATTACCATAGATATAAATTCATATGAGCATAAATAAATATATAATTTATATAGACACACACCACTACAAACTCAAATTAATGAAAATTAAATCATTTTTTCAAATAATTTTTAAAAAAATTAAAATATTATTCAAAAAATTAAAAAATTAAAATTGTATACTTATGAGCCTGATATTCTGCTTACGTTTAGACTCCATTGAAGGCCTTGTTTGTGAATCATAATATTTTTATTCTGATAAAAGTATATTTGAAGGCTGATAAGTGTTTTCTGTATTTATCGCTTCAGAGAAATTAGAAAATTGATCAAAAAAAAAATTAAATGTGCCAGTTACAAAAAAAATCAATAAAAAATCCCAATTTTATCGGATTTTTTTTGTTAAATACATCTTTAGAAAGCTATGTCAGAGATCTATCAAATGCCTGTATTTCTGTTGATGTTATGCTTATAGTTTTTATATCAGTAAAAAAAGAAAACATTTCAAATGATCAAATAAGACGTGCGGGACACCCACTTAAAGAGCCAAAGCACAATATATATATTTATGTTATAATACTATTTTTATATTTGTCTTTTCTAAATATGGCCTTATAAATATCTTTGATTTGTATCAATAACTATGTCATGTGATAGGCTCATATATTTATTCAAATCTTCCAAGAACAAACCTAATTCTCACTGATGAAGGCAAAGGCAGAAATTGATCTGGGAATGGGAATATTATAGCCAATGTAACATATAGTGTCCATTGACTTCTCAAACTTACGCTAGGTGATTCTAAAGTAGAATGAAGAGATTTGACCTTCTGATTTCTAACAAATGTCTCTTGTTCCAAACTTTGCTTCCAAAATATTCAAAAAGTAAGCTGATTCACTCTAAAAAAAGTTATTTAATATTGACTGAAAACATTATTATAATCTTTTTCTGTAGTTATATGTCTCTTAACAATAGTTTTCAATCTGTCATTGCATATTTTATCCTATCTTTTTTCAATCCAAACTATTATTCAGACAAAAATGTGACTAATTTATTAATTTTTTTTATTTAAACTCCAATTGCTCTTTAAAATCATGTTTCATTGAATAAGAATTTTCCCTTCCAGAATTCTGCTAAAAAAATCTACTTGCTGCTCTTGTAACATTAACCTAATATTCTCAAACCTTTTTCTTTTCAAGACATTTAATAATTCTATTGGGATCTCGTCAATTCTTGTGATTTTTGCAGATTTCATTTTATTTTTTATCTATTATTTAATTGCATTAAAAAAGTCAGTGTGTCTCTTATTTTACTGAAACATTATTTGGGGACCTCAGTCTTACATTAAAGAAAGTTCAATAACCGTTTATGCTATTAATGGTTGCTGCTAGGTTGCTTTAAACCGAATAACTGAAAAGTAATGAGTTAATTCTTTTCACACAGAGATATAAGAAGAAGCTATTTTTTGCTACCTCATTAATACTTTACAATATTATTTTTAAAGTAGTAGAAATATGGTGAATGGGTTCTAATAGTTAGATATAGTTTTTTTTCATAAAAACTCCCTGTGTATTTTGGTGCAGTTGACAGAGCATATGATGTGAAATTGGGAGGTCCCAAGATTAAATCTGGTACTCAAACTTCTTATGCACTCCTGAGCAGTAAAGTCATTAATGTTGATTTTTTTTTATATATTAAAATATAGCAATTATTCATAATATGGGTTTAGATTTTACTTTTAATTTATAAATGCAAATCTATTATTATAAAGCGCTGAAAATGTTGAAATTGTTACATGGAAGTCAACTCCGATAATGCGCTATTATTTTAAAGTGTGTGTGGAGATTTATAATATTTAAAGTAACAGCGCATTATCGGAGTTCCACTTCCGATCTGACCATTTTAGTTTATAAAGTAGTCCTTATGAAAACTCTCTGTTGAATGTAAGAGAAAAACATTTTTATTTAGAAACATATCTAATTTTTTTACATTAAACATCTGAATGTAACTTCAATGCAATTTATTTCTGCTTATCTATTTTTTAATATATATTATATATTTTTGACAATCACCATTTGTCTGCTAAAAATTTCAATATTCCTTATGCTTTTACATTCATCTATTTTCAGAAAATTATAAAAATTATAGAAATATCATTTACTATTATTATTATTATTTAACTGAAAATCTAAATGTAGATGTTTTGGCCAAGTCAAGTTAAATTCTGAAAGTGGTCAACCGGATGTGCAACAATATAATAATAACGTTGATAATAAATTTTCCAGTAAAAAATAAAAAATATATATGACATTATTATAATTTTTATAAATAAAGATAGAGATTTTTATAGATAGAGAAAGAGATAGAGGGAAAAAAGAAAGACTGATATAAAATTTAGATTCACATTAATCAGGTACCAACAAATTTCTTTTTAAACTTTTGAAGTTAGATTTTTTTCCCATTCCTTATGAAATTGATTTTGATTCTTTATTAGATACTTTTTATCCTCCTTTATTATCCCCTTTATGACTAACGTTATGTTACCATGAATATCCATTTTTTATGCCACACAATAGCAAAAATATAGATTTACTATTTTGTTCATCTTTTGTATATATAAAAAAAATAAAAAATAAACCATTTATTTTTATTTGCTATACAACCCCACACACGCGCGCTCGCTCTCTCACACACACAATTAGTACAATTTTTTCACTTTATTTCTATTCTTACTGTACATTCACTTGCTTATTTAGGTAGCTCTACTGTGTCATGAAGAAAAAAGCTAAAAACTTATTTGATGCTGACTTTGATTTCTAAATCAAATAGTAATATATACTTTAAATATTTTGCACTTTCTATCATTTGTTTATTTTTTAGTTTTGTGTGATTTTGTTTAGTCTTCATATATTTTTATTCCTATTGATATAGTATCAGATATCTTACAAACATAGTTGACTGTTAAAATATCAAAGCTGTTGTTTATTTCAAATCAAATGTAAAAGTTTACCAAGTTAATAAAGAATTCAAGTTAATTTTTTTTTTTTTCTAAAATATTTTTAAGAAAATAAATCCTTTCTACTTTTATCATTTTCAATTCCTTCTGTTATAGGTTTTTGTTACAGACTTTCTTATAAATCATACTTTATAATATTCATACAAATTAGGTAATGCATAAGAAGTTTACATGGTTGCATTGTCTGATATCTCTGCTTATATGGTTAAGCTACTGTTTATGTGGTCAGTAAATGATGCATATTCATGGATTTGAATTTGTGTCCAACATTGAATGAATGTGATTACATTTTGTGCTATTTGTCAGAGTTCAATATTGTTTAGACTTTCTAAGAAGAAAAGTAATTTAAAAAACTGCAGTATATTTTAAATAATTAGGAAAAATACAGGAACATGTCACTAAAAAAAAATTTTTTTTAGAATTACTTCATTATAATTAGAAGGAACTGAGTTTACTTTAATAATATATTTACTATGACAAGAGAAATAAACATTTAGAATGTGATTTTAAAAAATCATTAAAATCAATAAGAAAGTTTGAAAGATGTTTATGCAAGGAAACTTCTGAATCTTATATATATAATCCCTATTTTTTCTGTTGTCTGATTGGTGAATGTATTTTGTTTATATGGCTGTCATACATCAAATTTACAACCAATTAAAAAAAATTATGTTTATGTAAAAAAGATAATTCTACCCTTAATAAAAAATGCTTGAAAAAAAATCAGTACATGTGCTTTTAACTACGAGGTATAGTATTTAAATCATGAAGAAAATGTGATTACAGTACATAAATTCATGTTGAAATGTGATATTTAGTGAAGGAAAAAAATAGATGCTATAGTATCGTATTTACATTTTGTTTTGGTTAGCGTATAATGGAACTCAAAACAGTGGCCTTTCAGGATGGGTATATTTATCACATTTATTTACCTAGTATTAAAATCTTTTGCTCAATTTACATTAAATCTTAAAAAAAAAATTGTTAAAGCAACCAATTTAAAAAATCATGGCCTATTTAAGCTAAGTACATCTGGTTTTAATTATAATTATGAACATAAAAAGCTTTTTTTTTAAAAAAACAAACAAAAGTAATGATTTTGTTCACTTTAATAAAAATTATTCTATATTAGTGTTAAGATGTTTAGTAAATTTTATTTGGAAAGATGAAATCATGCATTTTTAAAATGTTTTTAGTATTGAAAGGCTTTGAATAATTAATATATAAATAACCATGTGATTACATGCTCAGAAGATTACTTAATATTTGAGCACTTGAGGGTTTAGTGCATATGTTCTTAGCAAACTGATTTTTTTTAACTTTTCTCAATTTCACATTAATCCAGAAACTATTAATTATATCAAAAAAACATCACATGGTCTCTTATTAGATATTTTTAAGTAACAAATCTATTTCTCATATTCCAGTTTTGCAAGGGGCATAGGTTCAAAATATCAAAATGTATTTGAACTTAAGGCTGACAATTTGATAATAATAAAAAAAGATTTCATGTAATGACTGCTGAATGAAAGTTTATTTGATATTAAAAAATCCAGGTGCATTAGATCGAATTCCTCACCCAATAAAAGCCATAATTATATGCTAATCTTGGGATATAAATAGAACAGCACTGGGTAGAGAAGTATAGAGCATTACCATCAAATATTTATTGATTACTAAAGCTTATAATAGGTGGCAGAACTGAAGTAGGAGAAATAGAGAACTACAGTGAATAGGAATTTATCAAGTGGTATCCTCTGGTATCTACCAACTACCCAAGCTACACAAGATGGCAGTGCCATAATAGGCTAATAGGTATGCTATTTAAGCCACTGACTTATTAGCTATCCATTTTACTACTATATTAAAACAAACAGGCTTAATTATTTGCTACTAATGTAAAAGAATAAATGAAAAATATTATTATTGAGAAATTTAGGATAAGGAATAGCCTGGGCTTACATTTAAAAATAGAGGAATTATGAGAATATGTTAACAGTAGATATGTGAGAAAAAAAATAGAGAAAAAAATGTAGTTAATAATAGTTTTTTAAAAAAAAATAACTTTGAGCTTTTGAAGAGATCAAATAACAAAAACACTTGGAAAAACATTCTGGATTGATGTATAGAACCTCTGATTGAACATTAAAGTCATGATGCCTTATCATAATTCAACTTTGATAATATGACTAGAAAAGAGAAAATAGTATAATCTGTTTCTAAATCAAAGTATTCTAATATTATTTGTATTAGCTTTTGTGTATTTTGTACATTTACACATAAAAAAAAGTTTTAATTAGAATTTTTTAATTTCAAATTGTATATACACTATTACAGATATGATTTCACTTTATGTATTTAATTATTTGTCTATTAATTAATGCTGATATTGGATGGCAATAATAACAAACAAAAGTTTGTAATATCGTAATGGAAATATAACAAACAGTCCATTGTCCTCCAAATACCATACATTAAAATTTTAAAAATTATGCAAAACATAGTATTAAAAAAAATTATCATAAATCTGAATCATGTAGGTTTTGCCTTTGATGTTTTGGCTTTCATCTTTCACAATTAATTAGGTCTTTAAAAAGTAACATGATATAGTCCAATGCAGCACCGTAAACCTATGATATCTACTTTTATTATCAATCTATGAATATTAATATCATTTTTGTCATATATTTAGTTAAAATAATTCATGAGAGTAAGGTATAAATAAACACAAAAATTAAAATTTTTAAATAAAATAAATAAATAAAAAATGTTAGGAGCAATTCCTTTCACAATCCACTAAAGCTATCTTTTGCATGCTTTAGTAGTCAATGGATCTGAGATATACTCTTATTCTTCTCCTTTACTTTCTTTGCATTTCTTCATACATATATATATATATATATATATATATATATATATATATATATATATATATATATATATATATATATTATATATATATATATATTGCTTATAATAACTCCTCTTGTATATACACTTCAATGCAAAAAAAAATTTTAATAAAACTTCTTTATTTTTCTGACAGTTTCAACTGTCAGGAAAATAAAAAAATTTGCATTAAAGTGTATATGAGAGTTATTATAAGCAATATACACCCGGGTCTCATTTTATGAAGATTTCTTTAATGCAATATACACACATTAAATTTTACAAGATTATAATGTAAACCTGTTAAAATGTTATAGCCTTACTATGCATGTTGTTGTTTTTGCATTTTAAATCATATTCTATTTTGCTTTTTAAAAAAAGAGTAGGCAATCAATCATTTAGTGTCCACAAGTTTATTTTTAAAAGGTGAGTAACAGCACTGGGCACAATTAAATTTGACAATTAAAATTAAAATCTGATTTTTAATTGTAATTAACAATTTAAAAATTACATAATGTGATCTGAAATTAATGTGACGGGAAACAATAAAATTATTTTTAAACAAAATTGAAAATTAAAGACAAAAATAATTAAAGACAAAAATAAGAATTTATTTTTTGTTAGTTTTAATTAAATTTTGCCCAAAAGAGGTGATTAGGTGTCTTTTTATTATCATAAGTCTAAGTTCATATTTTTATTTTAAACTTTTAGTTTACCCTAATGGAGAGGAAAAAACACCCAAGAAAATGATTTTCTTTGGAAACAAAAATTTCAATTTTAGATCGCTTAGCGAAATGGGAAGGATCAACAGCAATTGGAAAACATTTTAGTTTGCGTGAGTTCACTATAAGAGCAATTTAAAACAATGAAGTTGGCACTAGTTGTATTTCCTTTTGTAATGAATCTGATGTCTTACTAGTTCACAATCAGATTGTCAAATAGTGATAATGATTAAAATACTGTATGTGTACAAAAAATGTAAAATACTGTAAATTATGCATAAAAATATATTGTTTTGAATAAAATTAAATACCGTAGGTAATAAAAAATGTAAAAAAAGTTTGTCTTGTATCAATTTTTTTCAAATTTGAAGTTTTTTATTAGTCATATTTTATTTCCTTTTTTAATGCAAATTTTAAAGCAATTTTACATTGTTGCTTTGCTTTTATGCGATTTTTGAAAATAACAGTACTTATCCCCCATTTTTCAAGGTAAGTTAAGTCTATTTTTGTGCAATTTCTTTTATGCACATTTTCTGAGGAACCCATTTATTGCATAAAATGAGCCCCAGGTGTATATGGATCTGAGATAGTTATGTAATTATCTCTAAAGCTCTGTTTTCATTTTTGGTTTTATGACTATTCAAAATATTCACTGATAAATGTCATAAGTCAGAAATTAAATCAGGGCTATAGAGATAATAGCCATGCAATCAAATATTTCATGATTATTCAAACTTTCCCTAGATGCCTCTGAGAGGAAATGAGGAAAATAGCTTCCAAAAGTACATATTAAATGTAAACAGTGAAAATATGTTGTTTTGTTAGTATAAACTTAAAAGTTTTGAATTAAAAAATATTTAGTGAAAAAAATTAATAATTAATTGTTATAAAATTTTTACAATCAAATATGGTATTGTTTTTTACATATAATTTTTAAGATTAAAATGTATAATTAATAATTTATTAATGCTCAAACGTGAAAGTTGTTTACAAATGTTAATGTAAGTTTAGGGAAATTTGAGAAATCTTTTTCAATTCTTAAATTTTTTAAAATTTTTATGCTAATAATGATTTCTTTTTAATTGCATTTAGTAAGTAAAGTCTTTTGATGCTTTAAAACTAGAAACAGTTTTTGTTGTAAAAATTCAATTCCAGAATGTTTTTTCATATTATCTTATCAAATCTAATTAAATAGCTTATTACTCAGGAGGTCATGTGACTCTTAAGCATCAGAAGAACTCTAATCCAAATTTTTTTAGCTCTTGAGTCTGTCCTCTATCACTTAGCTAAACCATATAGGGAAGGGGGCTTATCAAAAAATAAAAATTTGTTTTAGAACATTATCACACTTAGCAATCAAAAGTTTGTTTTACCTGAATAAACTTTTATTAAATTTTTACCTGTTCAGCACATTTTTATGGAATCTTTATATTTTTAAAATAAGCGTTCGTTTTCATTTGCTGAATATCTATTTTTTAAATAAATCTAATTATGGTGTCAGAATTTGAGTGTTTTTCATTCTTGTTTTATCCTCTAGCTAAAAATAATTTCATACCCATTTATTGACCAATTTGAGACTTGACTATCTAGTGAAAAACCGGTAAACTTGATAGGAAGCTTTAAAAAAAGTTCATGTTTTACCTAGTCTAAATTCGAATTCATATTGTAGAAATAAAGATGAATAATAAGCACCCGTATATTGTGAGAGGATACATTTTTTTAATGTAATAAACAAAAAAAATATTGTAGAGAAGATCGAATTATTATTTAGGTGTAACAGTACACATTCAATTGCTTTTTTTTTGCTGGCGTTATCTGGAATTAAAATTTTTAGTTGGTTAAATTTTATTATATATTATGAGCAATGCAGGAAATGTTTACATTTAATATAATACGTTTAATGCTTTTTTTTTAAATTCGCAATTACTGAAATTAGAAGTGTTTACGCAAGACTTCAACTTTCTCTGCGTAATGAAAATTGTTTATTTATTTCTAAAGAAAAGAAAAGTTATCAGAGGTCATTAAAATGTGTTAAACTGTTTAATAATTTTTCTAAATAAATATTTAAATAATTTAGCAAAAGTTATTCCTATTTTTTCGAAGATAAACATTCTACAGTCATTATTTATTTTTATTTAAAAATTTTTTTTTAACTGAATTTAAATCTGGCTGCTTGCCACTTTTAGAAGCTTATATAAACTACTCTGGAAATACTGTTGAATAACTGAAAGATTCTCAAATTACAAAGTTGTTTCGTGATGAAGGATTAATGAGATCAGAGTGCAATATACTAACAAGTTAATATAATTACGTGTGTGGCTGGGAGATGACATGAAAATCTTAAATGCTGTACTACTTAAAATAGTAGAGAATGATGTTATTAGAAATGCATGTTTGTTCATTTTCGGCAAAAATTTGATAGAGTAGGTAGATAATAGATATTACAATTAAGTAAGAATACCTTGATCATCATTAATAGCAGTTTGCTTGATACTTTCTTCATCCAATTTATTCTAGCATCTTAATGTTAGAGCTTCATTATAAATCTTAATGGGGTTTTACATTATTAGTATGCATCTTCTATTAACATAACAAAAACACAATCCTATTTTCTAACGTTAAGTCATTTAATTCTGACACTTGGCTGTGCTTTTTTTCGAAGCTTGTTCATTAGAATACAAGTACTTTAAGCTTATCTATCATGCAAACACTCCCTATAGAGTTGACAATTTCATGAAAAAGTCACTAAATTTGACGAGCTTTTGCTTTTCCTAACGTCTTTTTTATATGTATATATTTAGGTACAACATTTTTCTTAGAGATTTTTTAGTCAATTTAGCTACATTTTAGAGATTTTCTGCAAAATCATAAAATTTCATAAAGATATTTAAAATTTAATAAATTCCTTAATTTCTTTTAGCTTTAATGTGCAATAATTATGTGTATGAACAAATATAGTAAACATTTGACATTTGTAAAAGGAGTGGAACTTAGTGGATGAGCAGAACTGCCAATTTAGTGAAAAAATTGGCAACCCTGTCAAGTCAAGGTAGATTGTAGCTATTTAAGATTGCAGGTTATTTAAATAGTCTGCCAATCTTCTTAAAGTTTGATTGTGATCTCGCTATTACATTGTGAATTTGTGAATCCTAATAAGTTACCTTTTGTGATATTACAGCAATTTACTATTTGTTGATTATTACCCCTGTATGAGTGGAAATGCCAAATGAAAGAAAATATACCCAAAAATTTTGAATAGAATGGTTACATGATAATAGGTATAAAAATTGGTTGCAGAAAATTGAAGGAGAAAATACAAAGTTTCACGGCAAATGTTGTAATTATATTTTGTCAGCAAAAGTAACAGATCTAGAAAAGCATATAAAAACTCAAAAGCATATAAAAGCTGAGTCATCATTGAGTGTTCAGCAGAATTCAAATATTCTTTTATTTGTGAAAAACTTGAATATTCATAGAAATGAGGAAAATATGGTACTTTTTATAGCAGAAATTTGTCCTATAATCATGCAGACAAATTGTACAACAAATTTCTCAGATAGCAAAAGTTGTAATAATCTGATTATTGGATGAACAGAATGTTCAGCCATAATTTCAAATGTTTTAGCACCACATTTTAGAGAAAAGTTAATAGTTGATATAAGTGCTAACAACTATAGTTTACTAATTGATGATAGGAATATTTCAGTTTAATTAGATATTACTCTCAAACTAAAAAATGTTTTCCTACGACTTTAGATTTAGTACCATTTAGAGGATGCTGTGCTGGTGCAATTAGTGAAGCAATCAAATTCTTGAGAAAAAATGACTTAGATTTACATAAACTCATTGCACTTAAAACAGATAATGCTTTTGTAATGGCAGGAATCAATAATGGTGTGTATGCTAAACTCAAAGCCAAAGTACTTAGTTCGATTTAGGTACATTACATCAGTCATTCATTACAATTATCTATTTTCCATATGACAAAAGAAAGCCTTCCAAGAAATATAGAATTTTTTTATTAAATAAACATTTAATTGGTTTTTTTCATTCTGCAATTAGACAAGCCAAATATAAGAAATTCTATTCTTTGATGAATGATATTGAAATTAATACAATACAGTGAGACACATTGGATGTCAATTCAGACCACTATTGATAGAATTTTGATGACCAAAGAAATTTTTTATTTTTTTTATTTTTTAAACCTGCACTTGATGAAGTTCAGAGATTGAGTAAAATATTTGAATCTGAGAGTAATGATTCTATGAAGTTGCTCCAGGACTTGCTAAATTTAATAGAATCTTGTTTTAAAATTGTTATTCCAGGAATAAAAATAATAAATGATGTAGTGATTTAGTTTGAAACTGAAATAAACAAGATTACATTGTTAGATGAAGAAAAGCAAAATATTCATAGTCACTGTATTACCTTTCTTTTGGCAATCCATGATGTCATTAAGTATTAACTACTGTTTCAATCCAATTAAAATAGATATAATTAATGCCTTGTGAAAATATTTTTCATCAATGATGCCTACTGATTTGCATTGACTTTCAATGGAGGAAAATCCACAATCCAATGGAAAGAAATTTCCAGCACATTAAACCTGTGGATGGAATTAATTCAATGCTGAGATTCTGCTGGAGAAAATCCCTTTTAAGACTTAGTTTAAAAAAATCTTTTATTACCTCCCTCAAATGCAGATGTAGAGTAATTATAAATAAAACAATCCATCTAAAAATGAACAGGCTAGCTTTGAAGCAACAGCAAATTAAAAGAAGATTAAAATGAAACTTATTTCTTATTTATTTGGATTTTCGCCACCCAGTAATTGTTTTTTTTTTTTGTATCCAAAAAAAAAAAAAGCACAGAGGAAAATGGCAGCCACAATATGAATGGACCATGCAAAATGACTAAATTCTCCCTTAACTTTTTTTTCTATCATAGATGACCTGAAGTCTAAATGAAGAACGTAACATTTATTTTTACCTCTTTTTTTTTAAAAAAAAAACCCCTAAAACAATTTAAGTGTTATGTTTACATTTTTTTTTTTTTTTTCAAATAAAAACATTTTAAATTAATTTCTAAAAAAAAAAAAGGAAATACTTATTGTAGCGCAGGAAAATGTTTCATTTTCATATTTTATTTTCTGTTCTATATTTTAATTATTTACGAACTTATATATCTATATTTTATGAATAAATTTATCAATTATCCCAGTCTTATTTCATGATGTAGATGTACTGTTTTAAAGAGACAATTAAACAAAAATAGAATGCGGATAGCCGAATACGTAGGCGGCCCATTACTCTGTCATTACAATAATTCACACAATAGAGAAAAACTAATATCTAGTTGCTTGGAATGCTGTGGGATATTGGAATACCAGAAATAATAGGTTGATTGGCAATCCAAGAACTATCAAAGTGATATATATATATTTTAATATCTCATCAACTTACTGAAATCTTGATCCTGCGGTCCCTTATTTAAAACTGTTATTTTTTTCTTTTATACCACATACAATCAAATATTAAATAATGTAACATATTTATCCTATATAATATATGTTACATGTGGGCGTAAACTATTTATATATAGTTTGTATGCACGTTTGTGAGTTCTTTGATCAAAATATACTATATAATATATCCAAGTTTTAACTGCAAGAAATATGCAGTGAACTATCACTCTGATATTCATATTATTATAATTATCTGAGCTCTAAATGTTTTGCTTTTTTTCATAGATAATAAAAACTCCACTATGGAAAAAGTTTAAGATAAAACTATCTAGCCTAAGTTCCGCATTGTGGGTTTGAGGTATGTAGTTAGGCTTGAGATAAGCTTTTTTTTCTTATAGAAGTCCGCCTGACTTTTTATGATGAGCTTCACTGGTAAAAGAATGACATTGTTAAACTCTATAGAGTCAGATTTAAAAGTATGTATTTTGGAATAAAAATTTGTTTGTTAGCTGTTTATAATATTGCTACATAATAATGGTGTTTGATAAATTTGTACTATTATTATTAGCTGTATTTTTAAAAATGTGTGTGTGTGAGTGTAATACATAAAATAAGACAATTCCTATGATTCTAAGAATTAAAATGGCTTTCACTTTTTGAATCTTTTAGTTAATCTTTAAGATGTATTTAATATAAATAAATAATAACATTAGGAGATCATGTAACATTCAAGCATTAAACTGTCAGTCCTGTATGGAAACAGGCAAAATTCTCCATACAGTAGTGCCACTCAGTCCAAGGCAGAGTAATCAATGAATCCCTATCTGCTTACTCATCCAATATCCTTAGACTAGTTTCTAGCTTGTGGCTTTCATCAGTCCAGAGTCTTGGATCTGAGAGCACTGCACCTAGATCTTAGGAAATGGTTATCATGTGATGTTTAGTAGTCCTGTATAGTTTGGTAAAAGACAAACTCTTAAGCTCAAGATCATGGGATTATGACCCAACTTTATCATTTTCAGTACTTGAACTTTTTACAAACTTTTGAGTAATAAATGATTCAATTGTTTCATTTTTTTTACTTAAAAGCAAATATACTATTGCATTTGATTATGCAAATATTTTTGAACTCTCAACCACCACAAACCTCAACAGATTCTCTTAAATGATGCCATTAAAATGAAAACTAACTCACTGACTATATGTTAACTTCTAAGATTTAAGCATTTTAGATCTTTAAATATGTGTAATATGAATTTTACATTAATCTCAAGGTAATGCATTCATATTCCTGGATTTAGTAATATTCTCATTCTGATTGGATGCCAGTTAGTTGGAAACAAACAAACAATAATTCTATAGACAGCTATCTGGTGATTTTGCTTGCTTACTTGCCAAATGTTAACAGATAAATAAAATATTAATAAATACTATTCATATATGTAAAAAAAGAAAATGTATCTTTACCTGACACCTAATACCTCATAATTGACTTTAAGCCAACAATAAAAAAAAATATAGCATTTTACCTTCTCTATCAGAAGAACAATTGCATAATTATGTCATAAATTATAGAAAAATACTTTGGCATAATATTAAAAATAATATAAGATAATAATAAAAAATAATAAAGTATTATTAGTATTTTTTAAAGCATCCATAGTTCTTCATTCAAGTTCTTTTTGCAGTGAGCAATCTGACATGAGCAAACAACGTCATTTTTCCAGGTGAATTGTTTTAAAGAGTGATGCATCCATACTTGGCATATATTTTTATGAGAAAATGAAAGCAAATTATGACCTTCTGGAACAAACAATACATAATAAAAACAATTAACAAATAGTTACAGCAAAGATTTGGACCATTTTTCACAGGTTTATATAAAAAAATTAGCTAGCTTGTTTTCAATATTTCAATTTTAACAGCCAACATCATTAGGTGAATTTTCATTTAATTTTGTCCACAGTTATATCCTGGAAAAATGAACAGCTTCTTTGTTTATCAAAGTATTTTAAATATTCTTCTTAAAAATTGCATTCTTTTCACTCAGGCACTTAACTATAGTAATTTTTTTTAAAAAATTACTATCTACTTTAAAAGTCTGCAATTTAAATAGTTCAGTTTCATAATGTATAATATTATCATACATTAAAGTTATGTCTTTTTTTCAATTTAGCTTCACATTAAAAAAATGTTTTTTTTTTTTGCAAACACTAATAATCTAAACACATAACAAAGTTCATTTTCTTCTATAAAATAGGCAAGTCAACATTTATAGTCTTTATCAAGAGAATATTTTAAAAATAAATTCACTTAAGTAATCATGAATTGCATGTTTTAAACTTAGAAAATATTAATATCCATTGAAGCAAGATTTTTTTTATCTTTAAATTTAATTTTAAAAAGTCTTTCCACAGTTAATTTAAATCTTATTTTACTAAAGGTGAGACATAGAAAGTAAAAATAATCTAGTTCAATGTCCAATATAGTTTTTAAAAATAATATATAACATTATCTTTTTATTCTTTAAATTCTGGTTTAAGCATGATTGAAAGCTGAATTAGTAAAAAGTAAATTTTTTCCTCAAACATTTTGTTAATTCTTTAGAGCTTCTGAATTAGATTAAGTATAAGAAATAAAGCACCCTATTATCTTCTTCTAGCCATGTATTATTAGTTAAAAATAATAAAAGTTTTAGAAAATTAACACTTTCAATAAAAGATAGCTAAAAATTAAAAAAAAATACTGTTTTATTGGGGAGCAAGCAGGCATAAGAATTCAGCAGCAGATGTGAGAATAGCAGCACACACATATACTGACAATTCTCATCTTTTATACCATCATTTTGATAGGCATCTTAATCATACACATTATTCAAAATCTGACATCTATCAAAAAAATTTCAAACTACTACACAGAATTAATTAAGAAAATTACATAATTTTGTTATATTTTTAAATACCACATGATAATTTAAAACTTTTAGTTGACCTTTACTTCTAAAATAATTATTTAATTAATAAAAAATAAATAAAACAATATAATAAATAACATTTATTATTTTAAATTATCACTTTTTAATTTATCAGAAACTCCTAAACTTATTTATTTTGAACACTTTTAATGTTAAACTAATTATTCATTTATTTTTTTAGATAAATTAAAAATTAAAATTAATTTAATTAATTACAAATACCATTTTTAATAAACCATCTTGCATGCATATACATTATACACACAGACAGGAAATTACTTCACATTCTTTTAAAATTTACTCTATTTAATAATTAATTGACTTTTTTTTAAAAAACTAACTTGATATTTATTTAAAATAAACTAATCAGCTTTATTCAGATATTTTAAACTCTATTAAATAAAAATAACTCAACTAAATTATTAATCAGTTTGAAATGAATTTTATCATCTCTTCTTTTATTTATTTATTTTTAAATAGCATGAACTTATGAAGTTAAAATAATCAACTAAGACAATGTGCATTAGCACAAGGTCACAATATATATATATTTTAATGGTGACCACCTTTTTAACACTTGGTAATAATCAAGTTAACAATAAAATTTAAATAAAATACAATATGTTCAAATTAATTTCAGTCTAAGGGAATTTAAAGATAACTAACAGGTGACTGTGGACATGGTGGAGTGACAGACCTACAACTCATTTTTAATTAACAAGTCAATAATGGTCACAAACAATGATCAAATTGAACCCACATAAAAACAAGTTTCCATGCAAATTCAATTATATTTCCTGATCATTACCTCCTTCACCTAATACTTTATTACATTAACAAAATAAATAATCGTTTTAGGTTTGAATGAGAAATGGCAAACAACAAAATTATTAACAATAACTTTAATTGAATAATGATGATGATGATAATAATAATAATAATAATAATAATGTATTTACATATTTATACTTAAAAAATTATATGATCATATCTCTGTAGCTTACAATAACTCTTTGGGAATAGCTGTAGAAAGTGCAGATAATTACCTTAATGTCTTTGTGAGCTCACATATATATTTTGTATCTATAAATGTGGGAATATGGCCATTTATCATTTAATTTTAATGTCTGTTGGCAATTCTGTGCCAGTTTTCTTATGAGAATTTCCATTGCAATTTTTTTCTGAACATTTAAGATAGATAGACTTGCAGGTTAATTTACAGAAGTACGTTTTTATGGGATAATCATTTTAGATGACTAGTTTTCCTTTTTAGTAAGTAAATGTCAAATATTTCTTCAGCATTGAATAGTTATGAATAGGTTGGCAGAATCAAAAGTAATTTTATGGCACTTCTTTGCCTACCATTCCATATTCAGTTACAATACTGAAAAGATCAGGGAAAGCATTCTAGAGGATTTTCTACTACATAAAATGTATGATATTAACTTAAAAATCTGTACAAAATTTTATTGGCTTCTATACAGTAAAACACACACAATGAAATAGTTACAATTCCTACCATTTTTTGGAACACAAACAATTTTATTTCCCCTTGCCAGTAATTTGTGAATGGTTTCTATAACAATCTTTTTTTTTACTTAAAATAATATTATTTTAAAATAATATATATATATTAGTTTTATACTTATTGTTAACAGTTTAAAATCATTTTAAAATTTATACTATATACATGACTTTTAATATTATGTTATACATAACACAGAAAAATATTAACATAATGGCAATACCTTTAAACTCAGATGTTATAACAGAATAAAAGTTCAGGTTTGGACATATTTTATAACTGACATGATAATATGATGATGAAATGACCCTTATTATGAGTTATAGCACTATTTATAACAGGATAAAATTGAGGGTATATTCTACTTTTAATGCACCACATATGTAAGAGCCATTTGTGACAAATCAGATATAACAAAACCATGATTAGAATGATCCTGTTTAATTATGCCTTACAAACTCCTATGCTATTTATGATAGAATAATCATGTTTGCATGCTAACCTCTGTTATAACCCCAATGATTTAAGTGGCATTTGTAACAGATCAAAAATATGCATTGTGAAATAACTCTAATATAGTCTGAATAAAATATAGCCCAGTCATTGGACACTGTATGTGACAGAATGAAAATGAATCCTGAAGTTAGACATCGTTTGTAACCGAATAAAATATAAATAAATAAAAAATAATACTAATTTTATAATACCCCTGAATTAATAGTATCATTCACAATAGAATGAACATAATAAACTAAGCTGAATAAATATAAATCAATAAATAATTATTCAGTACTTAAAATAATCTTTTATCTAATCACATATCTGACTGTTAACTATACTAAAACAAAACAGTAATGATAATTATTATAACATCATAAGTTCTGACAGCATTTAGAATAATCAGCAAACAAACAAAATCATCACTTCAAATACCCTAAATATAATCTTTACTTAAAATAGATTAAAATAAAGCAATTAAATCAAATATCACTGTCTCAAAACAACAATATATGCTTAAGATAGATTTCATGTATAATCAAATGAAAATAATAATAAATCATTCAACAACCAAATTCTAATATACCTAACAAATGAAACATTGCTTATAATAATATGAAATTCTACTAAAATTTAATGATGCTCATATCTAAATAAAATAATTTATAAATGATTGAAATAACAGCTTTAGTATGTCCTATAAGTTCATAATATCTAAATAAATATATGATCCAACAATTAATTTTAAATCCTAATTTAACAAAATGATAAATAAGACTAATGCAGCCATGCTATACTCATATGTTAATTTAATATTACTAATCACACTATTTATAACAAGATATAATATTAATAATGATGTAATATGAATAAACCTATAAGATAATCTTGAATCTATAATTTCCAATCATATCAATATATAATAGAAACAGTAGATTTCTATTGGATATTTATTTAAGTACAATTAACTAATCATATCAATTTATTTTAAATTTCCTGTAACTAAATAATTAAAACTGTATATTATAACAGTCAAAACATATAAAAAATTATTAGCATTTATTATCAAATATGAATATTAAAATTTAATATTTATTTTCATTTATGATCCACCTCAACTAATGTTAAATATAACTAAAGCAAATCATTCTAACTTATAATAAAACAAAATATACTACTAACAGCTTTCTGATTGAATAAGATTAAGATCTTTATTGACCAACCATGAAATCATTACAGTACTTATCCAGTTAATAATAATTTAGATAAAACACACATATATTTGATTGTGATTATCATATAAAGTATATTCAGTCAGATAATAACTATAGAATTCAATACAAAAATATATAACCACACTCACTAATCCTGGGATTAGATGTCTGGATTAGGTGATATAGTTATTTCAAATAAATTTTATGATATACACAGTTTATCTTATCTCACTTGATTGTTATTAATCAATGAATTCATATTGCACTCTTGAACAAATAATCAGACAATTTTTTTTTAAGTTAAATTAAAATTTATTAATAAATGAATATCAATTATATGATTAATATATATATATATGATTAGACCATGAACAATTGACATGTACACATAGAATCTAATTGAATGTACAATAAATCATCAATTGATTTTAGTTTTATATTTAAATATATGATTGTCTATGTAGCACAAAATATGTTGCAGAATGTTTGTACTTTCCAAAATCAAAGAGAATTTAATGTATAAAGATGAATCTCATTATTTATTAATATGAATTTAAGAGGACAATGTAAAGTGAATACTTATTATGAAAAAATTCTTTTATTTTTGAACTTATAATATAAATGATATACTTAGATTTAATTTAAATCAATAAAAAATTGAATAGATTTTAAGTATATTAGAATAATTACTATACCACAAGATATAAGTTTAAACTTTAAAAAATGTAATTTTCTTATATTTTGGTATGTAAATAGATTACTATTTGGCTTAAAATTATATGCTATTTGTCAATAAATATAATATATTTTTAAATAAAGATAATATATATATATATGAAAAACAAAAACAAGTTATAAATCACGTAACTTGCTATCACTTGCATTTATGATCAATAGATGGAGCTTTACCAAAACCTCCAAACAAGTGTATTTTTGTTTACATAAACGTCAAAAGAGTCAGAATTCACTTTCTCTTTCGTTGGCTCCACCTTCAGATCAGCTGATTTCAAGCTAATTTGCTATCATCAGTGAAGGATAGGGCTAGAAACTAGATCTAAACACTGACTCCAAGCATTTATGCAACAGGTTCCTATCAGTTTGCAAGCATGAATTTTTCAGACATGTAATGTCTTCAAACCCAGCCTAACAAGCCAGATAGCTACAGAACCTGAATGAATCTTTAAATACTGTATTTTCAGGATGGCATCACATTACAGTTCTGATGTTTATTTCAAACTACAAATCAATAGTATGCCTTTGTTCCAGAGAAGATATAATATATTCATAAAAAATTTTAAATTCAAAGTACATTTTTTCAATTATGATGTTTTATATATATCCAAATTATTCTTTCAAATAATAATTACTTAGTTTATGTAATGTTACACACATAAATAATAGTTAATTTTCATGATGGTATAAAGATATATTCTTTTATGAGCAAGTATTATTTCAAAATACTGTGAATGAATAGATGTTAGCTTTATGTAAGACAATATGACCGGAATTAAACTGATTCATATCTTTAAAAAAAGTAATCAATCAATCTAATAAAATTATACAGGCAGGTAGATATGACTCTTGTACTCCTTCCGATGTTTTTACTCCATCTTTAAAATATAGGTAACATCCATTTTAAAGGATAAAGTATTCTGATGCTTTACAATGTAATGAAGTAATTTGATGATTGTTTTTTTTTTTTTATAATAAATTGTTTTCCCATAAAATTTTTTTGATGATGCTGTCTGGTCTATGGGCAGACAATACTACTTATTACCCATTTTGTTCAGTTAATTATATACTTTTAAGATAAATAAAAAAATTGTGCAAATAAATTTATACATGCTTCTGTTTAAAGCAAAAACAAGAGAGAGAAGAATGATTTCAAATTATTCAATCCTATTTATAATGTTTTTTCATTGACATCAGTGTAACTATAGTAATTCTATATTCACTCTTTATTAAGCAATTTCCAGTAATATTTTTCTAATAAAAATTGTATTATACAACAAATAAGAGTAAATATTTTAGAATTATTACATACAATAAAAATTTACATTTCAAAATACCAATACTATTTTTTATTTCAACAAAAAAATTAATAATTTACAATACATTTTCAACATATTATACTGGAAATATGTATTTATACTGACACTTACCATATATTGAAATACATCTCAAATTTCAGTAGGTTCAATATATATATATATATATATATATATATATCATACAAATAAAAGGGATTTTAAAATATTAAATATTTATTTGTATTGTTTATAATTTACTATTGCGAATGCAGCAACGAAAACAAACATATAATAAAAGAATAATTTCATCCAAACTGTATGCTTTATTATTTACATATTCATTTTTCTTTTTAAAATGAATAAAGTCAATTTACAGTCTTACAATATGATTAATAATAAACAATTTTGTATTAATATTATTGTTATCATAGCAACATAGTTAATATTTCATAAGTTAACATATTCACCATCCAAAAATTAAAAAAGATAAAAAAAATTATGATTGACATCTTACCATATACTGAAATACATCTCAAATTTCAGTAGGTACAGTATATATATATACATTTAGACAAGATTTGAATTCAGACTTACAAACTCCTACAGCTATCCACTCCATCTCATAAACCAATAAACATGATCACATACATGTGAGAAAGATAAATGAGTTCCAATATATATATATATATATATATATATATATATATATATATATATATATATATATATATATATATATATATATATATATATATATATATATAAATGTGCTTCATTGGTTCATATCATCCATCTTCCACACATACATACAATCAGTGTTAAGTTTATATTAAGATAGAAAATCTTCAAACTTTAAGGGACAAGCTTCAAACTTCTCCAACTCTTCAGCCATCTATATCATTGAAAAACCGAGGTGGAACACTCAAAGCCCTTGTTGATGCCAATATTATCACCATACCCATGTTGATTTTAAATCACTTTGGCCCCTCATATATTGGACCTTAATATGTCCATTGAAATACATGTAAGAGGTCTAATAACATTAAATTTAGTATAGTATTTAAATATTATATATATATTAAATAATAATGGTGCAAGAATAGCCTTAGTGTACCACAATGAAGCAACAAAATGGTGATAATTCTTTATTGTTAAACTTCCTACAAGTTATCCTGCTTTTAAGAAAAGAGTCAAACCTAATCTTTTGGAAAAACCTAATCTGCAAACTTTTCTAAGAAGAATTTTAAGATTAACTCTATTAAAAACTTTATATATATCAAAATAAATAACATCCAACATGGATTGATCCTCAATTGAATTGAAAATGTGATCAAAAATAGTTAGCAGATTTATTTCACTGGATCTATTAGATAAAAAAAACCATGTGGTTCTGATTAATGACATCAAAGATAAAATTATTGTATAAATATCTTTCAAATATTTAGGCAATAGTGTGTAGAACTGAAATAGATCTTTAATCATTTACTGAATTCCTAGATTCTTTTTTGAAAATAGATACAACTTTAGCAAGTTTAAGGGACTTAGGGAAAATACCATTTGCTAAAGAGCAATTAAATGTATGCAAAAAAGGAGAAGCAATGTATTAAGCACATCCTTTATAAATAAAAGGTGAAATGTTGTCAAACCCCATATCAGAATGTAATTTCAACTGCTTAATAGCAAAAATAATGTCAGATTCAATAATTAGACTAAATGCTATCTTTCCATCAATTATTTTATGTCAGGCCTGGAAGAGATTTTGATTATTTAGAAAGTTTTGAGAAATAATGAGAAAAATCATTTGCAATTACATTTGAATCATTATCACTTTGTAATTTTTTTTTAATAATACTTAAATCTTTGATCAGAGATCAAAATTTCTCAGGGTTATCAGAAATATGAGTTTCAATATTTTGCATGAATTTTAGAAAATATCTATGATATATAACGTTGAATAATCTTATATAGTTAACAAAACTGTTATAGAAAATCAAGTTCCTTATTTTCCGATACTGCCATAGTGAAATGATTTACTTTTTATAATTTCTTTAAGAGAGATCGAAAACCTGACAGGAAAACTATTAACTAAAAAAATCTTCCTAGTAATAAATTTGTCAGTTGGCTTAGTAAATGTCTATTCAAAAAACTCCATACAGTAATCATATTTGAAGAAGAATACACACTTTTCCAATTAAAATTAGATAATTCTAAATAAAGATCCAAATAGTTTTCCTTTTTGTAGTTTATTTTAATACTTCTGAAAGGACAAGTTCTATTAAATTGAACATTAATATAAAATTCTAATGGAGGATGATGTAAATCAATGGAAAAGGAAAATAAAAAATAGTTAAACATTCAATCGTAGGAAAATTACTAAGAATAGAGTCTTATATGCTGTTATTGAAATTATTGTAGGAATTAAATTGTTTTAGCTTTAAGGAACTTACAAAACTGAATCATTCCCATGCTTTAGATGAAAGTAAGATTGAATATATTAAATTATTACCTGAGTATAAATAGGAAAGATTAAAATCACTAGTAATGACAATATAATAATAATAATAATAATAATAATAATAATAATAATAATAATAATAATAATAATAATAATAATAATAATAATAATAATAATAATAATAATAATAATAATAATAATAATAATAATAATAATAATACTACTACTACTACTACTACTACAGAAAAAATAAGCAGAATTTAACTGATAATTTTTAAATTGAAAGCCAACTTCAACAAATTAACAATGCAAGCATGGAGCTTCAAAGATCACATGACCTAATTAACGGCGGCAAAAACTCCAATGAAAAGCCATATATAAAAAAAAACAAGCCAACATTTGCAGACCTGGTCAGAGAAAAAATATTTATTTTAACAAAAAAAAAAAATCAATTTAATTCAGATATCAGCAAAGAGATAATAAAAAAAGGCAATGCAATCATTTCTAAAATTATCAATCCCGATATAGGAAGCCAACCGATAGTGATAAAAATAATTGAAAAATTAAAAAACAGGGAAGTCAAAATCCACCACAAATTGTCTGGAATGAAGAAAAATTAAACATCACAACTGAATTATTCAATAAATCCATACCAAAGCATCTCTTTGCAACATTCAAGAGATTTTTTCACCCAAGTCCATAGTGTTGTCAACAACAGACAGCAAGATTTCATTATATAAATTCCCAAAAGAGTTGCTGTATGAGGCAATAACATAAAATGAATTTGGGACACAATGCTACAGATTTCAGAACATCCCAATGACCAGTACCTAATACTGGAATTTTATGAAATCACACAAAGAGAAAGATTTCAAAGACAAATCAAATTATTGGGTTACTTCTTATTGATTATTATAGACCAAAACTATCACAATATCATTTCAGGAATAATTAAGAACACATCTGGGATACAAAGAACAAGACTGCCAAGGGATGATGGAACCATTTGGCAAGGTCATTATGTTCAAAACAGTATACCGGAAAGACACACCAATACCAATCATGAGTAATACAAATTCAAAATAAAACTGCATCCAGATACTGATCCAGATGATATACCAACACAAATCCTAGATCAAAAAGCAGTACCCACTCTATATATTAGAGGACTGAAACCACAGTGTTACTCATGTAAATGAAGGGAACATGTTACTGCACAATGTCCAAATTACCAGAGCTTAACCAGAAATCAAAATGCACACTAACGAGAACAAAATTTCAACCCTAATATGCATCAGAAGAAAATATAGCCATTGCCAAGAATAGCAGTGAACAAACTGCACAAAGAAATAATAATAACAAAAAAGTAGAGATAACAAGCTTAGATCTATAGATTTGTTCACAGAAAAAACAACAAAACTCCAAACCAAAGAACATGACCAAAGAGAAAGCAGAAGCCAAGCAAAAAAAAAACCAAAAAATTAAGGCAAATGTATATATGCCAGAATTTGATTGTTCAATGGATAAAATCACACAGCATACTATTACCAATGAGACAGCCATAGAAATTATGGAGATCTATCCCCAAGAAATTCTAGGACAACAATGCAACTAACAAACCCAATCCAACCAGAAAGCTTGGGAGACTTACCAAAAAAAAAAAAGCTAGCAAAAAAGTGAAGACAGATTATGTTAACTTTATTCACCATTCATTGATTATATAAATGAGGACTTATGTCCAATGGAAATAATCACAAATTTATTCAAAAAATAGTTAATCACAAACTGAGAAAGCACAAAACCTGCAACACACTCAATATAAAAAACAAACAGAAGAATGATACAAAAGCCAACAACACAAATCAAAAACAAATAGAAATAAAGCAAATCAGTGAAAATACACAATGTAAAGCTCCAAAATAATCACAACAAAAACACAAAGCAATCTCAGCTACATAGTTAATGAAAATTAAAATAGTGGTGCTGAATGTCAGTGGCATTAATTTAATAGCAAAAATATACCAGCTCAACATGGATTAGCATCATACAAACACAAATACTAGGTCTACTGGAAACAAAAATCTATAATGGATCACAAATTAATTCAGCCACATACCTAGACAATCAAAATTTTTCCACATACACCAGGAACCCATCACCATCTTCAACAGGAATAGGCATATTTATAGCCTCAAACTGCAATTTTTCAATCTTTAAAATTATTTACATTGACTCACATCTCCTAATAACTACATTTCAGCATCAATTCACCACACTCAACATTATTTTTGGGTATTTACCCCCAGATCCTAGCATAATAGCACATATAATTCTCACAATAAACTCCCAGTTTGCAACCAGTAACAACCCAACAATATTAATAGGTGATTTCAACTTAAGCTATGCAAAATTCAATACAAAATGGTTACATCAATTAAATCAGCCACTCATGAATGCTCAGGGCTTTGTTATTACAGATTCACTGATATTCTATAATCAATGGCACACCACACTTATTGCTCTATGCTACTACACACCAATGCTTCATCACTTAATCAACTTCCAATTCAATCCATGCCTATTTTCAGACCATGTTGCATGAACCATTACAATAAATTTCTCAGAGCTCGAAACAGCATTCATTCATCTAGAAAAAACAATCAGACTCCTAATCCCAACAACACCACTACTAAATTTCTATTTTTAGAGACTTACATCATGCTAAATAAAATTAACAATATGTCACAAGATCCAATTCAAAAATACCATTCATTCATCAATGTACTATCCTTCAATGTACATCACATACCATCACTCTCCTAATTAATGGCACTAGCAGATGATCTTCACAAGTGCAGCATCCACCATTACATTCAAAAACTAACAAATCTATACTTCAATATATGTAAACAATAAAAAGAATACCTTGCCACAAATAAATGAAAAATATGCCTCACTCAACAACACATATGGATTTGCTGATATATTCACTGGACACTAGACTATTCATAAAACAGAAAAGTGCCCATGGCAATTGAGATAAGCAGCAACATCTATGCAGAACATAATGTGCTGGACCCCATATACCAACATTTTAAACAAAAGTTCTAAATATGATGAGTTTGGAACACATGAAACAGATCTTCTCTTATCAAATTCAACAATTTGCTGAAAAACTTAAAAAAATTCTCAACAGTTGCTACTTTGGAACTAATGGCATACCAGTATTTATCTTTTCACATTTGAGTCAATTTACCACAGAGTACCTTTGCAACCTTGCTAACTTCCTATCACAAAAAATATACAATACTAGAGGACTATATCCAATTGCAATAGTCCCATTTAACAAAAAAAAACAATAGCCATTTCAAATCTCAACAATCTTCGACCCATCTCCATGAGTCCATTGGGAATTAAATTATTGGAAAAAAAGGTAGTCAAAGATAAAAAGAAACATACATACTGCCCCTGATATCAAACATGCAGTATGCAAAGAAGGGATCCTCCACCACACATGCTGCACTTGTATTTAAAATGATACAAAGTGCAGTGCAGCAAGATAAAATGTATGCCCCAATTGCAATTCAACTAGATATACAAGCAGCACTTTATTCTGCAATAGATGTCATAATGAACATGCTTGCAAATGCAATAATTCCACCCATATTACTATACATCATTGCAAAGCTCTTACTCAACCAAAAGATACACCTCACACTTAATGGGAGAAACACAATAGTGTTTATTTCCACACAATTTCACAAGGATCCTCACTCAGTGCACTGCTGTTTCTTTTATATCTAAATCCATTCTTAAAACAGATTGAAAATGAATTACCAGGAATATTAATACCATGAACTGTCAATGTATTTCATGTACTGCATACATGGATGACATGACAGTGTTTTTATCATCAGTAAAGAAATGCCAGTAATAGAAGGAATACTACAAAATTACACAGACATGCACAAACTACAATTCAATCTAAGCAAAACAACATGGTTCATCTATACTAACAAACTCTACACACAGCTATATCAAGGAAAACCTATTCATTACTTGGACTTCCATTTTACCTGGGAGTGCATGGAATGAGACAAACACTTCAAAATAAGCTCAAACAGAAAGCAACAAACATGACCACATCTTTCAGCAAATTCATACTTATCCCTATATTCAAATATGCACCTATTTAACATACTCATAACAACAAGAATTCCATATTATTCACCGATTGTCAACTTTACAAAAAACTCATATCAGCCATATCATCACTCTTAAGCAGTGGGGTACAAAAACTGTAGCCCTTTCAATCAAACAACTTGGTCAAACAACTATATGAAATAGTCTGGGGCTACATACAATACATGTTTTCCATACACAAAAAACAATAAATCTACTGGCAAAAATCACTGCATGGTTTTTGCAGCTACAAAACCTCCTTGACAAAATCCCTACAGATCATCCACACCCCACAAATGAATATCTAGTTTCATTAGCACAGCACAAAACAATGTCAAAATTATCACACACATCTGAAAGCAAATACACATACTGGCACACATATGAGTTGATCAATCCAGTCACAAACAATCAAACCTTTAGTCCAATGCTGGGTGTAAACAACAAGCAACTCCTTAAAAAGTTGATAAAATGGTTAATGGAACTGAAGTTCTTTGACTTCTTAATCAAGTTAAATCTATTTGTACTACTAACATTCTATTTCTTACAATACCATCATCATTATAGATCAATAGATCCATTCTGAAATCTATGCCATGCTGCTGAAGAAACACAACAACACATTTTACAATTGTACAGTGCTAAATACTACACAAAACAATATGCTAAATCAATATTAGATCAAGACAAACTATACAACAGCTAACAGATTTTACACACAAGCAGACAACCCCTACAGCATCAGCAGAAATCTTTGGACTTTATGCATTTTGGAGCACATAATGTATATTCAGCCTGGAAAATAATACCAGATGGCATCCAGCCACATTAATAAGGAACAAAGATGCAAAGATTGACATCCAGATATCTATGCAGCCACCTGGTCACTATTAAAATTACAAGCTGATTTATAAGAGCATGAAAAACTAGCCATTATATAAACCCAGCCTATTCAAATAAAAGCAACAGTGAACAAGAAATTAAAAGGACAATATAAAATATGGATTCTCACACAGCTGAACAAATGAATAAAACTTTTGACCAGTGAACAAAGACAATAACAGAATATTAATGAGAGATGGAAGGAGGGACCCTAACTAACAACAATATCAGAAACAAATAGTAAAATTAAATAATGATAGCAATAACAAAAATATAATGTGAAAAAAATCTACCGTGGAAACAATTAAATCTACCGTGGAAACAATTAACCAATGTAGACCCCTATTCAACTCATCCATACCTATGTAATTAGCAATGAAAATCTCAATCAAACCAAATCTGTAAAAATCATCATACCACTTTAATTAAGGTATAAGTATGTAAACATCATGATATCATTTTAACAATAAAGTATATTATTGAAACATCATCAGCAGCATAATAAAATTAATAATAATAATAATAATAATTTATTTTATTTTGATTACATATGAAAAACAAGATATAATAAGCAAAATAAATGTTTTTCTTAGGTTTGTACAAAAATATAATCATTATGTAAAAGTAATTGACACTATCATATAACAAAAGAAAACTAATAAAGTAATAATAATAAAATTATATATTATAAACAGTGAATATAATTAAATTTAAAGATAAAAATAAAACCAATACAATAAAAACAAATCAAAAACAAAATTTTAAACAAATTGAAGATACTTTTTGGTTTTTTTAATAACCTTAAGCTGTTTAGAAAATAATATCTAGAATTTAGAATAAAACAAATCAATACTATAAATTTAAACATATGAGAAATATTTTGGAGTTCCATTTTTAATAATCCTATACTTTTTTATATTCAACGTATATGGTAGTAATTTGTTAAATATTTTTGGAATATTTACTTTTAATTTACTTCTATATATGTTTCTGTATCTAAATGAAAAGATACATTTATTGCTAACTTAAATTAATTATTAAAATAATGTTTCTTAATTGCAATCTGTAAAACTTTATCAAAATCAAGTAAATCACTATTTTTATCTTTAGTGTGTGGTATACTCTGTATTAGAATTAGAATCTTATTTTGAAATGTCTTTAAGATAGACTTGAAAAACCATATAGTGTAATTCCATATAATAGAGGCTCACATAATTTGTTATAAATTATTATCAATATATTGTATCTATAAAACATAAAGCAAAAATATCTGCTTTGTAAAAGTTAATTAATGTGATTTGATGATGACATTCAATTATCAACAATAGCATTAAGATATTTAATCTTTTCAACCTCTTCAATTTATAATCCTTAAACTGAAAATTGTGAGAGTTTATACAAGTGTTGGAGTGGGTTAGAATATCAAAACTTTTTTTTTAAATGAGGTGAAAATATTAGCATAAATTTTGCTTTTTATTAATAATATTTTTTTAGCAGAACACTAATTAACAATATTACTATAGTTAGTTTAAAGATTTTTGAAAACAATTTCTTGATTTGGATTTATATTAATTAAAATAGTATCACCAGCATGCTGGTAGATTTGTTTTTTATTACAAATTTCACCAATATCATTGACATTGTTTAAAAATAATAAAGGACTTTGAGAAACTCCATATTCACCTAAACGTTTGTTATTCAAAGCTCATTAATTTTAGTAATATAATATCTATCTTTTAAGTAGTTCTTCAGTGGAAAAAATCTTGTCACAAATTTCATATTTTTTGAGACATAAGAAAAATAATTCATGAACAATAGAATAACAATTTTAAAATCCATAAAGATAACATAAACATATGTTTTATCCTTTAAGGCAAGATTTACGATATCAGCAAAATCCTCTAAGAGAGCAATAATACTCTTACCTTCCTAAGCCCATATTATAATTTTTTTAAAAAAATTAATAAATAATTTTTGATAGTGTCATATAAATGTTTCTCAATTATTTTAGACATAAATGGAAGAATGGATATAAGTCTGTAATTATTGAAGGCATTTTTAACTCTATTTTTATAAATGGATATAATCATAACTTTTAATATGTCAGGAAATTTATTTTGGAGAATAATTTTATTAATAATGAAGAATAATATATCATTAAATATATGTAAATTATCCTTCAAATTAGACATTCTAATACCACCAATACTTGGACTTAATTTTACTATTGCACATAATTGCATATTATCAATATCAGGAACAAAAACTGATTCCGTATAGTTATTACAGCTCTTTATTATCTTGTTTTTTGGCTTAATAAATTCATTGATAATAGACTACTTTTTCTGCTCTATATTACTATTAAATAAAATTCTTATTAACTAGATTATTGACTTGATTCACAAAGGTAAAGCAAAATCTATCTGGTAATAAAAAATTATCATTAATATCAAAATTTTTGTTCAAGTTAATATTATTTTTTGCTTTCTTTGATATAATTAGATTAATTTCTTTCCATATTTTTTCATATCAATATTTTTTTATATTTTTTCATATTAATAGAATTAAAAGTTTTTCATAATATTTTTTTTCTCCTTTTCTTATTAACCTATTAACTTTGTTCTTAAAGATCTTATACTCATTAAATAGCAAATATTTTTTACAGAGGCAAAACTTTCCATATAGTAGGGCCACTCAGTGCAAGTCAGAGTAATCAATGGATGCTGGAAGGCTTGAGCATAAAATCCCTATCTAGTGCCTACTCATTCAGTATCTCCAGACTAGTTTTTAGCTTGTGGCTTTCATCAGTGAGTAGCCTTGAATCTGAGAGCACTGCACCTAAATCTTAGGGATCTCACTGATTAAAGCTAGAAACTAGTCTGGGGATACTGAATGAGTAGGCACTAGATAGGGATTTTATGCTCAAGCCTTCCAGCATCCATTGATTACTCTAGCTTGCACTGAGTGGTACTATTGTATGGAGAGTTTTTGTCTTTGTGAAAAACAGCTTGCGTAAGCATAATAAATGATGATCATGTAATGTTTGATAGTTGAATAGCAAAGAATGTTATGATTTTTGTGCACTTAGTTCAGACAGATTTTTTTTCATTTAATAGCAATTCAAATTTTGTCATTAATCCAATTAATATCTCCATGTTTTGTGTTATGAATTATAGAAATCTTTTCACATTTTTATAAGCACTTTGCATCACTCAATAAATTACATCATCAATATCTAATAAAACATTCCAATTAATTTTCTTAATAATAACCCAAAAGTGTGATTTATCAATTTTTGTATTTTATTACCATGTGATGAACAGGTACTATTATCATTATAAACAGAAATATTTTTTAAATATAATATTGCAATATAGTCATCTTAATTTTATTTCAACTCTTGTGGTAGAAATATGTTCTGATGTATATTACTGCAAATATGATCAATGCAAGAAGATACTAATTGAACTTTAATAATTTCTTCTCAGTATAATCTTTTACAAATTTAATGAGACCATAATCATCTAGTAAATTTTTATAATCCTCTACATCTTGATATTTTTTTTAGAAATGTCAATGTTTAAGTCACTCATCATCACAATTTTATATTTTTTTATTTTGTAGACTAATTTTATAAAGTAATATTTTAAATCATTCCATTGGTAATAAGAAATTAAAATTTGGTGATCTGTATATAAATAATAAAGAATGGATTATCATGTGATATTTTGGGGCGTATTTAAAATTAATACATACAGATTCAGAAAGAAAAGTATATTAATAAATTCTTTTGCAATAATGCTTTTTTTAAAAATAAAAATCATAATACCACATTTTTTATTACTTCTACAAAAAATAAAATTGTTATAATTATCAAGATTATATAAGTAAACTTCCTCTTTTTTTAAATTGGTTTCTGATAATCTTTTCTTCCTTGGATAATTATGTCATTATCAGCAAATAATCTAATATTAAGAAGACTTTGTTGCAAACTAACACAGGGTAGAGATGCATTAAAAAACCTGGAATTTTTTTTAGATGTAGTAAAGACATACCATTATAAAGAAAGATCAGACTATGATTTTTTCTGTATTTTCTATGGATATGAAAGTTGAACAGTTAAAAACAATATAATAAATATGATGTTTTTGTATTGTGATATTGGCAATGAATTTTTGAAAATTCCATAGACAGTAAAGAAAATAAACTAGAGAACTGAATTCAAACTTGAAACATAAACAATGAGGTTGAAATTATCCTATTTTAGTTATATCATAAAATAATATAATTTTTTTAAAAATTGGATAATAGTCAGAAAGACTGCTGGTAAAATAAGATTAAAATAATTTGGATAACAAATCATTTAATTCTTTAACTTATCTAATAAGAGTAGTTTTCTCTAGTGCCATCTATAGTAAGATTAAATAATTAGTGATTACCAGATAATATGCATTTAAGTTTCCATTTCTAGACCAGTTTCTTGCTTTTGCTTTTATTAGTGAGGCTTGGGATTAATTGTGCATTTAGAAAATATCTTTAACTCCATTTTATTATTCGAGCTAAACGTTTAAAATTTAAAATACCTTAAGGTTTTGAACCCATGCTAACCTGTTTGAACATTTATATAGATTTGATTCCAAGTCAATTATATATTTTAGTAACATCAAAATACACTAACATCTGGTAATTACTGATAAACTGCTCTTGTTTTATCGATAATGAGTGTTTTTTAAGCAGTGCGAAAAATTATTATATTATAGGACATTTTGAAAAAAAAAAGTTAATATGATCATGGTAATATGACACCATCTAATAATAAAAATAGCAGTAGAGTGAAAATCTCAAAATAATTATGATTAGTCAAATGAGTGTCAATACATTAGCCATAAAATTAAAATTAAAATGTGTGAAATACTTTGTATTTTATCTTTTACCTTAACATAATCTGCTTTTAGATAGAGTTAATTATTAAATGAGGAGTCTAGCATTGGTGGTCGAGAGGTCAGCGCGACTGCCTTGCACTAGCAGGCAGTTGCCTGAGTTGCGGGTTCGCGTCCCGGTTGATGCTATGACACTTAAAAAAAAAAAAAATATTAAATGAGGAGATTTTTTCGATATTTTAGAAAACTATTTCACTATGTAAATGTTTAGAGATTGAACAATCTTTTTTCTACTTGAAAAAATATTTCTTAGACATTTTTAGAATTCTTTTAGCAAAGCATTTTAATATATATATAAATTTCCAATAAGTACACTTGTAAAGTTTATTTTTATCTTTAATGTTACTACTTTCAAAAAAAAAAAAAAAAATCCTGTGTTAAATCCATAACTATCAATTCAGTTCCTGCCATTGATTAGCCAATAAGATTAGATGCTGGAAATGACGAGTTTAAAATTGAAAATGTCAGACTTCAGTCAGAGTGATGAAGTCTTCAAAAATACAAATCTATTATCTAAATTCTGTAATGTAATAAACCAAAACAAATTTACAAATTCTTCACATACTGTTCATCTACTTGCAGCTGTTAACTCGGTTGATTTTTCTTTTATTTTTGTCAAATATATTAATCTATTAAATATGGTTTATTTTTTCCAGAAGGCCAAGATTGCACAAGTAAAATCTGAAGGAGTTTCGCCTTTCTGATAGATTGCGACAGTTTCTTATTAGTTTGATAATTAAATTAATTCAATGTTTTATGTTAAATAAGTTAAGTAACGTTATGTTTTATGTTAAATTATTTAAAAAATAAATATATTGAATAAACAATGTACTCTACATACTTTTTATTTTATTTTATTGAGAACATATTATATACAAATACTGACATATATACGAAGAAAAGTTTAAATTGCACAAACATATGATGTAACCACGACACATCCAACACGATCAGTACGATATAGTATGTGTATTGTTGTGTGTATATATATATTGCTACCGGAAAATATTTTTGAATGTCAGAAAATTTATTGTGTGTAATTACAATAATAATGTATTCACAGCAGTTAAAAGAATTTTCAGTCTGGTTACGATTGGAGGAATTACATATGCATTGTTGTTGACAGTAACAACCTACAGATCGGAATTGCATGTACATAGCGGTTGGAAGAATTTTATGACTCGTACCAATAAACACTTTCAGTCACGTTGGCTTGTTTCATAGAAGATCTGATACTATTTACCACTAGAAATTTTTCACTCTGAGTTTGAACATGCTTAACTACATTTTTGCAAATAGTGGACAACTTTGCATTACTGTTAGAATAATTCCAGTTTTGTAAATTAGAATGTTACACAGTAACCCTTAGTTATTTAACTTTTTAAAAAGATCCTAGTTTTGTAGTCAGTTTTCATACCTTACTGTGAATAATGAGATTTAATGAGTTCTTCGATTAGTCTATTTGTGCCATTGGCTATTTGCTTACATTACTGATGATTTATTGGCCAATATAAATTCTTTGAGTTTGACTAGAGATCTCTACAGTTTGAATAAGTTCATTATTGAGAATACATTTAAGATGAGTCTATAAAATACATACACACACCTGCCTGTTCTGTTTAAAGTTGTGGTAAAGAGAATGGCGAAATCAAAATCTAAAGATTGCTGTATTGATTTTTAGCTGAGTAAATAAATAAAAAATTTTGATTCATGAAACAGGATTATTGTGCTCTATATACCATTTGGGTACTAGAGAATCACAAGTCTTCCTAAGTATTATCAAATATTAATTTACCTTAATTAGTATAAGTTTTATTAACAACATGGTGTATAATCTGCAATCATCAAGTTTATTATTTTGGTATATCACTCTAACATATCTTGTAATCCCAATCTGCTTTAGGGTAAAGAATATAATACAACATATGCGTGTGTGCGCACATACTTATATATGTGAGCAATACAGAGACTTCAGACCACTCAAAGAAGTATGGAGAGATGCATGTTGGGAGTAACAAGAAGAGATCGAAAATGCAATATATGGGTAAGAGAACAAACTGACCTCAATGAAAAAATTAAAAGACTGAAGTAGAGTTGGGATGAACATATTGCTAGTAGAGATGATAATAGATGGACAATTAAAATCTTAAACTGGATTCCAAGAGATTGTAAAAGACCCAGAAAGAGACCACATGTGAGATGGATGAATGAAATAAAAAAGTGTGCAGGAATGATGTGGAGAATAGAAGAGAAGATGGATTAAACTTGGAGAGATCTTCATTCTGCAGTGGATTGATAATGGTTGATGATGATAATGATTAAAAGAAATGACTTTTCAACATTTGAAAGATAAAGTCTATTTTTTCCATTTATGTCATATAAATCATTGCATCAATAAAACTACTGGTCAGTTTTTGAACATAATAACTATTTTGTTCTGAATAGTGTCTGAAGTTATGTGAAAATGTTTATTTGATACTTGATCATGTTTTAGTATTATTTAAAGTAAATAAGGTTCTTAATTACTTTATTCTTGTCATATATGTGGATAGTTCTTTATTTCTTTATTAAACAGTAAAGCAAAGTTTTTTATACATCAATTATCTTATTATGAATTTAAACTACCATATTTATTAATGTTATTTAGTTTTCCACACAAAAATTCATTATTAATTTCTCTCTATCTCTATTTTTTTTTTTACCTCAATACAATCTTACATAAGTAAAATAGTTTTTAAATAGCTCATTTCAAAACAAAAACTTAAAAAAAAACAGCCCATTTTTAGAGAAATAATGAAAAAAAGTCATTAATAATCAGGCTTTCAATTGTCCAATGATTAAGAAAATAGTAAACTGCGGTTTTCTTTTTACCATTTAGGTGACCCATTTGCTGACCAATTTCAGATGATTAATTAGATTACCTAAGACTTTCTATCTGAAAAAAAAAAATTAAATCAATTTGAAACCTGAAAATTCAAATTTTATCCTACACAGATTTGAACTCAGGTCAGAAATAATAAATGGTTATGTTGCAAATATATTGCCAAAGTCTTTTAGATTTGAACCCAGATTAGAAATAATAAATGGTTATGTTGCAAATATATCATCATAGTCTTTTAATTATATACATATACATACATTGATTAATCAAATCAAATGCAAGCTTGTAAATAAATAAATTAGTGGCTTATCAATGCATAAAAAAAAACTAACAATCTTTTGTCATTATGCAATTTACAGTCTTAAATAATAAAAATAAATAGTAGATCATCTATTGTAATCTCTATAAAAGCACCATGATAAAGTCTTATTTTTTTCTAACAACAAAAAATTAAAAGAATAGTCAAACATTCCATATTACTTTACATTATATACATAGTGATCCAACAAAATACTGCTTTAAAAAAATTTGCAATTTAGACTTTAAAATTTGCATAACATTACCATGCTACTCTTCTAGAATTTTAATTGGATGCTCTAGTATTAATTTCAATATATATGGAAATAAAATAAAATATCTTATAGAATAATTATTGTAATATTTATGTAAATGTTTAAAACATTTATTCAGAAAAGGTATTGTAATTTAAAATTATTTATTATTTGCTAAATATGCTTTTGACAATTCTTATCACATTCATAGCACTTACTTAATGTAATAAAATTATAATAAAAGTTATAAAGTGTAATGGTGCTAATACATTTTATAAATAAACACAATAAATCATGGAAGTACTTTCAGTTAATTTCTTAACCTTCTTCAACTGAAAACTATTTAAATTTAGCAGAAATAAACATTATACTATATCCAAAGATTCATGAATTTTAATATTTGCACATTGTCTATCAATTAAAGATATTCTGTTTCTATTTATCAAAATTGCTTTTTTAATTTCTCTTTTATTATGGTTTTTCTCCTCATGAAGAATCTTAATATTTTCCAGATCAAAATTGAAAGTAAACTCACATGTTTTTCATGATAAAAAAAAATAGATTATTAAATCATTATTTTGCTTATTTTTTTATATGTTTATATAATAGTTGATGCTTTTTAAATCTTTTTTCAAGACTACAGCTCAATTCCTCTGTGCCTGAAGGCATATTTACATAAAATCAATACAATATTACCTTTTTGTTTCATAGATATATTTTTTGAATTAGTTACCAATCTATTAACATTAAATGGAGTACAAATGAAATTATTATATAAATTTATATATATATTTCAAATAAAATTTAGCTTAAAACATATGGAATAATCATTAACTTTTTGCAGCTTTAAATTAGTATGTATATATATATTTAATTGAAACAAAAGAATATTATATATCAAATTTTATATAAGTGCAAGGCTTCATATATAGGTGATTCAAAGTATAGTTTTAAAACAAGATTAAAAGAGCATCATCTGTCATATAAATAATAATAAAAGAAGAGAAATCATGATTTAATAACAGCATCTGTTTTCTTTGATTGTAAAAAACATGCAAGTTCACTTTCAATTTTGATTTGGAAGATTCTTCATGAGAAGAGAAACCATAATAAAAAAATTAAGAAAGCAATTTTAATATATAGAAATAGGATATCTTTAATTAGTAGACAATATGTAAACATTATAATTGATGAATCTTAGGTTATAACATAATGATGCTTACTTCTGCAAAATTTTAATGGTTTTCGTAAGAAATTAACTGAAAGTATTTTCTACAGTTTATTATATATATATATCATTAAAAACCAGTCAATACTTTGACAATCACAATATCAGTAACAATCAACAATTTCAAACTGTTGTCAAGGCCACCCCTTTTTAACAATATATATATATATATATATATATATATATATATATATATATATATTGTGAGGGTAACTTAAAATTGTACCCACACCAACCTTTAGCAGCCTATAATGTTAGGTTATGTTTGGTCAATATTTATATCTGGCTAAATTGATAAGTTTGACTAATGTACTATTTGTGAAATCTGAGTAAATAAATACGCATATCTACATAGGCATAATATACCGGCACTGCATTAAGTAGCTGAGTAACAATTCATGTATGGAAAAATCTTATATATATATATTGAAACAAAGCAAATTCCAATTGTTAGAAGAAGTAAGATCAACCACTAAAAGAATTAGTACAAATATTTATGCATAACAATACGTAACTTGTGTTAAATGTTATACACTTCACAAGCAAGGATAGAGCAGTGATGTAATCTAACTTAGTAATGATCAAAGATCAAGTATTTCACCAAGAAACCTAAGATAAGAATGAAAAAATAATGTATAATGTAATTTCTTGAATTGATTATCATGATATATATATATTCACAACAATAGGCACATACAGCAAGTAAAAGGGAAATCAAATACTTCGTACACAAAGAAACAGAAATGACATTGACTATAAAAGAAAATGCAATTATAACCCTTTCTTCTTCAATACTATACATTTGCTATGAAAAGCTAACTTTTTTGAACCAGAGGTTTTGAACACCATACAAAATGGAGATTTTAGTTTGAATGTATTAATTGTATAAAAGTAAATTTAGTGCAAAGATTTGATTTTGACTATAGATAAAGAAAAACAAATTAATGTAAGTAATCAGATATATTCTTGTAAAAACATTCTAAATTTCCAAAAGAAAATTAAAGACAAATTAAAACAAAACGTTTAATCAAGGCCGAATTTAGAAGTAGAATTATATATATAGTCAGCATAGTAAATGAATGAATAATTCAATTGTTGACTATGTGAAAAGTCTTTATTTTATTTTTTCTTTTACTGCAAACTGTAATTAATTAAAAAAAAATTATATGTTAACTGGCTAAAAAAATTGATTGCCATCCATGGGATCATTAGTCTGCTAACCATGGAAGTCTAAATATCCATATTGTTTACATTTTAATCGCCTATATCTTTGTACAGCATGGAATGTCTATGCAAGGGCCGGAGGGAAATGTCAGATGACCAAAGTGGAGTTATTCAGAATGTGCCATTCGGAAGCTGTAATGAGCAATCCATATCTGCATGGAGGAAATTGCCTAAAATATGAGCTGTGATCTGTGAAGGACTCTGTCGACTCACCAAATATAATTTAATTGATTGATTTATGGCATTTGGTTCATTATATGTTATAATTTTTGTTTTCCTATATCTATGTACCCATTACTATTATTTTCTTTTTGTTTATTAATTTGTTCTTATCATTCAGAATGTAAAATCTGCCAATTCAACATTTTTTGGAACAGCTCAATTTAGGTGAGCATGAGAGGAACAGGGAGGGAAGGTTAATTTTAGCTGGTATTATTATTTTTTTAATAATAAAATTTAGATTCAATCCCCTTCTTTAATACTTGATCTTCTTTCATTACTATGATCAATATTACTTGAGCTCGAGGTAAGAATTTCATTTTTAGAACATCAATTTTCATGTACATTGACAGAGCAAAATTTTGTTATTTGTTGTTTGTTCATCTAACCCATGTTATTTAGATTTTATTCAGTACAAATGATTAATTTTTTGAATAAATCTACTTTTCTACATATTAAGAGTTACATTTAACTTATCGAAGGCAGAGGGGGTATTCAGATAAATAAATTTTCAATCATTGGAACCAGACTTTGATATGAACCTATGGATATGTCAAATGTAAATATAATTAAGCTAGTTAGATCCAAGTTCACTAAAGCAATCTTGTTAAATCTTTTTTTTTTTATCATTATCATTTTGTACATAATGATATCATCAACATGAATATCTATTACAGGGGCATGGGTAAATAATTATAGATTATTAAATTGTGGAAATGATAGATGTTCATCACTGACATTTAACCTACATGCATTTATTTATTTATTTATTTTTATCTACCCTTTGTAAATATTGTCTAAACATTGGATTATTCAAAAAAAAAATTATTAATGTTTTCATATTTTTTTTGTAAAATAAATGTTATATAACTTGTTGAATTAATATAGACTCTTTAGTTTATTATATTGTTTCTTGCATTCATCAACAAAGCCAATGCCTTACATATACATACAGCTAGCATTACTTTACACATATATTAGCAACTGAATTATTAGAGATTTTAGATAAATGTAGCTCATTAATAATAACTTTGATACAGTAATTGATTATTAGTGTGCATAGGTACATCCCTGTTAATGGAGTCAAAGGCGAATTCTCCCTGAGTTCAAACTCTGAGGCATAATGGAACCAAAAGAGGGGGTGAGATGTAAATGAACTGACCCAAATTGCATCTAAATTTAATAAATAAGTGTTGAGCTGGTCCATTGGAAAAAGGGTGCAATTCTAGGTTATGTGCTTCATTGCATTATCTCCAGCATCCTACCTGAAGACCCTAGGACTGATGCTGGTTAGATATGACCTTCCCTTTCAATGTCATTGTCCAGATCATTACATCATATATATATGTTGAAATGATAATCATCTTTTAACAAAATACTAAATTGGTAATAAATTTATAATAAAAGAGTATATAATATTCGCAAATTAAATTTAGTTTAGGGGAATTATGACTATCTAATGGGTGACTATGTACACAGTGGAGTGACTATACAATTTTTATTTTTAATTGACTAATTTATAATAATCACATATAACAAACAGACTGAACATCCATAAAGGTAAGCATTTATGCAGAACCAGCCATGTTTCCTGACTGGTATTCTTTCCACATTAATAATATTATTAAAAGATAAAGTAAACAATAAACAAGCAACAGAATTATTATTAATAATAATACTTTTAATTAATAAAAAGAATGAGGAAATATAACAAATTGTATTTACATGTGTACATCTAAATATTTATATGAAAAGCATGCATGATAGAAACATTTTTGTTGATTCATAATAACTGGAAAAAAAGTTTATATTACATTTATTTAATTACCTATTTCACATTTCATTAATTTTTAAGTGTATATATATGTATATAAGAATTCTTTTATTTAAAGACCGCAAGTAATTTTTAATATTTAATTTCTCATGGTTTGTTCCAGTCATGGTTTATTCCTATAATGTTTTTCCTATTATTGAGAATATCAAAATTATACAGCTTTATAAATCAAGTTATAAAATAATATTTCCATTTGACAATTAATTAGAGGGCGTTTCCTTATATCAAGTGTTACATATTTTCGGTGTCTAAAAGTAATTAATAGATCAGCAGAATCGAAGTTAATTTCTAAGGTATTCCTTTGTTTACAGTTCCACAATCATTACTGGAAATTTCAGGGTGATGCACCCTGAAGTTTTATTCTTGAAATTGCATTATATCAACTTGAACAATCATTAAAATTTGCTTGACTTCTATTTTATAAGTGACACAACAAAGAAGTGGCATTTTCTTTCTTTTGTTTAAAACAGACAATCCAAAGTTTTCTTTTTTGTTACCAATTGTTTTCCATAGAAACTTGGTATTAATAATAATAATTGATTTTATTTTACAATAAAGGATTGTAATCTATATATTGCACATGAAAGGCACATCTGTGAAGCTATATTACAAGTTTATAATTGCTTAGTGCTTTTGGGTGCTTCGTGTTCCCATATTCATAGCTTATACATTTTTAATTTTTATAATTATTATTATTATTTCAAATTTCTTTATAATTCATTTTATATACATGACTTTTTTACATTTTAGAATATATAATAAAAAATGCACATACATTTAACCAAAATGCCATGCATATCAATTATATATATATATATATATATATATAAGCGTTAGCAAGTTGAACTTGTTTTTTTGTTTTTCATAAATGTACCTTTGAGGTTTTCTTGCAATGATATATATTGCAGAGGCTTTTACTATGTGATGATACTGAACTGATATCAGACCCATATAGCTATCTGGCTTGCTATGCTGAGTTTGAAGACATTACGTGTCTAAAAAATTCACGCTTGCAAGCTGAATATAAATTGTTTCATAAATGCTCAGAGTTAGTGTTTAGATCTAGTTTCTTATTCCTATCCTTCACTGATGATAGCAAATCAGCTTGAAATCATGATCTGAAGGTGGAACTAATGATAGAGATAATGAATGCTTACTCTGACGTTTATGTAAACAAACATACGCTTTGACGGTGTTTTTGGTAAAACGCCATCTATTGATTATATATATATTGTAATTAAGTATAGTGTTAGACATATGTGACCAATCAATTAATTCCCAGCATTCTAAATATGAACTTTACACTCTTGCATCCTATTGAGTAGTGAAAAAGACAGACTAACTTCTTTTAATATTCATGTATTTTTTAGAACAACTTTTAATCATCAGATGATCTAGAGATTTCCAAATGTTTCCACCAGAAATGATAGCATAATATTGTGACTGTGAAGTAATTAGTATCAAATTTGAATATATTCACAATCATTAAAATCATGTGTATATAATTAGCCTATCCATGCAGTGTATTGAATGTTTCTTATGTAAATAAATAGAGAGATTTGAATTTAAGATTTTTCAGTTTATATTCACTTCCACTTCATCTTAAACAAACAACACACATGACTATCTACATGTAAAAAAGAGTGTTAGTTGTTTGAGATAGATTGGAGGTAAATATAGACTGAAAAATCTCAAATTCAAATCCCTCTATTTACTTACATAAGAAACATTCAGCACATTGAATAAATAAGCTAATTACATATTGCCTTGGAAGTAAGTTTAGCCCATCCCCCTCTTATTAATATATTGATATGTAATGGTACAATAATCTTTGAGATTAGATTGATGTAATGCCTACATGAGTATGACTACAATCAATATCAAATCCACCAAGGATTTAAATGTTCCATCATTTGTTTTTCAATGAAATTGATGGTTGAGTGGTTGAAATGGTGAGATGAAGCCTGTCCATTAAACTTTAGGGAATTGCTATCTTAATATAAGCCAAGCACTAATTGTATATGTGTGTAGGAGATTAAAATCTAGTCCAGCTGATGAGTGATAGTTCTGCACAAAATACATATATTTGGTGACCATCTTTCTTTTTCACATGTATGTGGTCATGTGTGTTGTTTTTTTGAGATGGAGTAGAGGCAAATATAAACGGAAAAATCCTAAGTGCAAATCTATCTATCTATCTATCTATCTATCTATCTATCTATCTATCTATCTATCTATCTATCTATCTATCTATATATATATATATATGGTATTAAACCTTTTAGGATATATGTCTCCAATGTAGTATAGAATGATACATATTCCTCAATCTCAAATCTATTGGATGTTTCAATGTGATCACAAATTGTGCTTCTATTGAGAAAAAATTATGATACCACATTAAAAGATTAATATCATATACATACATATATTGGTAGTGTTTTAATATTTTTATGCTGGTCTGGTTGAATTTTGGATTTGGGGTAGTTTTGATTATATATATAATATCAAATCACCTCAAACGTTAAGAAATTTTCAGCTATGCCCTCCGTGAAATAATAGTTTAGAGCGTGCATTTCAAAATAGTGTGTGTGTGTGTTTTGATTGGAAATATTTTCAGACCAACAAGTTTATGGCATTTAAATAGAAAGTCGGGCTATTTTTTCTGATGGGAAGATTAAGATGTTTAAATCTCTACTTCATCTATCATTTAAATATTAATCTGTGGTGTGGATTTGTAATATGAGAGGTCAGTTTTGAATATCTTTTTTGCAGAAAGTTTGAACCTCATATCAGAAATTCTGTGAATTAATTAGATTGATCATATACATATATATCGAGACATTTCAGTATCGTGCCATACTGATTATATACGTACATCTTGTTTTGTTCTTAAAATATTTTCTTTAATTAATTGAATTCTATATTTTTGAATTTTAATTAAATAGGTTGTTCAGCATGATTTAATACAGTGGTAATGTATCAAACTCTGGAGCATAAAGTTCTCAAATCGATTCCAGTTTTGGTGCTTCCAGTGCTCAAATGTTTTTTGAATTCCCAAGCAATCAACCCATTCAATTACTTATTTACCAAATAAATATTTTTATATACTTAAAGGAATATTTAATTGGCTTGCTTTCATATAATTTAAATAAAATTTGTATTTTCTAATTTATAAGTAGAATTATATATGTAAAAAGAAAAACATTGTCTTATTCTTAGAGTAAAACTAATTAAAAGATTAAATAGTTTATGGTAAACAGGAATATATTTCTGTAAGAATATAAAAACATAAAAACAATTTTCATTATATATATATTAAACTAAAACTTAAATTATTATTTATAATAAATTTATAATATTTTAAGTCATTACTTAGTAAAGTATATAAAATTATTTTATTAGGATTTTCATTCCATTTACTGAATCTAAAATATTATTTTCTCTTCTTGCTAATATCACGTAACAGTGTGGGAAGTAATCTTTAAGAAATAATTAAAAACTAGCTGTTTTATTTTAATATAAATATTTATTTTCTTTGCTAACATTAATATTAAGTATTTTATAAAATATACCCGATATGATTTATAACTGAAACACATAGGCATACAATAAGCCTGTATTTTTCAGTTATTACATAGTAGAGCTGTCTGCCCATTCCTTGTATTAAATGGATTATATCCTGTGTATGAGGTGTCAGATTGACCTTAGGTCAACATGGGTGTGATAAGAATCTCGGCCTTAGGGTGGCCTTTGAGCATTCCATCATCAGATTTTCAATTGGATGGACAGTTGAACAGTTGGAGTGTGGAGTGGATTGAAGCCTGTCCATTAAGTATGAAGATTGGCTATCTTAATATATATCTGAGCACTTATAGCATATATGTGTAGAGATGGTAATCTGGACCAACTGATGATTGCTGGTTTAGCATGAAATACGTACATTGGTGATTATTTATCTTTTCAACATATATGTGTTCAAGTGTATCAGTGTTATGAGATGGTGTGGAGAGTGGTGAGTCATATGAAAGTCTGTGCTCATATATCCTATATATTACTGATATGATTTATGAAAATATTTCCTTTTTTATTATGCAAACAAATATTTTTTTTAATTTACTCAAGAGTGTAAAACAACATTTTGGAATTGGGAGAAAATGTATAACAGCAATAAGAAAAAAAGATAGAATTATTACTAAAAAGAGAGGTGACATTATGAAATTGGTAGAAGAGTTCTATCAAGAATTATACAGTAATAAAGAACAAGTACCTCTTACATCTATTATATCTTCCAAATTTCCCAGAATTTTAAATGAAAAAGTGTGACATGCAATTAAATTTATGAAAAAATGAAAAGCTCCAGATAATGATGAAATTATAATTGATATATTAAAAGAAGCAGGTGAAGAAATTGCTAAAGAAAAGTTTTAGCAAAGTTATATATCAAATGTTTAAATGATAAAGATGTACCAGATGATTGGAAGAATGTAGTATTAATATTAATATTTAAAAAAGGTGACAAAGAAGATATTAGAAATTACAAACCTATCAGCCTTTTTTATCAGTTTTATACAAAATGTTTATCAAGATAATTGCAACTCATCTACAGAGAACATTGGATTTTCACTAACCAAAAGAATAAGCTGGATTTAAAAATGGTTTTAATACTGTAGATCATATCCAAATATTGAGAGAAGATATAGAAAGGACCAATGAATATGAGTTGCCATTATGCTTTGGATTTGTAGATTATGAAAAGGCATTTGATTCTATAAGCATTTTTTCAATGATTAAAGCATTGGATCATCAAGGTATAGACCCAAGATATTGTCATTCTGAAGAATATTTATAAAAATGCAACAGCAACAGTTAGATTGCATAATGATACCAGGAAATTCATCATTGAGAAAGATATAAGATAGGGTGACTCCATATCTCCAAAAAAATTTTATGGAGTGTTTCAAGAAGTATTTTGTGGATTAAAATGGGAAGCTAAAGGAGTAAAAGTAAATGGAATTTATTTAAGTCATTTACATTTTACAGATGATGTAGTTGTTTTTGCAAATAATGTTTTAGAGTTTCAGACAATGTTGCAACAGTTATCAGATAAAAGTAAGAAAGTAAGACCAAAGATAAATGTTAAAAAGACTAAATGTTCAATGGATTTTCTCAAAGGATGAAAATAAAGATTGATTATAATGAGTTAGAAGTTAACAACTATAAATACCTTGGTTAGATTATAATTACAGGTAGAAACATAATAGATGAAATTAATCATAGAATTAACCTTGGTGTGAATGTTTTTGATAGAAATCACTTGATACTAAAATGAAAATGCTCATGTGTTTGAAAAGAAAGGTGTTTAATAAATGTGTTTTACCAGTTCTGTCTTATGGTTCTGAGACTTGGACACTTAATAGAAGAGCCATACATAGATTTCAGACCACTCAAAGAAGTATGGAGAGATGCATGTTAGGAGTAACAAAAAGAGATCAAAACACAATATATGGATAAGAGAATAAACAGGTGTTACTGACCACTTTGAAAAAATTAAAAGACTAAAGTGTAGTCAGGCTGGATATATTTCTAGAAGAGATGATAATAGATGGACAGTTGAAATCTTAAATTGGATTCCAAGAAATTGTAAAAAACCCAGAAAGAGACCACATGTGAGATGAAAGGATGAAATAAGAAAGTGTACAGGGATGATGTGGAGAAAAGAAGCTAAAGATCAAAGAAGATGAACTGAACTTAGAGAGACCTTCATCCTGCAGTAGATTGAAAATGGTTGATGGTGATGATGATGATGATATATATTTTTATGAAACAAAGATTTATAAACAGGTCCAAATCTATATAAGCTGTGCCAGATAATTATGGATGGAAGATACATGAGTTGTAAAGATAAGAAATTAAACAGTTATTAGAAGAACAGATGTCAATTATAAAACAGCAGACTCAAATAATTCTGCTTGATTGAAGAAAGGAGGTCACCTTTGAATCATCAGCTTTCTGAAGCTTTCAAGCCATCTTGGATATCATTATACACATCTAACACTTAGTTATATAATAAACTATTATCGACAGCTGATGCTATGTAAAAAAACTTATAAAAATATACCAAGCAATAATTAAATAACTGGATATTGTTCTGAAATGGCCTATTTAAAGGCTATTTACCATTTTCTTATATATATGTGTGTGTGTGTGTGTGTGTAAATAATACAAAAACTTATTCAGATAATGAAAATTATTCTTCACATATAAAGTGTGATAAACAGAATAGTTAAAATTAAAAAAACATTAATGTTTTTTGAATTGTAACTACTCTGTTTATCACACTTTATACGTGAAGAATATATGTGTGTGTATATATATATATATGGCAGCTAGAAGTAAGTTCAATATATATATATATATATATATATACATATATATATATATTGAACTTACTTCTAGCTGCCATGTTCAATAACTTTTACAGTAAGAAATTAATCCATTTTCTTACTATAAAAAATATTGAATCATGGTTAGCTAAAGAGCAGTTCAACTATTAATTAAATAGGTTTGATAATTATCTCACGACTTTATATTTATTCAATATAAAAGTATTATTCATCATAACATATGTCACATATAATATTTATTATAGAGTTTTATAAATAAATGGAATACATCTACTCTATATAATTAATATCAGTTCTTTAAAAATTGATGTACATTAAAATAAGCAGATAAATAGAAGTATTTGAATTCAGGATTTTTCAGTCTATCTTCCACTCTATCTCAAGCAACCAATATACATGACCACACATACAAAATAACTACAAACATACAAAAAAGACCATCTTTTTTGCATGTGTGTGATTATGTATATCAGTTGCTTGAGATAGAGTAGAGGATAAATAGACTGAAAAATCTTGAGTTCAAATCCTTCTATCTGCAGAGCAGTTCATCTATCAATTAAATAGACTTGATAATTGTCACATGACTTTATACTGCAAATAAAAGCAGCATTTACATTAAAGCAACAAAATTTCCACATCCTACTAATATCAAAGTACCAGCCTTCTTTATCAAAGTAACATACATGCAAAGTAATCATTTATGTATATTGTCTCCTGCTCTGGTAAAGGTGATCAATTTGACAAGTGATTTTATTATGATTGAACTTTTAATCAAATGTAAACAAAGCATTTTTAAGTACAGCTTGAAATTAATCTTCGGATAACAGATATTAATTTTAATTAAAAGCAATTTGTGAAAGAATATTTTTTTATTGAATGTAAAATTGGTAAATACAGTATGTAATGCCAAATGTTTGTTTAAGAAGTGACCAAATCTCCACACATTGCTAATATTAAAGTGGCAGCATTCTTTATCAAAACTAACACTGCACATAAAGTGACTTCAGTATTTATATTTGGCTTGAAATGCTGCATTTATTTATGTATATATACTGCTACAAAAATATGCATGTAATCAGTATAAGACATCCTTCAAATAGTCTCTTGTTCAAAATATTTTTTCATTATTGCACGATTAGGATTTGGAGTAATTTTTCATCTTTATTTCATTTCCTTAATTTAAAATGGCATACACTCATTAATTAATTAATTTTAGATGATAGTCTGGGATAGTAATGGGCTACCTACCTGAAAAACAAAATCATATGCGATTACAATACGAATTTCAAGTTTTACCCAGCATGTTGATCCTGATCATAGGAATGGTGTATATATAATCATTTTAATAATGATATATAATGCACACATAAGCAATTATAAAAATCAGAGCACCTATGTTAGCGTGTATGTTTACACAAGTACGTGGATATTTATATATGTATATTAATATATATCTGCAAATGTCTGTAATATATGTTTTGCTTTTCCAAACATTTTATTTTGAAAATTTCCAGACAATTAACAAAATTGCTACAAATGTAAATTGCTCAGCCTATGACTAAAGTAATGCCAGTGGAAATACTTTTTATCTTTCTCCTTCACTTAGAAACACTTTGCTGCTATTCTAATTCTCTCTCGATCTGTCAGTTTACAAATCATTGCCACATGGCAGCTATTTTTTAACCATTCCTTACAAATTGGCTTTAGGAAACCTTCAGTACGTCTCTTCTTTACAGCCGTCTCTCTAGGGGTTTTATTTTTATTTTTGGTATCTATTACTGTATTTTATTTTTGCAAAATTTTAAAATTTAAACTTTTTTTGTCAGTTATCCTGACTGAAGGAAATGCTTTGGTTAATTTTAAAAAGATTCGTTTCTTTAAATATTGTTATAATTATATAAATATATTTATTAAAGTAATTTCATTTTCAAAACCCTTTAAAGAAAATCATTCATGAATATATAAATAGTTGAATGGTTAGTTGCTAGAACTGTCACATGATATTTGAACACCACCATGATAATTTATACATCAATCTAGAAACTTTTAGCCTTTGAATCCATCACTCTATCCGTGCATTAAAATGCACATTTATTTTTATATTACAAAATAAAAATTATTAACAAAAAAGACTGTCATTGAAAATCATAGTTCTTTTAGCTCCGAGAATCGTTGAAAATAACAAACTTGCTTTATACAAAGTTGACCTCTAAAAATAAATTAGTATCTTCTAATATATATTTAGAATTTGATGAAAAAATTATTAAATATGTTTTATCTGTTTCTATATTTAAAAAAATGTCAAGTAAGAAGACAAAAATAACCAATTCAGAGATACCAAAAGATATTAAATGCTATCTTTTATAGAAACCCTCTGTTAATACTGAGATGGTTGAGATATGTCAGAAGAATGAATAGGAGTTGACATTTTAAAACAAATTGTCAAGAGAAGGTATAAACAGTTATTCTAAACTAAAGTACAGAAATATCCTAAAACATGTCTAATATTGATACAAGACTTTGAAGTTGCTTATCCAGTTGTTGTTTTTTCCACTGAACCCCTGATTTTGGAATAAAATATATTTTGAGTGATTATAACTCTTTGTAGATAAATAATTTATTCATTATAATGATTGGTTAACTACAAATCTATGACAAAATTCTAATTTTTTTTTTGTTTATCAATAACTTTTTTTTTTCTGAGAATTTCTACATTTCTTTTGATAATTATTTTATGACAGCTTTCAAATAAACTATACTATTTAAAATGAGTTTACAAAAATGTGCCATTTTTTATAAAATAAAAAAAAATACCAAAACAATCTATATACTGTAATTAAAAAAAAAAAAATTATAATTTTTTTTTTTTTGTTTTTACCATGGGCTATCTACCTAACTATTTATTTAACTACTTATCTTTTTATCTTTTTATTTGTCTGTCTTTTATTTATTTATCTGCTTAAGTATCAGTTACACTATCTTCTTCTATTTATTTGTTTTTATATATAATAGGGGCTATACCCACCATTTGTCATCATTACCCAATCCCTCATCCACAAAGCTCATTCCACTTGGTCACACATCTTTCAACAGTGCTTATGAAAAAATGATTTTCAAACACTTCGTTCTATACAATATATATATAGGATATTTTTGAAATTCCATCAGTATTTTTTCCCCCAAACACATGCACACAGGGTTTAAAATTCTCTGACTTAATATAGTACATTTAATCATCATAATTTTTTGCAAAACTTCTTAAAGTAGATGTGCATTTTTAAATTCTATTTCTGAAAGCAGATTATTTGTTGCCAAAGAAAAGAAAAATTGAAAAAAATGCAATAGCAAAGAGTCTATTATTAATGCTTTCAAATTATTTTTTTTCCAAAGAGAAGAAAAAATGCTGACAGATTCAGATATTTTCAGTTTTTGTCAACTTTCAATCACAATCTAACACATTGCATAAAAACATCACTTCTGTTAACTGCATAAAGACACTAGAAAAACATTTAATTTAAAGGAATTTTTAAAAAAGTTACATTTATATATTTTAATAAACACTATAAAATTGCTTACAAAATTAACTTCTGCTTGTCAAGCATTGGTGGTCGAGAGGTCAGCAACAGCTGCTTTACAAGCAGTTGTCCCGGGTTAGCAGATTCGCTTCCCAGCTGATGCTATGATACATGAGGGAAAAAATAATAATTTCAGCTTTTCCTTTATAAACTAAGACTACATTAATTATTTCATAAAGTACAACTTTATTCTTTTTTTAACATATATTTAAATGGGACAAAGCAAGTTTATTGTCTAATATAAATAATTATTAACACTTTTTCAGAATACTGTGCTTTTACTACAGTTGATCTGTTTCTGCAAGATAGTTTGTTCTTTTTTTTTAAAGATAGCCAGATAGGAGAAATTTACCTCCAGAATTTTTAATCAACTGCATCATTTGATTCTATTTCCACCTCACTTATCATTTTATATATGTAGGGTAGATATATATGTTTTAATATATTACCATTATTATATTATTAATATATAAAAATATTAGTAGAAATATTGGCTTTTTTATTTTAAATAAAATATATTTTACTATAGCCTCAATTCTGATTTTTTTACTAAAAATATAGGTTTGAACCTTTTTAAAAATTGATCTGTAAGGCTTCATTTGATGTACTTCTCTTGAGTTATTCTCTGGAAAAAATGATGGTAAGGGTAGATTATGCATTTATCATAAATTGGTTAGTAAAAATCATGTAAAAATGACAGGTAATGCTAGTTATAGATCATCAATGGTTACTGCGTGTTGAAATGAGTCACTCTTAAAATTTACATCTGCAAGAAACTATATAATTTTAGGTTTAGTTGGCTAGTGCACTAATTAGAGTTTTTTTGCCATGTCACAATGTGATTTTCAATTACTGTGTGGTTTTCCACATTAGCTGTGTTAATAATTCACAAGTTAACTCTGTCATTCTAATCAGCTTAATTTTCTGGATGCTGTTAAGAAAAGTTTTTGCTGGTTGAATGGTTCAAAAGTCCTTAATTATGATGATATTATAACTTTCTTAACAAAACAAGAAAGCTTTCTTTCTAAACACCAAAATTAAAAGCAAAAAACAATTACATTCTTTTTTTATAACAACAACAACAACAAAAAAAATCACATTCTTTTTTATAACACAAAAAAAAATCTTACTGTTTATAAATAAGAATAAAAGAAATAAATAGCTTGAGACTGTTAGAGTATAAATGAAAAGTTTGTAAATCAGTCTAACTTTATTTTAAAAAAAAGTCTGAACCGATACAATATATATATAAACTATATAATATGAATATACTGCAGATAATATTAAGAATATACTCTACCAGAGTATGTAGATGATGTTCTTTGTTAAAACAAGACTACAGTGAACATACTTTGATAAAAGGTATACTGTATCCAAAGCCTGGTTCAGCAAAATAACAAATATTGTTAAGATTTATTATCACAATTGTTGGCAGTTGTCTACATATTTTGCTAGAATACATTCTTATATATATATATTGTGACCATGCCATTTGCCACAGTTCTTTTTAAGAAGGAGTTAATATAATTATTTGTAAAGAAAATTATTGACCAATAGTATTTTGTAGTAATTTTATGCATAAGATAAGCTTAAACCTGCTATGTAAAGGGTTAAAAAACCTTTCTAAAGTATTTTAGACTTATATTAGTATAATCTTAAAGATAAAAGTAGTATATAATTTATTATTTGAAACTAATGTTTCTTATATTTAAATAATATAATGTTCAAGCAATAGTCTAATTGTAAAATTTAAATATTACATAAGTTTTCCACTATGTCTTAAATAATTTTATTTATTCAATTTATTATTTTAAAAAAGTATTATTTAATTATTTTGGAATGTTTTAAAATGATGTCATAGTCTGTAATGTATGTGTGGTAGATATCTGGGTGCACACTTATTCTAGACAACTGAAATTAATTTTAATAAGTAGCAATTTTTATTATAGAGTTTAAATAATATTTGTGTTCTAAAATTATTATGAAATTTATTAATATTTTTAGTATTTAAATAAATGTATTTTATATTGGAGTTAAATAAAATATTAAATAAAGTTTTAACATAATATAAAAAATTAATTAAGTAAAATTATTTTAGAAAATAATTTGTAGACAAGAATTTAATCTATATGTAAACTGGTGTCGGAGACAAATCTTAGCAGCCAATCAGATAACAATAGAAAAAAGATTATAAGTACAGGTGTTTTGGCTTATTATTATTTATCTTAATTATTTTTAATTATTTTTATTTGTTTAATAATTTAATTAGTCATTTGAATTAATCTAAATCATTGAAGTAAAGTAATAATTTTTTTAAAAATATTTTTATTTTATTAGTAAAGTATATTTTAAGTGATTTATATCATAAAATTTAGTGTATTGTATACCATAATGGGAAAGAGTTAATTCCCTGTCAGTGAATTCATATGGAAAACCATTATAATTTATGGAGACTGATATTAGTTATCTAACCACTGCACCAATGCGAAGGAGAACCTGTAAAAACTGGAGCCATACAGCCAAGAAAAGTCTACATAAGAGTTGTAAGAAATTTCCATTTAATTTTATCTGTATGAATGAAATGAAAGGACAATTTTATTTAGTAGTGATAATAAATCCTTATAAATATAAACTTTTGTGGAACTTATGAACCACTGCTATTTTGAGGAGAATTATTAGAAACGGAAGAGAATAAAGAAATAAATATATAATTTGCAAGTAAATTGATTTGTAAGAATGAACTATATAATTATACATATTTTTTCTTATTATCTGAAAATGCATCAGTGAGAATGTTTTGCTACTAATCTTTTTGAAAAGAGAAAAAACAGCCCGAATGAATATTATATAGTATTTAAATTATGCATGGAAAATGAAGAGAAAATGTTTTTAAAATTTTGCACTGAAAGATTTATCTGTTTAAGAGAGAATGAACTTTTAATATTATTTAAAAAGTCTCTTTAAATTTTTAATAAAATATTATCTGAATGGAGGCAAACTATTAAAATTTTGCAAGAAACTATTTAGTAAATGTCTGCATCTCTGGAAAAAAAAACAACTTAAAATTTATAAAACCAACATAAGTTATTACCATCCAAAAAACACATATATACATGGAAAAGAAGTTTGAATAAAAAATTGTTTGCTGAGAATTAATTAAAATGATAAATGATATTTTTCTATAAAATATTTGCAAGTGCTTCCTGAAGAAAATATTTTTTGTCATAATTTAGCAAGTCTTGATCAATAAGAGAATGTTTAAATGTGAATTTTTTTACCTGTTAAAATAATTGTTTACTATGGATATGTCTCTGAAATTTATGTTATCCTTGACATGCTAAGTGAAATTCTTTAGACAAACTTTTATCAAGTACCAATGGACAAAATTTCAATGATATTTTAAAAGATTAATTTTTACATTTTGTGGAGTCCATTATTTAGAGCATGGAGGGAAAAATCTCTTTGCTGTAGAAACTTGTGGTTGTCAATAGCAACAGATCTCTCCTGTTTTAACTGAACTGTAAACAAGAAAGACAAGAACTATAATGTAGCTTTAATTTTTACCATTTTTTTTATTTTACTGCTAATATTTTTTAGAAATAATATGTGAATTCATATATTGTTTTTTTTAGAAATAATTTTTATTTTTAATGTTTGAATAGTTTATTTGAAATAAAGAAAAATAATGGGTATCAGAAAATTTAACATTTTCTGAAAAGTAAAAAAAATGCCTATAACTTTTATATGTGTGGATGACTGTGAAGAGGATAAATTCACTGTATTTAATCCTAATAATTTTGGGATTACGGTAAATTTTTATTTACTTTAATAATATCTTAATCTATATTTATCTGTTTATCATGTTGCTTGGTTATTGAAACCAGATGGTATAATATTTATATTATTGATAGATTAATTGTTTCAGAATGTAATATGAAGGTATAAAATATGCTGTGTGAGTTGTCTCAAGTTATTTAGATAAGTTATAAATACTTAAGTATGCATAACTTTAATATTATGATGAATTATTAATATATTATTTTAGACAGTATCCATTTAGGTACAAAGAATGAACATGCTGATCTCTGAATTATTTAATGTCATAAAATAATGAATGAAAGTGTGATATAGATGAATTTTATAAAATCATTTGTGAATACAATAGTTTGAATCTTCTTGATTTTATATTAGATATTGTCTTTGAAATGAAGTTTAAAAATTATTTTATGTAAAGTGGATAGAATTTGTTTTATGATGTTAAAAAGATGTATTATGAGTGTGGAAGATGAAGTTTAGTTGTCTGGAAAATTAGTTGAAAAACAAAATCCTGGATGAGAGGGATATTGGAGAGAAATATTATCTATGAAGTATATGTTATAGATTAATGAATAAAATACAGGTAACAGAGTTCTATATATTTAGTGCATAGTCAGTTGCATTTCTTTTCATAGTTCAGTAAGTGCTCAGATAGAAGCGATGACCAGAATTTAAAGTGTACACAAGAATATGTGGCCTTAAGCACTGCAACCATGATATTTTATATCTGAATTATTGTTGTATGTGAGTCTCTCACTTTAATCACTATTTATCACTACTGGATTTTACATCATGAATATTGTTGTTTTAAAAATTGGTAAGAATAATAGCTGGATTATAGAAGGTTGTTAGTATTTTCCAAATGCAAGAAGAGAGAAATATTTATCACAAATGATATGTTAAGATGGATAAAGATAAGGGAATGATTTGATATTCCTAGTTATACTAATAATGAAGATCACTAAATGTTAAATGTATATTTTTTGTTTGAAAGAGGATGATTGAATGCAAAATCTGAATGCTAGTATTATGATGGAAATTGAAATAGATAAATACAACACATACATGCAATATATGATTACTTAAGATAATTTGGTTATTTTAGAAAAAATGTAAATTTAATAAAAGTTAAAGCTATAGTGCCATTATAATAATTTTGTAGTAAATAACTTACAAAATTCATAAAGGAAATTATTTTATTAAATGTATTTTTTTTTATTTTTATATTATGATACTGACATATACCTGGAAGATAAAGGTAAAAAATTTATTGGTATATGAACAAAATACATATTATTTTGAAAATGATTTTTTATATTAAATTTATTTTAATAATTATTAATAATATTTATTGTGGCAGTGAATATCACTATAACCATAATTTTTTTCTTTTAAAGTATAAAAAGAGAATATATACTATCATTTACATGTGATATAATTAAAATTACTCCAAATCCAAAACTCAACCAGACTAGCCAAGAACAAACAAAATCAAAAACATAAAAGTGTAAAGAACTACAAAACAACACCATATTTATATTAAACATTACCCACAAATCCATTTACTTCCTATCCACCCTTAATAGTAAAGGAACTTTTAAATGATTTTTAATATTAATAAGTTCTTAATATTAAAGGTGGATGGGAAGTAAATGGATAAATATGGTGTTGTTTTGTAGTTCTTTACACTTGAGAAGTCTGCTTGTAGCAGTGAAACCTTTGTTTGTGTTTTTGATTTTGTTTTTTCTTGGCTAGTCTGGTTGAGTTTTGGATTTGGGATAATTTTAATTATTTATTAACTAGTTTAGCTTTATGCTTGTAATGTTTAAATGTGATATAATGTATTGAATCTTATTAATTATTGATATTATTGTTTAAATTATAATAGTGATGATGAGTATTACTATCAAAGTGTAAAAGATAGTGATAATATTATTGTTAAGATGTATAGTATCTTATAGAATTTCTGATGATAAATAATCAGAGTGAAGACTATTTAATATTTTGTTTTGTAATATTTCTTATGTAAATATTTTAATTTATTTTACCATTTAAAATAGTAAATATTTCAATTTTATAAATTTCTATCTTGTAAATATAGTGTTTTGTTAAATAATAAATTTATTAATGTTTTAAATTTATATTGTCTTAAGGGTTTCTTCACTTGTTATATCTAAGTGTTTTTATATCACACATGCATTATAGTAATTGTATAATTATATTAATGCACATGGTTAATAAGAATATATTATTATTATTATTATTATTATTGTTATTATTATTATTATTATTATTATTATTATTGAAGAAGATATTATCATTTATTATTATTATTGTTATTATTATTATTATTATTATTATTATTATTGAAGAAGATATTATCATTGTTAAACATGAAAGTCATATAATGCCAATTTAGATATTACATGATATCATAATTACATTGAGAGTGTTATATTTCTGCAAATGCCGCATAAGAGTATGATAAAATTTTATAAGGTGCTTGTATTATAGCTAAAGTCGCCATAGGATGGCGCCGTTTTCACGCTAAAACTATAAAATATGAACTTTCACGGGCCATTGATTTTAATAATTTTTCTGTGCTTTTTTGTAATGCGAAAATAAAAACAAAACAAAATCGTCTTTTTTAAATATTATTTTTTATTAACGTATACAATTTAAATCATAATAATAAATGTAAAATAAAATCAACAAATTGCAATTTGATTCGTGTTTTTTATATCGTATACTTTTTAAATTGTGTTACGGCTTCTTTTTCATCAATTTTCTATCGGATATTTTTTTACTTGTGTTACGACTTTTTTTGTTGTTGTTTAACTAAAAAATAATAATTGTAATAAAAGTAAAAGTTGTTACGGTTAGATTTAGGGTTAGTTTTAGGGTTAGTTTAGGGTTAGTTTTAGGGTTAGTTTAGGGTTAGTTTTAGGGTTAGTTTTAGGGTGAGTTTAGGATTAGGTTTAGGGTTAGTTTAGGGTTAGTTTTAAGGTTAGGGTTAGTTTTAGAGTTAGTGTTCTGTTTGTTTGTAATGCTAAAATAAAAACATTCAAAATCGTATCCGTACTTGGACAGAAGAAAGAAAGTCAAACTTTTTTAAACAACAACAAACACATACAAATGTCTTCTTTACTTATTAAACATGTTTATAATATTTGCTTTTTATTAAATTTACAAAAAAAAAACTGTATATTTGAACTTTTCTTACTGGATATTTTTTTCGTACCGCTCTTTTTTACTTCAAAAATATACAGACGGTAGAATCTTCTTTGTTTCGTGGAATGTTAATAACAGTACGTTACTTGACACGTTACCTAATTGCAACTCAATAAAAAAAAAGATATTTAACATTTTCCCAAATAAAAGTTCAATATAGTACGTTGTAAAAAGTCTTATAATTATTGTTTTAAAAAATCTGAACATTTCAATAGTTTAAAATAATAAAAAATCCAATGCAAACAATATTTCAATACAATTCAAATACAAACTCTCTCATCAAGCCGTAATTACTTTATAAATTGTGCGAATTCAGAAAATGTATTTGCTTCCATGCAACATACATGTTGTACTGTGATGCGACATAGCGGCCTGCATTCTGTAGCACAACAAAAAAGTTGTACTATTGAAAACGCGGGTTTGTACGTGTCGGCCACGGAAACAGCATTTTAATGTGTTTTGGCACGAAAAGTGCGACATAGAGCGGTGCCTTTAGCTAAAAGATGAGTACCTTTTATAATGTAATATGACAATAAAATATTGTTGAACTTATTAGAGATATTTAATATTGCATTTATAAGAGTTTTATAAATTTTTTTGTATTATTGATTGGTAGAAATTAGATAAATGTGTTTGTTCTCTTAAGAACCTTGAAATATTTATTGTGTTTAGTGTAGTTTTTGAAGTATAGTTGAGTATATGTAAAATATCTCACTATACTTAGCTATATTATTTTATATGTAATTATTAAAAGAAGATGAACCTGAGATAGTGATAAATATAAATTTTAAGAGCTAGATTAAGTGAAAATGTGTAAGAAATTTTATTTGGTATTAGATTTAATATTATATGTTTTTATAAAAGAATAGTAAATATTTGTGTGCTTTATGATAAATTTTGGTACTTGTGTACTATACCTGCAATGAAGAGAAGATAGATAGGCCTTTTCACATGTGCAATATTGTGATTGAAAGAAAATAACCCCTGCGATGTATATTGAAAAATGTGTGAAAATGTGATTCTCTTTTTCAAAATCTGCTTTGATTGGTGTTATTTTGCTTTATTTATATTTTTCAGTTGCAAAAACTTTTTTCCCCCCAAAATTTACTTGTATTTCAATTATTTTGGCTTTTTTATATTTGACAATTGATGAAAACTTGGTTATTATTCCTGCAATGAAGAAAAGACAGTAGGTAATCTTGCGATTGAAAGAAAATAAACTCTGCAGTAATGTATATTGAAAAATGTGTCAAAAAAGATGATTCTCTTTATAATGGCCTACCAGATTTAAGAAATAGGACAGGAATTCATCTGATATGTTTGTTTACGTGCTTTAATATTCTTATTGAATTCTTTAAATTTTTCATTTCAATTTGATTTGTAGTAGATTTTAAATATGCATAGAAAATATGCAAAATGTAATATTAAAATGCCTTTCATATAATTCCCAAAAGTTGATGTCATCGTGAATATTTTTACAAAACCTCTTAAAAAGTTCAGCAGTCTATGAGACTGAAAAAAAAGTTTATTTTTATTTTACATCTATAGTATATATTTTTTAAACTAGTATTATTTATAATAAAACAAGATTTCTTCTTCTTCTTCTTCTTCTTTATTTGTTAAACAATTTGATAATTTTGGCGTGTTTTTTTTTCCAAGTAAAAATGTCTCTAGTAAACACCAATGAATTTTAAAATTATTTAGAACAGACCACAAAAATCCTACCTGCAAATGTTACAGATTGAATAGAAAACCTGAATTTGGTTATTGTATACAGAATGATCTTTAAGTCAATCTAGCTAGTATTCTTAACTGCAATAAATAAGGAAGAAAAACAACAAGCTCTCATCATCCCCCCCTCTCATTTGTCTGTTGCAAAACCTTTTTCTTTTTCAAATTCTGCTTTGATTGCTGTTATTTTGCGTTCTTTAGATTTGACAATTAGCAAAAACCTTTTTTCACCAAGGAAAAATCAACAAGGCCAAATTTTTTCACAACAATGGATGTTTGGTGGTGTATGCAGAGAGATTATGGCAATTAAATATAAGACAGCAGCAGCAATACTTAGAATTTGGTGGATCCAGAAACTGCACTTACCAGTCCAAAGACTATGGGGTTGGTGAAAGAAACAGCAGCATGGGAGTTACATCAACCCAAGACTTGCCGAATTTATGTGGTGTCATTTGTACAAAATTGACCACACATTTTTCTCTATGCTCAACGACATATAAAACAATTTTTTCTGCCTGCATGAAGAAAAGTCTTACAATTGATATATGTTTATTGTTCCAAATTATTTGTTTTGTTTATTTACAAATGTTTCTTAAAATTTTGATTATTCAATTTTTTCCACCTGCATGAAAAGCGATAGTAAATGTTTTATAATTTATATTTATTTATTGGGCTGAATTTTTTTTTTGTTTTTTTAAATCAAAAAAATACATTTCATAGTATTTTTCTGGAAAATCTCGACACACTTTGCAATCATGTGTCCATTTTGGAGGGAACATTTGGGTCAATTTTCTGTCATCAAATAAAAATTCAATTTGTTTATTTGAACACGATTAATTACTGTTATTTATTATAGTGTAAGTAGCATATATATATATATTATGTGTTTTTGTAAATATTATTTAATAAAATTATAATTTAGTGATTGTTTTATGCATCTATAAAGTAACATTTGGGAGTTTATTTGGTACTTTTGATTCAATCTATTTTTGGGTGGTCAAGAACATGTAGTTTTTAAGATAGATTAAAAAAAATTTGCATGTTCGTGTCAACCTGCTAAATCTTGCAAAAAATGTACCCATTTTTGGTATGTGTTTTTAAAAAACTATTTCCACACATTTTTTGAAATTGATTGAATTAAGTGTCAAAGCTTTGTCATCTGAGTATATGTAGATTTCATAGAAATAAGTGTATATCTCATATAATATTTACTTTTTGGTTCTTTTTTAAAAATATTCTGTACTATTCCTGCAATGAAGAAAAGATAGTAGGGCTTTCCACAATTGTATCAATGCATTGGTAACTTTGTAATGTTTGATAACTTTGTAAATGGTTTCCAAAATAGCAACATTGAAAAGTTACCAGTGAATTGATACGAATGTGAAAAGGCCTATCTTTTTTTTTGTTGCAGGAATAGCACACAAGTACCTAAATTTTATAATTGTTTAAGTAGAATTTATTTTATGTGAGACATGGAAATATTATAAGTAGTTTTTATAAATTAGGTAGGGGTAATATTCTTATGCCATTGGAAGTTTATCTTTAAGGGTATATATATTCTTGATATTAAACCAACTTTTTACCTTTCTAAATGTCTTGTGCAGAGTTACTTAATTTTTGTTAGTATTTTAATCAAAACATTTTTATTAGTAAATAATGAGCTAGTCATATTTTAAATGAATATAATGACAAAAGAGCTGGGTATTTAATTTGAACCTTAGTTACTTAGTATTTAATTTATGTTTCGACTTGATTAATTTATTAAAATTAATTATTTTAAATGTTAATTTCCTTAGGTGTAGTATTTTAGAGATGTATTATGAGCTAGTTAAAGTATTGCTTAGGGTTATTCAGTTGTTGTTCAAATAATTTGATTAACTAATAAGTTAGGACAGTGAGGGCTAGTAGTAATATAATAGTAGTAATACTTGGTAGAGTCTCGTTATAGAAAGGAAGATTACAGTATATATATATATTGAGTTATCTTTAACACTGCTACTTTTATATCTGTATTTAGTTAAAATCTTACTCCAAATACCAATATGCCAATAAAAAGTAATTAAAAATTTCAGACATTTTAGATAGTTATTAATAATAGTAACTGGAAAAATAGATATGCATTTATAATAATGTTTTAAAGATTTTAATTATTAACTTCTGTACAGTACCATTTTATATTTATTATGTAAATAGCAAATGTATATATTTATATAATATTTTATTTATTAAATATATTACTTGGTTATATTTTGAGTTTTCTTCTTTTTTTTTTTTTTGTTCTATACTTTTTATTATTTATTTTCTTATTATGATCCACTCTCATGTCGTTCATTAATTCTTGACAAGAATGTAAATTGAAGTGCTTTTACAGAGAAAAGATGGCACTCAAATATTTCTTTTGATTATTGATTTGCAAATGGTTAGGTAAATAGTTAACAATTTCCCACGTATGTGATTTAGTTGCCAACAGACCTAATGCGTATTATATTAATTCACTATAGAATTGGCAATCTAAATATGCAAAGAATATTATTTGTCTATTGCTATATATCCACATATTTGCTTATGTATTAGCAGTGTAATCTGTCGCAATATTTAAAATGTATATTATATGATAGGCAACTTCTATTCGTGAATTCTGGTCTTTATGTCAAGGTTTAGAACAAAATGGCATAAAAACTGATATTTTTGCCTCCGTTCCTCCCATCCCTTTCAAATATATTTTCTTATATATTGTATGATTACATAAATATAGATTAAGATGAAGAAGATAATATTACATGTATATAAACACATTATAAAGTTTTAAATGTTTAGTATGTGAATGTGTATAATCAATCGTTGTATATGTATATGTTGCTATTTATTAAGATTTATTCCTGAATATAAAGAAATTCAAATCTGTTTTTTTTAATAGATATGAAATGATTTTTCTTTTAATTTTTCTAAGTTTACTTTGTAAACTCATACGAACGTCGAACTGAATTTTTTTTTTTAAGTCTCATATGACTGCGAAGTAAAGATTAGTGTCTGTGAAGTAATAATTATTATTTCACTTTTTTTATAATTTTAAAAGATTTTTTCTTATTTATTTAGAAACTTGATCAACTCCTGTTTAGTGTCTGAATATTTTGACTACTGTGAAGGCATGTTAAGGTGAGGGACGTGCATCTGGAGGGGGTAAGAAGATCAGTTTGCCCATATAGGGAGAATAAAATTAAATGTGAGAGTATACATGTATTTATAAAAGAAATCGAAATGTTGTATGTAAACTTATTTTTTAATTATTTAAAAACAAAAAAAGATTTTTTTTTCGTGAAGTGGAATCAAAATCCTTTTTAAATATTTTATTTGAAACTAATTGGATTTATTAGTTTAAATAAACATGCAGAAATTCAATTCTTTTAACTGGTGAAAGAAGTCTGTGGTTGTTCTGTAATGTTATCCGAGGGGTTAAATTGATTTAGGAATCTAATCGCTATTCTAAATTTTTAAAAATATAATTTAATATTGTTAGTTTTGGTGAGAAAAATAGAAGAGTTAGTTACTTTATTAGTCACGACATTTTTTTTTCATATGTCAATGCGTTGACCGGGAAGCGAACCCGGGCCAGCTGCTTGGAAGGCAGCTAGCCTACCAACGCTTGACTAGTCACTACATTTTTATGCAATTTTAAAAAAGATTTAAAAAAAAACACAATCATATCTATCAACATGTTTAAATTATTTTAATCCCTGTATGTCAGCTCACCCTTGAGAAGTCACAGCGTCCTTCACATGAAGCAAGATGTGCGTATGCATCCTACAGAATGTCTTAATTTTAATATATCTTATAGTTTATTCATAAATATTGATAAATATGATGGACATGTTACCGCATTCATCTGACATTTATACTCTATAATCTTGAGTTGGAATTCAAGTGAAACTTGGAAAGATTGTCAAGTGACTGAAGATTTTCAATAAGCTTAATTTTTTTTTAGCATTACTAATCTGTATCTATACCCATATATATATATATAATTTATTCTTCTACATATTACTGGAATTGTACTTATACTATTTATACTTACATCAGTTTTCTATATCTATTTTTAAGTTATAAATATATATAACCATCTATCTACTGTTAGAGAATGGATATTTGATTTTTAGCTAAAGGATAAAGCAAGAAAGTCTTTATAGGCTTATTTATTGTATGCAACTGCAAATTTTTCTTGTTCTATTTTATGATGGCTGCCAGACAAATGCAATGATAAAAAGAATAAAAATAAATTCGGTTTTATCTATTTATAATTTTTAATACATCAGATTAAATTTAGATATTAAAAAGTCTAATTACACGTAAAAATATATGTATGACACTGCTAACATAAGTCATAGTTATGGTCCACTGCAGAATGAAGATCTCTCCTAGTTTAATTCAATTTCTTCAGGATCTAGCTTCTCTCTACATCACATCAACAAACTTACTTATTTATCTATCCATTTCACATGCCATTTTTTTCTTGGTTTTCTATAATCCCTTGGGATCACTTCAATTGCCCATTTATTATCATCTCTTCTGAAAATATGTTTGTCCCAGCTCCATTTGAATTTCTTAATTTTTCCATTGCTGCCATGAATACCTATTTATTTTCTCATTCATATATTTTATTTTCAATTTCTTCTTGTTTTCAGTAGCTATTATATTTTTTAATTTATCATTTTTTAAAAGACAGGCCACCATTTTACTTCTTATGTAATAGCCTATTTTTTTAAATTACAATTCATTAAATTAAAACAAATCAAGTAGAAAAAAAAAAACTTAATGCAATATTTAAAAATTATTTTTGGCATACTTTATGATATAATGGAATATTTGGAAAAGTTCTATAAAGAATTATATATCAATAAAGAACAAAAAAATCCCCAAAGTATTCCTACAATTACTATTTTCTGAATTGCCCAGCTTTTTAAATAAAAAAAGTGAGACAAGCAAATACATATGTGAAGAAGGGAAAAGGTCTAGGTAATGAAATTACAATCAATATCTTAAAAGAAATAGATAAATTGTTGGCAAAGTTGTATAACAAATGTCTAAATGATAATGATGTATCAGATAATAGGACAAATGCCATAATAGTATTAGTGTTTTAAAAAATGTTTTAAAGAAATTATTAGAAATTATAGACCTAATATTTTATCAGTTCTATACAATTTTTTTTTACCAAGATAATTACAACATCTACAGTGAACTTTGGAAATCAACCAAACTAAACATTGGAATTAAAAGTAGTTTTAGCATAATGGATCGCATTCTTGTATTAGGAGAAGTTATAGAAAGGTTCAATGAATACAAGTCGCCATTATATTTTGAATTTGTAGATTATTAAAAAAAAAAATTGATTCTATAAGCATTTCTACAGTGATTAAAGCAATGTATCATTATGATATAGACTCAGGATATCATATTCTTAAGAATTTATCAGAATGTAACAACAACAATTAGATTACACAGTAATAGTAACTTTGAGAAGGGTGTATGATAGGGTGGTTCCTTATCTCTAAAATGTTTTACAGCAGTTTTACAAGAAATATTTTGTGAATCAAAATACGAAGCTAAAGAAGTAAAAATAAATGGAGATTATTAAAGTCATTGAGATTGTGTGGATGATGGGAGCATTTTTGAAAATATTGTATCAGAACTTTAGGAAATGCTGCAATAATTATCAGATAAATTTAAGAATATAAATGCTTAAAAGACATAAATAATGTTCAATGGATTTTTTCAAAAAAGAAAATAAAAACTGATAATGATGAATTAGAAGAAATGCAATTAGAAACATAATGGATAAAATTAATCATAAAGGAAATATGCATATGTGATTGAAAAGGAAAGTTTTTAGTAAATGTGTTTTATCAATTTTTAATTATGTTGGACATGAGAAATATAGAGACTTCAGACTACTCAACACAGTAAGAGATTGAAAATGACATACATGGGTGAGAAAACTAACAGATATTATTGACATCATAAAAAAAAAATTAAACAGCAAAAGTAAAGCTGGGGTGGAGTACTGCTAAAAAAATGATAATGGAAGGACAATTAAAATCTTAAACTGTATCCAAGAGATTGTAAAAGACCTAAAGAGAAATCACATGTGAAATGAATGGATGAAATCAAGGAGTTTGCTCTTGTAACATGAAGAAGAGAAACTGGAAAAGGGAAACTGAATTAAATTTGGAGACCTTCATTTTGCAGTCGATTAATAATGGTTAAAAATGATGATAATGAATTTTAATACAAAATATTAAGTGAATATATTTTATCTAATGAACGTAGTTTAATTAATGCATACTTTGTTGTTATATATGGTCAAAGTATATTTGTGATCATGCATTGTACTGAATAAAGCATGCAGTTTTTTTTGTTTTTTTGCTTTCATAATTACAATGAAACTCTTTACTTTGGATATGTCATAAATGAAATAACTGATCTCATAAATGAGATAATTAATTGTATTTGAAAGAATATTGGGCAAAAATTACCTCTGTACATTAATTATATTTTAATTCTCTAATGAAAACATACTATTTTATACTATATAATGAATATCTTTTTAGTGTGAATATTGCCATTTTATTCTTAGGTATTATGCCTTTAATGAGCATACTATTCTTTGACATCATCAATCTTACAAAATGGCTACTATTTAAAAAATATGTGTTTTTTTTTAATGTTTTGACCACTTTTTAAAAGTTGTAAATCAAATAGTGAAAACAAATTGATGATTATTGCTGCAGACAATCTTCTAATAAAAACCCTTTGTATTCTAGGTTAGAAGTGTGTGTGTATATATATATACTTTAAATGATCAAAGTTCAATGTTAAAATTTGTATGTAATGCTGCCTTCTATACTACTCAAACTAAATATGGATGTACTTCCTAACTACTTCCTAGTAAGCTGCAGAGGCTTTACCATGATAGAATCTCTCTATCAAAAGAGAGGAAGATACAATTTCTCATATATTAGAGCAATGCGTAATGATGCAGGAATGTAGAAACATTATTCGGTCTGTGTATCATTACAAGCAGCCACTCATAGCCTTACTAAGTCAAGCAATAGTGAATGATCAATATGCAATTGTTAGAAGTGTTATTTTTTTAGTATTTAATGTTTGGATAACAAGATGCGAAAGGATATTTGGCTTGAATGATGCTATCCTCTCACAGGTTTTTCTGGAAAAGCTCAGAAAAACTAGAACTAGAGATCGACTCATTTCACCTCAATTTATATTCAGTGCAACATGGGACTTTTTTTACAAGGAATTTAACCACCAGGAGATAAATTAAACAAAGCAGACCAGATCATATATCACAATAAACACACACAGAGATTGAGATAAATTAATTAATATTGTCATTCGTGAGAGTGACAAAGAAGTAAGTACAAGAAGGGTATTACTATTGTATTATAAAATATGATTTTAAAGGAACTCATACAGGTTTAATGGAAAGATTTTAAACAAAGGGAAACAGGTATAATCAAGGTTAATATATATATTTTTTGAAACTAGATAAAAAAATTAAAAATAATCAGTTTAAAACAAATTTGAAATAGACAACTCACTATAAATAAAAGCATTATTTAATACATGGATCCAGTTTTCATTCCTTAATGGAATCTTCTCAAGATATTTCTTTGTTATACAATCACATGATCAATACCTTACATCAACTCCCCCCCCCCCCCACCATGGGCATTATTTACATTACATTACAATAAATATAATTATTAAAATATATACGTTAAACATAATTAGTAAAATACATATATGTACATAAAAATGATTAAATTTATTACAGTCCCTTCCCCCACCATAATATATATATACAAATAAACTAAAAAAAATTATTAGATTATTGAAAACTTTAGAGTTATAATTTTAAAAATAAAAGGAAGGGATTATTATTATTGTTGTTGTTGTTGTTTTTTTGAGATTATTTGTAAATATATATATATTATGAAAAAAAAAGGGGACTGTAATAAGTTTAATCATTTTTATGTACATATATGTATTTTACTAATTATATTTAATGTACTTATTTTAATAATTATATTTATTATAATGTAAATAATGTCTATTGGGGGAGTTGTTGTAGAGTAATTGATCATGTGATTGTGTAAAAAAGAAACATCTTGAAAAGTTCCATTAAAAAATGAAAGCTGGATTGATGTATTAAATAATATTTTTATTTATAGTGAGTTGTCTATTTCAATTTTGTTTTAAATTGATTATTTTTAATTTTAGGTTATATATATATACATTGTAACTAAAATAAAATATACTATGACAGTTACAAGTCTCTTAAGACTCAAAATAGTTATGGTGGCCATAAATGCAAATAGTGGCTACAAATGTATCATTCTCGTTGGGCAGCCATTTTGTAATTAAAAGAAATATAAAGACAGCCATTTTGTAATTATCATAAATATTGATCTAGTCACCACAATCATGAGATAAATAAATTATCCCATTTCTAAACAAAATAAAATGAAAATAATCACTGACATAATTCTCTTAAGATTTAAAATATTCGCGATATTGGGAAGTCATCATAACTAATAAAATATACTAGCCATTGTAACTAGATAAATAAATATTAGCTATAGCAACTGAATAAAAATGATAGTGAAATCAACATAGTGAAATTGCACTTACCTCCAATAATATATTATTTTAACAAAGAAAATATCTTTTCCACATATATAAAACAGTTCGTAGTCGCACACCCTAGCACTATTTGTAACTACTTAAATATATATATATATTAAATATCATTAAGTTGGAAAAGGAAATCAAACTCTTTTATTCAGTTTATCTATGTGCATGTGTTTTACCTGGGTGTCACTAGGTTGTCTAAAACTAGATAAAGATATATCATCTTTGTTCATAGTGTACCTGGTTCAAATCCACTTGGTATATTCCTTACAACACATGCACTTGGATGAGTTGAAAATGACATTCTTATATTTTAGCTGGTCAATAAAACTACAAGATCCCAATACCATAAGTTCTCATTTAATACTTTTGCAGATGTTACCAGTTCAGTTCCAGTACATAGCTTTACAGATGCATAGATGCTCTTACTAATGGCTCACAAACAAACATAGTGAGGACCATTACTTATATATGGCCATTAAACCTATTTATTTAATTTATTTATTCATCATAATATAACAGTGATGATGATGATGATTCCAGCCACATCTTTTGCAATTAACTCACAACAACAAATTTAGCTTTTATGAACCTATAAACACTTACTTAAAACCTTATTATATTTAAACTGGGTTTTAATCATTAATATTCACCCACGATGATAATGGTCATAACTAATCTCACAACGTGATTTATCTTCTCATAAATTTATAGTTATCTACCTGAAACACCATTATATTTAAATTATGATTTAACTATTAATGTTCACCAGTGATGATGACTGATCATAACGAATCTCACAACATGACATCTTGCTTTTTATACACCCTTATTTACTTAAAACATTATTATATTTAAAATGTGACTTAATTACTAATATTTACCAGCGATGATGATGGTCATAACTAATATCATAACATAAAATTTTAGCTTGTTATAAACCTATAATTACTTACCTAAAACATCATTATATGTAAATTGTGATCCAATGCTTAACATTTATTAATGATGATGAATGATTATAATTAAATGATAAAAATTAAAAAATAACAATACTAACAATAATAACGCAAACGTCAGATATTATATAATTATTAAGATTATTTCCTTTTAATAAAACAAATTTTTAATCATCCAATTGACTGCAATTATTATATCCATTAATTAATACATTATTAAAACAAAACATCAAATACTGTGTATGTAATCAAATAAGATTAAATATATATGCATGATCCTAACCATTTAAAATAAGCTGGTTTAAAGTGAAACATTAAAAAAAAAAAAAATCATTCCCTTTAATGATTATTCAATATTTCTTCCAGCTTTATTATATATGTCATAAAGGTAATATAAAAATCATTCATGCAATGTGTGTGTGTTTACTTTCATATGTGCGACTCTATATTCTATTAATTTGCTACCTTAAACAAAAAATTATTAATCAATAAGATTTTAGTCTAACCTATTTTGACTTATCTTAATGGACGTATGTTTGTATAAGCAGTCACCCACGCACACACACCCATGATATGTTAGCATATATGTATCATGTTAAAATGTTTCCCTTCATAATATTTCTTCATAAACAAATCATACACATAAAAACAAAATTATTTAAATCTTGAGCAAAACAGCTTATATCAAAGTTAAATATGCAAATAAATAAATAAAAACATTATAAAATAGATATTAACAGATTGCTCAAGTACATTATTTAACTCAACAAATGGCAATAAATAAAGACATTTTATCATTACAATATATAAAAAAGAAATATTCAAAGATAATGGAACATTAAGTTTAATAAATTTAAAATGTATTTGCAGTGTTCTTTTAATGTTTATGTATTAAAAAAGAAAAGATGTTTGACCTATAGAAAGAGTTTCAGACTATTACTTTTTATAAGTAAAAGAAATAATTAATAAAATTTCAAAGTTACCATCCATTTTCAGTACTTACTAATGTCCAAGTTGAAACAACAGATTGTTCTCTTGTCTATAGATTTGAACTGTGTTGATTTAGCTTGTTTTTACCATTTCAAAGTTATTGCTGGCATTTTTGATGAACATAAAAGAAAACTTTAAAAAACTGATTGGTAGATTAATTGAGGCTTGATGTGTGGATTTTATACATCTTTCTTTTCCTCCTTCCTCTTCTCTTTAAAGATGACAGTTCTTTAATAAACCATTGGGTGAAAAAGAAGTCTCTGAGACAGCAGGTAGTTTTGGCTTGGTTGACTTTATAATGGTCGGGGTGATAGATAGTTGGTGTGTCATCGTATCTGCCATAGAAGGGCACCACCAGACTATTTGAACCTGGAAAATTTATATAGTAGGCAGATATGTGCTGTTAAGATCTAATTTTTACATATGTTTTATTCCGACCATCAGCCCATGCCATTAGCTCAGTGAGACGCAGAGATTTATAAAATATAAATTTTTATTTAAAAATATTTTCAATATTAAAAAAATAAAAGAAGCCATTTCCAGAAATAACAGACATAAACATTTATTAAACATATATAAGATTTAGAATCATTTTAGTATCACTTTTACTTTAAAATTTAACTTACATTTTGACTTTTATTTTAGAATTTAATTTACATTTTAACTTTTATTTTAGAAGTTTGCACAGATGAATTTAATATTTTATTAGAGTGTCGAGTATGAATAGACTACATAGATTGCATTTGAAAAGAAAATATTCTATCCCTGATTTAACCTTAGGCCAAAAGTTCACAGTCAAACCAATGCCAATCTATCTGATATATCAAAGTATTCAATGCAGCATGAATACAACAACACAATACCATACTGTCAGGAATGCACATCTGAACAGCATGATTATAGAGAAGAAATTGTTTCTCATCCAGTAAAGGAATGTTACATCTGTCTGGCAAGAAGAACAATAAAAAACTCTATAGGAAGGGATTGTGGTCCTTTTTACTGTCTTACTATCCCATTCCATAGACTAAAGGGGTGATCCAAGGAGCAGGGAATACATCTGCTTCCGATGGTCAGTGCAAGATGGGACTTATTTTGCCCAAGTGTGGCATATCATGTGATCCTCCACATAGCAGACCTTCATACTACATTTACTAATTACACCAATATATCAACCGATTAATCCAATTTAACTATGAAACAAATAACCTAAGATTTACCCTCCCTTAAACTAACATAACTTTACGAATCTATGCAGCCATTCATGCCCGACTTAAATTTAACATTTATTAAAAGTTGTTTAACAAAAAAAAAATCATAATAAAAACTTAAAAGAATGAAACAAATAACTTAATGGAAATGATTTTAAAAAAATACATCAAATAAAATTAATTATTAATAATTTACATTGGTCAGATAGGATTCTATTTATATTAAATACTGAAAAGGTTTTGGAATTAAAGTTCTTACTGTTTTGAAAATGTGCATTAGTTATATAGTTCTTACTGTTTTAAAAAGTCTGTAGTTTCTAATTGCTTGTAATTTGGAAGGTGTTAATTCCCATGAAGTCCTGAGGAGATCCATATGCAGTTAGCTGTTGGTCCTTTATTGTCGCTGGTATTTTATTGTCAGGCCCAGATGTCCTATAGTCCACAATATGGGAAAACGATTGGTCATTTCTCTTTCTCTTTAAAAAAAAACTGAAGGGATTGAAGAGTGCATTTTTTCAATCCCTTCTCCTTTAACTCTCTTCGCTCTAACACATATAGCACCTCTTCTTTCACATCACATCTCTTCTCTTTTTTTATTTCCAAACTTTTCCTTTTATATTAAACTTTCGGATCCAGTGGACATTACGTCATGATGATGATAATCTTTTCATTGAGGTCTGTTTCTTGAGGGATTTCTTTTATTGGCTATTAGTTTCTATTGTTTTTTTTCCTATCTGACCTTTACTTATTATACATTTTGGGATGCCCAAGGGCTAGTTTACTTTTAACTAATTAAAATAATCATTTCCATTTTACATAATAGCATTATTTAATTTATTGTACATTCTTTTTAACGATACATTTTTATCTTTAAATCTTTTAAGTTTTTATTCAATATTTAGTTTTAAAATATCTTTTCTTTTTTAAGTTTTTTTTTAATAATTTTTTTTTCATCTGTGTGATTTTATATATATATGAGTTTAGATGATTTTTAATTTTCAATTTTTAATTCTTAAAAAAAAAAAGTTTTTATTTGCGAACTTTTATTTTTAATGTCTAATTTTTTAAAAAAATGTAATGGTGTGTGTGCCCATTACAATTTGAAACATGGCCATTCTTTGGGTATTAAAGAAATATATATGAATGTACAGACAGACTATCCAACTCATGATGTTAGGGACAAAATATAGCACTTAACAATGCATTCACTCTTCTTACCACTGACAAAATATATAAACACTGAATCCATTTTTTACCTTTTCAAAGTAGCAATTGGTGCACTTTCCTTATAACATCATTTTACTGTTCAGCTTCCTTTTAGGGACTTGATCTTTATCAATGCCTCCAGAATATCTTAACTGCTATAGTGTTTATATATCAGTGCATCTTCTTCTATACTATTTTTTTCCATATGTCATAGTATCGGCCGGGAGGTGAAACGCAACAACCGTCTGCAACCAACTGCTTATTTAAAGCAATATTTTAACATTTTTGCTTTCACTTTCTAAGTGAAAAAAATCAACTCTGCTTTTGAAAGCTTAAAAGAGGCTGACTAACTCTGACCACTGTGACTTTCCTCTTTTGTCTCACATAGCTTTTTTATATATCTCAGTTTTCTGCACCCCCTAGCTTTTCCAGATTAAAAGTGTTTCTACTGTCATTTTAGAAATAAAACAGAATTTCAAAATGGATGACACTTAATGGTCAAGTAACAAAAGAAAATTAAAGCTATATCCATCTGTCAAAACATTTTTTTCTTTTTTGACAATTTAAAATTCAGATAAAAAAATCAAAATCAAAATTTTTGTGTAATTAAAAAGATTGTCTGTGTCTTTATTTACACATTCATACTTTTTTTTTCAGATATGTGTGCTTTAAGGGTATAAATTTATTGACCTAAAGATAATGAACTGCTTTATATAATATGAGTATAATGCAATTAATATTATTTCTTAAAATATTCATTTTCTCACTACTGCTTACTGATAAATATTACTTGTTGATATCTATAATATGCACACTCACAAAGATATGTATATAAAAAACTTTTTTCTCTCTGATTTAATAATATATGTGTGGGAATGAGATTCTATTCCTACAATATATATATATATGATGTAGTTGTTTTTGCAAATAATGCTTCCAAGCTGCAGGAAATGTTGCAGGAGTTATCAGATGAAAGTAGGAAAGTAGGACTAAAGATAAATGTTAAAAAGACTAAAGTAATATTTAATCGATTTGCTCAAAATATGAAAATAAAGATTGATTATGATGAATTAGAAGAAGTTAAGAGTTACAAATACCTTGGTCAGATTATTAATACAGATGGAAACATAATAGAGGAAATTAATCATAGAATTAAACTTGGTTGGAGTGCTTTTGGTAGAAATAACTTGATATTAAAAGGAAATATGCCTATGTGTTTGAAAAGAAAGGTTTTTAACAAATGTGTTTTACCAGTTCTTACTTATGGATCTGAGACTTGGACACTTAATAGAAGATCAATACAGAGACTTCAGACCACTCAAAGAAGTATGGAGAGATGTATGTTGGGAGTAACAAGAAGAGATCGAAAACGCAATGTATGGGTAAGAGAACAAACAGGTGTTACTGACCTCATTGAAAAAATTAAAAGATTGAAGTGGAGTTGGGCTGGACATATTGCTAGAAGAGATGATAATAGATGGACAATTGAAATTTTAAACTGGATTCCAAGAGATTGTAAAAGACCTAGAAGGAGACCACATGTAAGATGGATGGATGAAATAAGAAAATGTGTAGGGGTGATGTGGAGAAGAGAAGCTAAAGATCAGAGAAGATGGATTAAACTTGGAGAGATCTTCATCCTGCAGTGGATTGATAATGGTTGATAATGATGATATATATATATATATATATATATATATATATATATTAGTTTCTTAGTATACAATGTACTGTGTGTATGTGCATATATATTTAAAGCTTAAGAAGGAAAGCAGAAATGAAGATAAAATTTAGATATATAATTATTTAAAATAAAATCTGGACTAATATAATACTTTGTGATATTTTTAAAGTCTTATAAATTGTTTAAAACTAAATATAAAAGAGCTCTAATTAGTGCAAATATCTTATTTAATTTCAGATTTTGACAAAAATCTAAGATTTTAATATATAAAAAAATGTTTATCTAAACAGAGATGTTTTATTTTTATAATACACATTAATTATAGAGTTAATTAATTCTAATTTATTTTACTTAAATAGTTAAGAAAGAATCTTTAAAATTACAATTTATTTTTCTTTTTGATGAAAAAAAGTTAAAAAACAGAACAAAGATAATTTAGTTATTGTTTTGTTTTTATTAATCAAGAAAGAAAAGACTTATTGGTAATAATCCTGTTATAAATTCAACTATATCTACTAAAAACAATTAACTGGTAAAAAGTCAATTTCCAAACAAGAACTATTGTTGCTAGCCTCTGTGTAGATCAAATTTGAACTTCCAGAGAAATAAAGTATAATATTTTTTCCATGATTCATAGCACAATATGTTTGAAGAAGTCATTATTTGCCCATTTGAAGTTTGGAAATTATAGAAGGCTATCTGAGTTGAGGACTGCTAGCATTCATCTTATATGTGTAGCTAATCAGAACACATTATAGCACCAATCTATATAAAAAACTACCCTACTGATCTCGAGATTCAAGTGTTATAAGATTTATACATATCAAAGTATTGATACTTTTATAAATGTATGAAGCATAGATGGAAGAATGTGTTTACTGATTAAAATATACATTAATAAGCACATTATTTCAGACATTTCTATTTCTTTTTTTTTTGTCCAAAAGAAAGAGTATTTATTGCTTTGTTTTAAATGTAAACATTTGAATAAATTGTATAAATTAGTCAGCTAATGAAAAAAAAAGTCTTTAAAAAGAAAACCAATAATAACTAATCAATGAAAGTTTAGGACAAGCTAAAAAAAACTCAGGATGTTTTATTAGTCATTCATTAGACTAGAGATTACCCACTTAATGATTAATATTTCTTTTACACTTTCATGCAAGACAGGAACTGGTTTCTATCCACTTTTAATACCTTGTGGAGGAGTGCAATCATAAACATATGACCACATACATGCCTTTGCTCATATGTTTATAATTACACTCCTCCACATGGTATTAAAAACAGATAGAAGCCAGTCCTTACCTTGCATGAGTATGTTGAAGTAAAATCTACACTGCAGGAATATTATTCTATATATATTTTCTTTGAATTTTGGTTGTGACATTTATAAACTTAGAAAAATATAATGAAATGCATATTTTAATGCCTGGTGAAAATCCCAAGTTTTTGATTGAATACTGAATTTCTATTGTCTATAATTTGATTGTGAAAATAATTCAGTTTATAAGTTACAAAAAGTTAAGAATTAATGATTGAAATATTTTTATATTACAGTATGTCATGCATATGCATACACATATACTAAAACTAATCACTATTTATATATTGAAATTGAATAATATTTATTGATTTATTAATGTTAGGAATGCTTTGTATTACTATTCATGCATATTGATTGGTTAGATATATCTATTATGTAAATCATTTATTTATATATCTCTGAAAATTTTGTTTGGTTTTTAAATCTGCTGAAATATTTTTTTATATATGTAAATAGTGAAAAATCAGAATGATTTGTTCATAATCTAGAAGATTTATCAGACCTTTAACTTTTTTATTATTTCTAATCAATAAATTTATTAATTATTATTGCAAGTTATTTCAGTGAAGTTATTTAATGCCAGCATTGTTTACTATTGTATATTTTTCCTTAGTCACAGTTCCCAGAATCCTTGAAGATTCTAAAACTAGCTCTGAATTAAGGGTATAAGAAATATATGTCTATGGATATCTATATAATTCTCCTTAGAATTAATTATTTGGAGCAAAATCAATAAAGATCACCTTCAAAGCACACTCACTTTATGATAAACAATTAGTATATTGATGGTCAATGTACTCATGTTATTAGTTAACCCTGATCATTGATGATGATCAATAATTATAGTTACAATTCCAGCATTTTTGATATGCTTATTGTTATAGTTATTTTAGCACTTATGTGTGTGTGTGCAGCTAAAACATTAGTTTATGCTTTTGTAATATTATGCTCTATGTTTGCTTTGACTTGACTATGATTTACTTGCATTTTATATTATGCTTCTTTTAATTCTGGTCACAAAGATTGACTGTCGATTAAATTATTGATATTATGTTTGTCTGTTGTGGATTATTTGCTGCTGCTGTTATATCTGTTATTTGTATTGCTTTTGGAGCTGATTTTTTTTTTTTTGCTCATTTTCTTGGCTCAGGACAAACAGCAATACTTAGGATGTTTATTAGAATGGGTATTGATTGTGCTTTTGAGTAATTATTTATATACCCATCTATACCTTTTTATAAACAATATAATCATTTATTTTTTAAATTATCCCTTAATATAAATATTGAAGCAATGGATCTGAAAGTCCGATCCATGCTTCACAGCCTCCTATAAACTTAATCAGTATTGTAGACTTGAATTAAGTTTATAGCCCAATATCAGCAGGGTTTTGCATTAAAGCTAAAATTAATTACGTTTATTAAATTTGTATTTGCATTTAAATATTTCGTGTTAAATAAAGTCCATTCCAAGATTAAATTTCTGTTAATAAAAATTACTTGTAAAACCTATTAGTCAAACATATATATATGTCAAGCGTATATATATGAGTTAATGCAAAATTCTGCTGAAATAAAATGCTTACTTTATTAAAAGAAATAAGAATATATTTTTCTTTTTAAAATCTTGTTAAAATATGGCGTATGATTTTATTTTGAGATAAGCCTGCCAACATTTTCTAAAAGAATGTATGTTTTTAATTAATTAGCCCATTCAAGGCAAATTAAAGATGGCCTTCTCTTTCTTTTTTAATTAATAAAATTCAAAGTTTAAAGAAAGAAATTTAGAATAAAAAAGTAAAAGTTATTTTTAGAAAATGTTACCTTGAAACAAAGGAGTGGGGGGGGGAGCTTATCAAGATCTAAGATCATATGCAAAACAATAGAAGGTAGCTTACAAAAAGGTATAAATAGGAGAGAGAACAAAAGACTTGGCTATTCAGAGTTTGCTTTCCTATTAGAGATTTTCCCTGCTTGCTTTCAGTCAGATTTCTCTTTGGAGAATTCTTTCAGATTTTTTTTGTGTGTGCTTTTCAGTCATATTTCTCTTTGGAGAATTCATTGAGATTTCTCTTGCTGCTTTTTCAGATTTCTCTTTGGGAGAATTCATTTAGTTTTCTCAGATTTTGCTTCTCGTTGAGATTTTGGTTCCAAAAAGTTATTTAACTGTCATCCTCGAAATCACAGAGAAGTATTAACATGCCATGAGTTAAAAGTCATGTGAATTTGATGGATTTGATTATGTTTGGCAGTTAGGCAAATAGCTTTGCCTGCTGCCGGGGTTCCTAAAAACCATCAAATTGACGTAGTATCCAACCAATATTAATCTGAACTCTGTGCCATGTCTGTGGGACTTTTCGTGAAAGAATGCTACATATTTCCATTTTCCTTGTCCAGACAAATATCTATCGACGGTCAGATCAAGCCACGAATGCCGCCTAACAGGAGCAAGGAACCAGGATGGTAATTGTATCTCTTCTCATGAACTATTTATTATTCTACCCTTTTTTGATCATACCTTTCTAAATTGCTTATTGTAGTATATTTCTGAAATGTTTTATTTAATTATATTTGTAATGTAACCATTTTATTAGATTAGTCTTAGAGATATATATATATTGTGTGATCATCTATCTATATATATTTAATCCTTTTCCCTTCGCTATTCTTCATTACTAACATGTTATCAATATTTTGTATTCCATTGCAGTTAAGTTTAAAGGTTAATTTTTCATTTAAAATATCTTTCCAATTTCAATTGTGTTGTAAATTAAATACGAGTAAGTTTTCTTTGTTTGCCCACTTGATCTCCTCGATAATGCCTCTTTTGTCCACCATTAGTTCATTACGTATATCTTATTTAGCTATATACATCTTAAATAATTTTAAACTGTTTTTAATGCAAAGCAATTAGAAAATGCTTTGCGAAAGATTCTTTATTGTGCTTTATCGAGGGGATTCGAGTTAACAATTTTATTAAAATTGGGAAGAAAAGATTTAGACCGCAAAAATATTATGTCATTATTACTATCCATTTTTATTGTCAAATTTGTTTTTCATTAATCCATAGGGGAATAGCGGACAGCATTAAAACATTACTAACATTTTAAAAGTCGTTAATTAAATAGATTCTTTAACTAAAAAAGCTTGAGTTTGCTAATTTTATTTTTAATGCTTTATTTTACTTTTTCAATGATCCAGGCACACAAAACATATTTTTTGTAGTACTTTTATGCACATTTAACTATTTAGTTCCATAAGTATTCTTGACCATGTCTCTCCCCTGATGGTCGGGTGAGCAAATTATTTATGTGTGTCTCAGATAATGTTGTTGGTTCGTAATTAGACTCAGTAATAGGTGAAGAGGGCAGAGGTCATAGTATTCTTGATTTAATATCTCGCGTATGGGTGGCCTCGAGGTACTTTCGCCTAGTATTCGAACTGAGTTAAACCAATATACATCATATGACTGGCACAATATATATATATACACATACATAATTTTATTTTAAAACCAATTTTTTCATTTTATTATTTTCAATACTCATTTTTATGCAAATATATATATAACCAAGGGAACTGTATTTTTCTTTAATATTTGTGATGATGGTGTTTTAATTGTATTTATTGTTTGGACTCTTTCCATCATCTAATATGAGTATTGAATGTCTTTAGAAAACTTTAACTTTATTTAAATATTCCAAATACATTCAACTGTTAGTAATAGCACATCAAACAGGTTAGTATATGCACAATGTTTTGAGAGGTATTATTTTCTCCTCTTTTTCAGGTGTTGCTGGTCTGACCAGTGACAGTACTAGCATGGGATTTGAACCTGAACTCTTAGATTCTTGAGTATTGAACTTTAAGGTAATGAGCCAAAGGCAACAGTCAGAAGAAAATTCATATACTTATCTATGAGGTTCCTCCTGATTTCTCCACTTTTTCCTAAGTTGATTAGTGGTTTTCATACATCATGTATAGTCACACTTTATTGACTTATGAAATTGTTTGCCAATGTCATGTGAGCAGCTTCTTTAAATTTTTTTCTTTGTATCTATTCTTTTTGATCCCAGCATAAAATTTTTTAATAAAAAAAGGAATAGTTTTATATAATCATATTATAATGGTTGCTTTCTTAATTCTGATAGTTATATCATTCTTTTTTTTTTTGGTATAAAATTTATAATCATTGAGATAGCTTAAAACATTTTGATTGTTATACAAGAATGCTTGTTTGAATTATTGAAAATTTCATTATCTTGGACAGATTGATAAAATGCAGTATTTTTTGCTAAAATGAAAATTAGTTAATTACTTGATGATAATGTATGGAAAGAAACAGCAAACTTGGAAAAACATAAAATTACAAAAGACACAATCTGTTCCAAACTGTGTATGATGTCTGATAACATCCGTCCAGGTATACATGGTATACCCAGATTTATTCTAGCACACTTAAGCAATATTATAGTTCCAATCATGCACAAAATGATAGACTATCTTTCTGAAGAGAAGAGGATTATTCCGAATCTCTATCCTATTGCCTTGGTACCGTTCATAAAAAAATTAAAACAGAGGCAGACAATTGAAAATATAATGCCAATTTCTATGTCTCCTCTCCTCATTAAAGTGATTGAATCGGTTTTAAAGGATGAAATACAGGATAGAATCTTACAACAGATTTCCAATTCACAATATGCAAAGAAGGGATCATCACCAATAATAGCTATGTCTCGAGCAGAAATTTTCATTCATCATATTAGGTTGCATAGAAAACAATCTCCAATAGCTGTGCAGCTAGATATTAATGCTGCTTTTGATACCATTAGAATTAATAAGCTTTTAGACATCCTAAAAGAATATCAGATCCCAAAATCTATTATTCAAATAATAGATAATCTGTTGAGTAATAGGCAAATTCATATTTCTCTGAATGGTAAACTGAGACAATCATTTAAGCCTGAAATTTCAATCCCACAGGGGTCACCACTTAGTGCCCTTCTTTTTATATCGTATATAAACCCTTTATTGAAAGCCATAGAAAACCAATTGCCTGGGATTTTTGTTCCTAGACTAGGTAAACATATGAATGTAATTGCCTATATGGATGACATACTCATTTTCCTTCCATCTCAAAAATATTTAATTCAACTCTATAATATAATTGATCAATTTTCAAACAGTTATGGTCTTCAGCTTAATCCAATAAAATCTGCTGTCTGGAAGATCTACTCTGGTAGCAAGGTAAATGCAAACTTCAAAGCTGATCCTCAAAAATTTTTGGGATTTTCTATTTCTAAATCTCATACTGTGATGTCAAAGGATATACAGAATGAGATTTTACTAGCTACAGATAATCTAACTAAACGTCTGTCAGAAGTTTATCTTTCATTGCATGGGAAGGTGAGATTATTAAACATGAAAATAATGACAAAAATAAATTACTACTTGCCAATAATTAAAATTACTAAATTGTTTATCCAGAAGATTAATACCTTGGCTGCTAGATTGTTCTGGAAAGGAAAGATTGCTGCTATTAGTATTAAACAAATGCAGCAACACAAGAAACTTAATGGAATGTCATTTCATTCCATCGCTTCTATTCAATATCAGAAATCATTTAATATATTAGTCATATTATCAAATGTCTTCAATTATGATCAAATTACTTTACCAGTTATTCCCACAGACCGACCTCCACCTAGTACTAAGGATGTAGTAGGTAGGTCACTAGATCTAGTGAAAAAATACATTCCTATTACAAAAGATACTTTTAAAAATAAAATCAAGATATGGGAAGGATACTTCATTATTAATCCACCTGGTATACAAATCCAGGGTAAATTAAATATAACAAATCAAAAGATTATTTCTCTTTTCAAATTCTGGTACATGGAACCTAAATATCTAGATTTTGTCATAAAAATCAATATGCAGGCCATTAGCACTAATTGGTTCCTATCTGCTAGAAGAGGCATATCCAAGTTAGATCCCATATGTCCGTTGTGTAGTCAGGAGGATGAGACATTTGAATATCTTGTTTACTCTTGCACTGGACTCTGGAGAATTAAAAAAACTATATATGATAATGTTAAGATTGATTACTATTTGATCACCTCAATTAAAGACAGTATCAAATCCAGAGTTTTTGCCAATATCAGGCTATCTATTTTTCTGAACTATATAATATGGACAGCGAGGTGTAAGAAGGTATTCTGTGATTTAATCTTTCAAGATGATGAATATTTTTTTAGAAAACTGGTTAAGATCAAGAAACAGGATGAACTTCTCATACCTAAAAGCACATTCCTGGACACATGGAATTTGATATCTATTAAAGAATAATCAATAGGTATCAACAACTCTATTGCTTTCAGTGCTTATGATTAATAGAGTAATAGATATAAAATGTCAATATGAAATGGGCACCTTCTTCATACTGAAATAGTTGGAGAATGTCATGCCCTGAATAGTATCATATAGATGATTTTTAAACTTACTTACTTGGATGCTTATAAATGAATGAACAGATGCAGAAAATTACAAAGCCTATAAATGGCTGGAAATGAATATCAGTAGTGTCTAATTGAACATTTTCACACTGGTGCAATGACAGCCTATAGGTTCTTGGTGAAAATGAATATGGACTTGAATGAATCATTGTTGGAAAAATAATAAAGATGATTAATATTGAGTTTCTAAGCCATATCTGATTATAGAACTGTGCCCTTCCAGTATGAAGTGCACATGACATTACAGGTGATCATTGAAATGATTATATAAAGGCAGTTCATGGGCAAAAGTATACTAAGAATTTATTGGATTACATTTGTTATTCACTATAAGAATGAGTCATGCAGTGAACTGCAGAACATGAGCTGTTAATTGAGAACTGATAATCAGAAGATAATCAAAAATTCACACTTGTACAAAATTTGTTTGTATTAATTTTTCCCTTTTTTTTTTTTTCTGTACAAAATCACTTTATATCATACTTATTTACGTTTAATAAATTTATTGAAAAAAAAAAAGTCATGACTGTCTTTGGGCATTGTTAGCTAGAGCTTATAAGAATTATATTAATTTAATGGGTCACAGATCACACAATTGTGAATTTTTTCAAACATTGTAAATTCCAAGTGTAGACTGATAACTACTGAATGCAGTAAAATATTTAAATTAAATAATAAGTATAAAAACAAGTGTGCTTTTATTTGATAAATTATAGATTTATTCTAACAAAACACCTCATGACTTTTTCCACTTAGAGTCATCTATTGCAAACTTGAGTTATAATGTACATATTGCTCTATTCACATTCCTATTATAAGCAAGTTAAGTTGAGTTCAATTACTTGGGTTGTTTTTAAATTTCAGCAAGTTCAAATATCTTGACAATATAAGAGGAGTGGTAGTTGTGTATAACAAAATCTTTTCACTGAAAATGACTAATAGGTAGAAACTAATCTAAAAATGTGAATATAGCACTACTATCTAGAATCTATTAATTAACTAAGCATACAATAGATGACTCTAGAGTCAAGAAAATATAGTAAATTAGTACTTCTACAAACTAGAATACAAACATAGAAAGTCATGTGATGGTTTTTTTCATAATTGTAAATGATTTAAAGATATCTAAAGTTAACCCAAAACAGAGTTCATCAAAATATATAATCACTGAACAAGTGTCAGAACATTTAACTATGTAATCAAGATAACTTGGGTTCAAATTTTGAACTTTAGAAAATTAACTTTAAAAGAATTAAAGGTAGCTCCTAAATGTATAGATGCATGAAGCACAAAATTTCTTACTGTTGTAGGCCATTATCAAAAAAGTATGTTGAGAATGTGGTTTTAGGAACTACTATCTGTTGACCATTGATTATTTAAGTTTATTATAAATAATTCTAAAGTACAATAAATTGAATGAATTAGTGCTTCTAAAATTATAATCTTCAAAACATAAATTTAAAAGTCAGCTATTATATTATGATCAAATACATACATTCTCATGGAATCACAACTAATTAATATGAGTTTGAAAAACCTAAAGTACTAAAGATTTGTATAATATTTTTCATCTACTGATTATATCTCTCATGTTATATTGAAATCTTTTTTAATTATATCTTTTTTTTTTATTATAATTCTTTATAAAAAGAGTCCATTTTTTATTCATTGTCTTCTATTTATTTATTTATATATAATTTTTTAAAAAATTTTATTAATGATATTACTTTGTGTGTTTTAACACAGTGATCAAGTGGCAGACTCAAGAGCAAATGGTCCTTGATTGATTCTTAACTGAGTAAAATAAAAACTAATAATTCTAATTTGATCAATTTAATGATACTATTATATTCAACCTGCTGTTTGTCATATGACTTCCTGTGTGATTAATCAGATGATTGTTTTTTTTTATTGAACACTTTTGTACATATGCATCAGATTCTTTGCCTAATAGCAGAATGCTATAACTAGATAGTAAAATATTATTATCATCAGTGGCAATTGAGCATTGTTTTGTCAGTCCCCAATTAAAAAGTTTTTCTAACAACTTTTGGCCAATATACTTCTTTATATATATTCTAACCTTGCTCTCGTGCATCCTCACTTCAGAATAGTATATGATATGAAATAAAATGGGTTCTATCTCAGTTAATAATTAATAACTAAAATATTCAGTATTAAAATTAAAATATTTCACTAGCTCAAATTTAAAATACGAATAAGGTTCAGTTTATAAAAATAAATTAAAAAAATATTTAATATTTCATGAGACTTGAAGTGAAAATACAGGTGACAAGATAGATTACATTGAGCCAATATCCCACAGGATACTACCTCAATGGCATAAGAACACTATACCCCCTTATTACTATTTCAAATAACAAACTCATAGTATTCTTATGACTTTAATAACTTTTACTCACTAAGACTAAACTAATAATTAAATCTTAATCTTCTATTTAATAATAATCTAGCTCAATAAAATAATCTCAGGTTCATAAAGTTTATTCTAAGGTAATTTAAAAATATGGTAGTAAAATATGAGAAGGGATTTTATGTCATAATCTACTACACTAAACTAATAATAACAAATAACAGTAATAATATTCTTTATTGTTTAACTAATTCTGTATATCTTTCTTTTTACTATAATTTTATTACCATAATAAAATAATGAAATAATATAATATGATCTTATATCTTCATGTAATGATATAATAAATTTGTGGTAGCATTTTAATAATCTGACAAACAAAATATGTGTGGCAACTGATAGCATATAATTTAATATAATATTGTGATAACTGATTTATGACCAATAAAATAATGTAAGATTATGATTATCTAATTATAATGAATACCAATAAAATATTTAAAATTTTTAAAATAATTCTTTATTTATCTTTTTGTGAAAAATTATATATTTGTTTAAATTATTATGCATATATCATGATTTCATGCAGCGATGTGGAGAAATAAATAACTCGGACACAAAATTTTTGAAATAACAAAATTTAACAAAGTTTATTACTAACAATAAATAAATAAACAATTTATTTACACTATTTACAGTGGATATCCTTAATTTTTTTACTTTACAGTTTGATCTATTGGGTTATAAAAAAATAATTTATATTTCAATTATATCTTTATTTAGATTTAGGACAAATTAAAAAAAAAAATGTTACTATTTGGTTTCTCGTTATGATTAACTTATTACAAATATATTTATCTATTTTATTAGCAACAGCATTTTATCCTTAATATTATTAAATTATCTTATTTTAAAATTCATACTTAGAAAAACATTCTATAGAAAACAAAATTTTATAATGAGTATGGATTTCTCAAAATATTAAAAAAAATTTCATCTTGCAAAGTCAAAGATGTTACACAAAATATTATCCAAAAATTCAGTACTAGATTTTAGTATTTATTACACAATGTTTACTAATCATAATATATTCTTCTTTAAGTCTTACTTTAGTATGATATAAGTGTAATCATTAATATATTTCTGTTAATCAATAAACAAAAAATATACTATGCATATTATTTACATAATTTACTTTGTACTATTGTATTTTAAAATATGCAAGACTTATTTTTCTCTTAAAAAAAATAATACTAAAGCATTTAAAATTATTATCACTTTAAAGAAAATATCTTTGTTTAGATACTTTATTTTAAAAAAATTTATATTTCATTTCCGAAATAAAATTCAAAATATATTCTATGATTCTTTTCTTTCCTTAGAATACTTTGGATCTTCAATTTTAAGTTATAACGTCCTATTCCTTCTAAGCAAATAAACCAATCTTATACAAAACGATAGCATAACCTAAGTTCTAAATTATTTATCATTTCTCTTAAACATATCTTACTAAACGATGCAGTTACATGAAATAAAGATAGCGAAAACAGATGCATAGGATTAAGGAAGAAAGCTAGAGTATTACTCTTAACATATCTCAAAATCATGGTACAGTGTGAAGAGGTATGACATTTACCTGCCTAATATCCTCTAATACAGGGACAATGTTAAAGCTATTTCTTTAGCTTTATTAGAACATCAAATATTTAAAGAAATATAAACACTGTCCAAATAAAATGTATATTAGTCATAGGGCTTTGTTAACTATGCTGATATTCACATAAAGACTAAATATTATTTCCATTCCTTATAACATCCTATTTCTTAAAACATCATCTTGGTTTCCTGTTCACTAAGTACTTCCAAGTCACTATCTCAACATTATTTTTCAAGATTTTCCACATCTTACATCGATAAATAACTATCTGCATTCACAAAACAATAAATAAAATTCATTAATAGTTAAACAATCTTACTATCCCATAAGAAAAGTTGCTTACTTCATTGCTCTGTATGTTTAATCATATACAATCTACTTAGACAATATTTGAATATCCAATAACATGAAAATTTTAAAAGAATCACATAATTATTTGTTATGTTGGATTATATCACTAATAAAAAAAAATTGTCGTATGCATATTTTCAAATCAATCCTATCTCATAATGTTTTTTAAAATGTTGTATGAAATGTGGTACATATAAGTAAAAAAAAACTTTTACACTTCATTCTTCCAATTTATGGATGATCTAAAGAAAACAAAAAATATATACATTATAAATTATCAATAGTTATTATTATTACCAATAACCTTTATCTAGTCATCGTGTTCAGTAGGCTTTTCTTTATCCACTTGAGCATTGCAGATATAAAAATTCACACCCATACACTTTATCTTAAAATATTTTTAGCTAAATTATTAGATTGTTATATTATAAAATTTTAATATTAATAAATTAATGTTTTTTATGTTTTTCCTAATCTTATATAAAAATTTAGATTTAAACTAGGTTAACAAAATAAAAGGAATCAAAACTATAGTTACATATTTTCTTGACGATAGTTCCTGATAAGTCCAAAATGCTTATTATTTTCTCTAGAGTTTTTAAAAAATGTTCTCCCCCTAGTGTGTTAAAGTTTAAAATAAAAATAATTATTAATCCATTTAGTAAAATTTATAGAAAATAATCCTTGGTTTTAGTATTTAGAATGATAATTATTAAATCATAATATTAATTAATCCCATGAAGCTTCTTAATCTTCTCTACCAATATTCTCTGCTTTTCTGATGCATCAATCCATCTAATTTAACCTTGAAAAAATATTTGATAAACTTTTAAGTACTATTTGTATTTCCATGGATCCATCTTTTATTCAACTATGTGTTCATTTTTTTTATATATGTTTCCTTCTTGATACATTTAAACTTTCGTTTGGTATTTTTATATATCACTTTAAAATAAAAACTTCAAGTACTTTTGAACAAATCTTTTCCAAATACATTTTAAATCATTCTAAGAACAGATATTTTAATATCAAAAACGCTTCTGTAACATATTTTCCTGGGCTCTTTCTTTAGTTCTTGAAAACACTTTTAAAAAATGCCACCTTCAGAAAGTATATAACACTTTACTCCTTTGAACATAATATTCTATAAAATAATTCATGAGATATAATTGTCTTATTACTATTTAAAAATAAATCTTGGATCAGCTTATAAATAATAATGCGTTTCAATACATTTTTTAGACTCCGTATAATGTCCGAGCTGTGGTTTTTATGTACCAAAACAGTTCTTTGGTGAAATATTAATAAAGTTGTATCAATAAATATTCCAAACATTTTTACAGTATTACAATTTATATCAATTTTATTCCACAATATATCCATTTTTTATTGTGAAATTTAGGTTAAACTTTTAGATAAAATATGACTGATAAAGGAACTTTAAAAAATTTAACAAAGCATGTTAAACGAAATTATTAAAATATTTTTTAGTTTACACTCTCTTTTTTTGCAAGTTACTTTTTAAAATATTAATTAGTTTTTGCAAATAAATTATGAGAGAGTGCTAAAATTGACTAAAATAATAATTTTAAAATACTATCTCTTTGATAGCTATAATTTACCTTTCTCCGGTTTCAATACATTATTAATTTCCCCCTATACCCCCATGCAATTCATATTTATAGTCTGTAAGAATACCTATTCTTATTGGTTAATTCTTACTTTAGCTTGAGAACAAATTTACATATTTTCAATTTATAGCAGAATTATATTTCAAAATCAGAAATTATGACGTAATGAACCCAAAATATTATTTAAAATATTACTTTTAAATAAATTATTATTTTATTAAAACTATTTAAACATTTAAAATAACTTTTAAAATAATTTTAATAACCTATTCCATTTTTTTTTAATATTCAATTTATCTTGTTTTTATTTAAATAAAATATTTAATTTTTATTATAACTATATTCGTCTTTATGATACTATTTAAAACATTACATCATTTAAATATGCAATAACGACAGTTAACTTAATATTTATTATTATTTGCTTTTATGATAGGCAATAATTCTATCCAATTCTATAATATAACTTTTAAAATATTTTAAACTTTGTTATTAATTCAAACACGCGTGTGTGTGAACGTATGTAATATACAAGTCACATGATCAATAACTTTGACAGACGATTTTCAATCTATTTCTCTGCCCAGATTTATAAAATTGATACACTTATTATATTATATAAAATAATTATAAAAAATTTGGAAGAATAATTTAGAAAATATAGAACTAGATATAATTTTCACCATCATAAAGTTTATTTTAAAATATACTATATTAATTTTGACTATTTAAATATGATTACAAATTTAAACATAGCATTTATTAAATTATACATTTTTAAACTATTAAAATCGAATTTTTAAATATATTTTTAATTATTTATCGCTGTGTTATTTAATATGGCCAGCTTTTACAACCATATGCAACTATATTTAAAACTTTACATAACTATTTTTTTAAATGATTTTATATACTACGTATTTGCTTTAGCCTCAAGATATAATTGACTTAATACAATTACCATATTAAAAGAACATATTCTAAATTTAAAATTTTTTGGTAATTGACTGTTATGAACTATTACCGACCTATAGAAAAGGGCACAATATATATATAAAATCATTAAAAACTAGTAAACACTTAGACAATCCCAATCCCAATATCAATAACAATCAACAATTTCAAACTGTAGTCAAGGCAATCTCCTTTTAACAATAAAGATGGAATATATATTGTAATAGTATGTATATGCAACATATGTAAAAATGACATTGCTCCAATGATTGGGCAGCAAATGTAATAGTATGTAGTATCTAAATGAAGAAAGATGAAATCATAATAGAAAATGTAACAGAAAATTTTATTTACATTTGAAGAAATGAAATTGTCCTAATCGTCGATAGCCACAAATGGTATAAAAACTCCAATTGGGATTGCAACTGTAATACAACATGGTATACATACAAATAGAAATAAAATCACTCCAATAATTGTGGATTAATTGAAATGGACAATCTATTTCCACCATCATGTATCTCAGATTTTGATTAATTTTTATTCAAAAGTAAATATAATAAAATATAATTAATTCCAACCAATGAATATGAAATACAATGAATCAGGTTATGATGTTTAACTATATTTGAACAAATTACTAATTTATAAAATAATAAATAATAAATTATTTACACTACAGAAAATATATTATACATGAGTGAATATACTCTAATCAATACTTATATTGTTACTTCGGCTAGCTATACAAAACAAACCTAGATACTACAGAGCATTGCCTAAGGCATGTTAACTGGTTAATTCTCAGGGTTAACTTAACTAACAATTTGATCAGTTACTAAATATAGATTGGAACAAAGGGAATTTTGATGAATCCAATATATATCTTCACAAGCAAGATTATATGTGATTTAATATTTCAATTAATGATGGTTTATATAATAATTAATCAATACACAATATTACCATTTAATTGATAGATGAATTGGTCAACCAATTAATAAATGATGTACTAAAAAAAGAAAAGACAGATATTAATAAATTTCAAATGAAAGTTCAAAGTCATTCTTTTTTATATAAAACATGATATAAGCTTTATTCCAAGATTGTGATTTTATATTTTATAATAGCATAAATATATATGTGAAAAACACAAAAACTGATTTCAATTTTTTTAAGATATAAATCAAATAAAAGATTTACTGATAATAAACATAATTTGCAGTTTATATTTTACATAGGAATTGTATAAAACTGTTGTAAAATAAATCAATAAATAAATAAGTAGTAGTCACTTGTTAAATTAATAATTTAGGTTATAGATGTATTTCTTTAAAGCTGTATCAACATACAAGATGATCCAAAAGACAATGTAAAAAGTCCCTTCTCACTATGCTATAAGGATTTATTTTACTCTACTTATTTTGAACCACATCTTTTATTATGAACATCAACTACTTGGGCTTCTTATTAATATAAGGCTTATATTCTAGCCTGCAAAGTTTAACATTTATTTCATAACTTTATCAACTCAAGGCTTTATTAAATGCCTAGCACACAAAAGTATATATATAAATATGTCATAAGAATCTTTGTATAGGCAAAACATATATAAAAAACAACTTCTACATAATGGACATATGGGGATATTAATCTATAACTTTAATATTCATTACTATGATCTGATCCCTGCCTTTTAAAATAGATCTAACAATACAATTAAATTAATTGAAGAGTTAAGACAATTATTAAATAATGATAGAATTTGTAAAAATGATTCATAATAATAATTTGTATATTTATATACAACTCCTATGCAAATAAGTGTAGTTTATTGGTTTTCCAGTTTAAGTTTATACATGACATTTATTATTTACTATATATATATATATGTGTGTGTGTGCGTGTAAAACATGAATCAAATACAATATTAAAAAGATATATTATTACAATTTCTATTTTAACTTGGCATTTAACAATATATTTGTGCAATTTAAGATATAAAACTTCTTAAAAAAATAAATAACTAAATAAACATATATATATATTAAAAATTGACTTTCATTATTATTAATAAGTTTAAACAATTAAAAAGAAAATTATAAATTAGTTTTAGATATCACAAATGTATATACTTTTATAAAGATAAATTTTAAAATATTATATAAAAATAATAATAATAATAATAATAATAAAAAAATAAAAAAAATGATCAAATTTTAATTACCCCATTTAATTTTCTTTACTGTCCCTTCATTGCACAGTTCATTAATTATTTCAGGCATTTTTCTTTTGTTTTGTCCATCCCAGGGTAGATTGAAATAACTTTAAAATATGTATACATATTATCAACATGTAAATTTATAGATTTTCCTATTGTTAAAGCAATTGATTCCAGGTATTCTCTTTATATTCAGCTGCAGAAATAAATCGATTTGAATATTAATAATTTTAGGATCACTAAAAGAAACTTACAATTAAAATATATATATATAGCTATTTTTCTGAGGTTTGTTTACAAACACAGGTTTGGTTTTAAGCTGCATATTTTACTGGACTTCAATAGTGAAATAAGATAGGCAAAAGGGCTGAAATTGCACTGGATAATAAAGTGTACTTAGCCAATCATTTTGATGTTATATCTTGAGTCCAGGAATTATTATATTGGGATCCAAAAGAAGAATTTAAGGAATAATCAAAATAAAACTATGACTTCTTTCTTCTATTTTATGGCGATTATACCTCTGTTTCCATAGTAATCTTTGTCCTATTGTTATAACTCATGCACTAGCTTAAAAATTTTTAACACTGCTGATTGTTGATTTTAAAATATTTTTTTAAACAACACAACAAAAAAAAATGATGTCAATAAAAAATATCAAATTGAAAAATTTATTTTTACAATCTACAAAATAAATAAATAAATAAACAACCCAAAATAATACCATTACATCTTTTATAATTTAAAAAAATAAATAAAATAAAAGTACAATCTAATTATAACTAGCAATTTAAATGCTATTGTTGATAATTATTTATATACATACACACTCGCAAATTTATATATATCCATAGCTATTAAAATCTCACCATCACAAAACAAAGTACATATCACAATAAATAAATAAAAATGAACCAAATAATAAAAAACAACTAACAACAATAACAACTTATTTACAAAGCCTTATTTAATAACTAAATCAAAGAGATTTTTTTTAAAAACCTAAATGGCACTTCAAAAAAAAAGGGTGGATTTTATATATGGAATATATATATATTAAATGGAAGATGTTCATGGACTACAGATATAAATGAAATATTCTCCAGGTACATCAGTGCATAATTTATTTAATATATATATATAAACTGGCATTTTGACCAGGTCACATTGGTCATCAACTAAATAAGAAATATAAAATAATTGTAGAGATGCTGTAAACACTGATATATAGCAGTAATAAATGTTCTGTTAATATAATATATAAATATTAACTAACATTTTATTTCTTCCTTATTATCATTTATATAATATATAAATGTCATTTTATATACATATTTTAATATATCAGGGATTCGAACTCAAGACTTTTACACAACCCTCAACTCTCCATGCTATCTCATATTGCTGACCCACCTGATCACACACACATGGTGAATAGACAACTAATTGCCAATATATGTATTTCATGCTAAAACAGCAATCATACATGTTTTAAATAAATAACTCCGATAATATTTCATTTATATATATGTAGAGAGAGAAAGGGTGTAATATGAAAAGTCAGCAGTTTTTAATTAGTCAATAATTCATTGTAGAGCAAAGGTCTCTCCAACAAATTTTTCATAATAGAACTGTGAAGAAGATATTACTTACAAGGCTTACTATCTGCCATGTTTTAAGCCAATAAACATCACGTGACCACCATTTCTTATGTTTGCTCTATGTTTAGAGAGTATTGCCTGTTTTAATATCTATCATGTTATGAGATTTGAGAAATTTCTTTCCTTATTTTACCTCTAAGGAGAAATAGCTAGATACCTGAGTTGACTTTCAGCCATGTGCATGAAAAAAATAATCTTAAACATAATTAGCTGCTAAAAAAAATTTTAATTTTATTTGGCTAAAATACAAAACTCAAGTCATAGACATAGCAAACAGCTTTTACCATCATTACCTCATGAGATCCCCATGTATATGATATTCAAAATCAATACTTAAGTTTAAAAGATTAGCATGATTATGATTTATATTTAAAAAGCATAAACATTCAGAAAAAATTATTTCGACAGTTTTTATGAAAAATTATCTTCACGTGCATCTTTATTATATTGTAAAATGAAGTGTTAACTTTCAAATGATATTAACTAAAAATGTTTAGGAGGAGAATGAATGTATGTCACTGTTAATTAAACCACTTCGTAATAGTTGATCTACTGTAAGTTGGATTAGTTTTGAAAGCCTTACTTTGTAAACTTTGTGTAACTTTGACTGATTGAAAGCTACAGTTTTCCCAGAAATGATGTTTTCCCTAATGCTTGATCGCTGGATTGACATTTCATTTCTTTCTTATTAGTATTCAACAAGTGCAGTTGCTGGAAAAATGTCAATATTTTCCCAGAATAATAGGCAAAAAATAGTTTTTGAAAAATCTACTTCTATTTATATATTATTGATTATTTCATATTGCATTATGATTTAAGGAAAATTATTCTAAAGTTTTTGATTTATAGATAAGATATTAAGTTTTTTTTTTTTTTATAAGATCAATCAGCTTTATATAAAGCGAGTGATTGTGCACAACAATTTCATTCAATCGATCAAACTAAGTCTGTTCAAATACATCCTTCTTACTATTTCTCAGAGAAAATGTTTAATGTGAGATTTTTTCTGACATTATATATATATAAAATACTAAACAATGAGGACTGTGCTAATTAATTTACTGATAAAAGAAGCAAATGAAAACCATTAACTCTTCAATATCTTACTCTTATTATACATGTCAGTGCAAGTTTTTAATATGAATTTGTTCTGACATTATATTTATAAATTATCAAAAATTATTTCAGTGCCAAATAACTCACTAATGAGCAAAGCACTTAATTCTATTTTTTCATTTCATTTCAAAAGTAAACTTTATTCACAGTAAAAGTCATAACATAATGGATATAAAATGTGGAGTACCATTGGGAACATATATATAGCACTTCATGGGTTATAAGGTTACATATAAAAATTTGAAAATATGTACAAAGGAAAATACCCAATTATAATAACATAATTAGGGTGAAACAGATTGTATAGTGAACACTTTGGACAACCTCATAAAAGATTGATCAATAAATACAATAATTCTATTTTTTTAAATCTTGATTTTGCTATTGAGACAGATTTGATGTTTTATAACTATGACATTATACCAGTAAAATCCTTGAGTAGAATATTTTAATTAAACAAATTTTAAATATCAAGTCAAACTAAAAATATTTAAAAAAATAATAGTTGTGGATCCATAAAATAAGACAACAATGTGGTTAATTGCTCATTTGAGCATCAAAATAAGAAATTGAGTTTGAATTTGATCCAGAAATGTTTAGAACAGTCTTTTGTGTACACCAACCCTATAAAATTGAAATACCAGCCTCTATACTGAAATGATATCAAATCTTCAAATTGCTACATTGGTGATAAATTGACTAATTTTTGCAGGACATAGTTTTCTAATCTAAACATTCTTATTTAATTGCCAAGAGAAAAACCAATATCTATATCAATTATAGCAATCTCAACACCACTAATATGATCTATTTGATCTTAATGTTTATATCTTTTAGTTTTCTTGTTTAATAGTTCTCATTTCACCAAGTTTATTATTTTTAATAACAAGTTCTAGATATTCAAGTCTCTAGTTTATTTGACAACTAGAAGTTGACATGAAATTCATGTATAAAGAGAGAAGATAATTTGGGGTTTTTATATTGGCAGATATTCGTGTTATGATGCATTTCAAACTATGAGGAGTGTAACTGAAAATCAGAGAAATTTAGTTTATTGCAGTAAATTACATTAATATATTATTATCAGTATAATAGCATTCAAATAAATGGCTCTTTTAAATGTTATTTAGCAGTAAATTTGTTATTAGTATAAAACTGTGTTTAAAGTACACTAAGTTATGATAATAAATATTGAAGTATAAACTCTGTTGTAAAATTTTTGTGTATGTGTGGCTATGTATATGTGTTTAAATAATCTTTTATATTCTTTAAAATTGCATGACAAAGAGTACTATATTAGGTAATAAAATGTTTGAATATCTGCAGTATTTTTACAAAATGTGTAATGGTTGTTATATCAATAGTTTCATCATTATTATTCCTAGCATAGTTTTCATTTCAAAAAATTAGATTAGCATGAGTATTTTGCTAAGTATTCCAGCAGTAATTGTTTTATAAATAAAGACGTTTGAGATTGGCTGTCTCAAAGATGCAGTAAACTACAAAAATGAAATACTGTGAAGAAATTTTAATGTTATTATATAAATAAAAAGGATTATTATTGAATGGTATCGATGAAGATCATTATAGTAAGAATAGTGAATGGATGTGTTATCTTTAAGGATGTTTATTGTAAATTAAAACAGACAAAACTCTCCATATGTATTGCCGCTCATTACAAGCCAGAGTAATCAATGGATGCCAAAAGGTTTGTGCATAAAATTGCCATTTAGTGCCTACTTATCCAATATCCCCAGACTAGTTTCTGGGTTGTTGCCATTAGTGAGGAGCCTTTGATCTGAGAGCACTGCACCTAGATCTTAGGATCTAATGCAACCCTCCAGCAGCCACCTTTTATCTATATTTAAATGCAAAACTAGAAGTCTTAAATTGAAAACACCATAATATTTTCAATCCAAGCTCATTAGCTTACATAGTCATATAGGTCTGAACTCAGTTCAGTACCTATACATTTTGGTGTCTTTGGTTCTTTAATAATTATATTCATCATTATTCTATTAGGCAGGATTGGCTGTAAGCTAATGAGCTTGGATTGGAAAATATTATAGTGCTTTCAATTTAAGATTCATAGTTTTGTAGTTAAGTAGAGATAAAATGTGGCTTTTGGAGGATTGCATTAGATCCTAAGATCTAGGGGCAGTGCTCTCAGATCCAAGACTCTTCACTGATGAAGATCACAAGCCAGAAACTAGTCTGGGGATATTGGATGAGTAGGCACTAGATGGGGATTTTATGCACAAGCCTTCTAGCATCCATTGATTACTCTGGCTTGCACTGAATGGCAATATGTATGGAGAATTTTGCCTGTTTTAATATAACAGTTATAAGCAAGTATAAGAAATGGTAATCATGTGGTGTTTATTGTAGCAAATAAAACAAGATTATTATCTCAATTTTTATAAAATTAGTAAAATGTTAAAGATTTAAATAAAACAAATATCTTGGCGCCAAAAAGCACCAATGTTAAAATAAAAATTATTTCATAAGCATAGATCCTACATAAGTTTTGATAAGTAAAATGTGTTTTATTTATTTAAAAAAATAGCTTCAAAACATATCACATAGAATTAAAAAAAATCAAAACAAATAAGAAGAGATTGGAATTTAGTTTAAAAGAAGTATTACAAAAAGCGTATATTCTCGCATTGTAATTAGTATATTCATTTGTTTATGATCTGAAGTTTTCATCTCAGTCATAGAAACTTTGACTTTTTTGTGCTTAATATTTTTTTCAGCTAAGCCAATCAACCTAGCCTGTGTCTGGAATGACTATTTATAGAGAAATAAAAGAAATTTTTTTAACCAATTGAGCTTCTGGATAACAATTCAAAAAATGATATTTGTAAAAATTTTAAAGTTCCGAAGTTAATCTGGGTTAGTGAGATGGAATGTCAATGCATTAACAGCAGAAGTAAGAAATACAAATGTAATATATATTCTTCACTGCTAGAGGAAAGACATTCTCATATTGGCAATATCGTGAAGAATAAAAACTGTAATGGTATAAATTACTTAACAAAAAAAGTATTTTGGTGGTGTAATATGATAATGAACAAATAAAATTTATAAGTATGTTAAGAAACTTAATGGGATGCTGAGTATAATGACCCTATGAACTATTGCTACAATTTTTAGCTAATTTTTTTATTTGTTAATTAGCTTTTAGCAATAACTATCACTTATAAGATCATGGTTATTTATTAGCTATTGTGTTCAATTAATTTTTAACAAAAATATTTTAATCTTAAAACTAGTTACAGTGAACTAAATATTTGAAATACAGGTGCTCTTCACATACCTGGAGCCTAATTGTAAATATAGTGGATTTGAACTCAGACTTTCAAGCACTCTTCAACCATCCATACTATCTCATACCACTGATACACATGACTACATGCATGTAGAAAAGATAAATAATCACCAAAATGCATATTTCATGCTAAACCAGCACTCATCAGTTGGTCCAGATTATCATCTCCCACACATATATATAAACAATGCTCAGTTTATATTAAGGTAGCAAATTTTCATTTTTCAATGGATAGGCTTCAATCCACTCCAGCCTCCAGCCTCCAACTCTTCAGCTATCCATACCATTAAAAATATGATGATGGAAAGCTTAAATCCCATGATGATGCCAATGTTATTGCCATGCCATCAGATTTTCAGTGGTATGAATGGCTGAAAAGTTGGAGGCTGGAGTGGATTGAATCCTGTCCATTAAAGTATGAAGATTTGCTATCTTAATATGTGTGGGAGATGATAATCTTGACCAACTGATGAGTGCTGGTTTAGCATGAAATACATATATTGATGATTATTTATCTTTTCTACATATATGTGGCCATGTGTATTAGTGGGATAAGATAGTATGGAAGGTTGAAAGGTTCCTGAAAGTATGAGTTCAAATCCCTTATATTTACAGTGAACTAAAAATTGGAAGGTGAAAATCTGAAAATTGTATAAAACAATGGTGAGCAAAGAGCTCTGATAAAATTCAAGTGAATGGGCGGTTTTCTTGCTGTTGGCCTTTTTATATTAAGAATGAATGTTAAGAAGGTAAAATTCTTGCCCCTTTGCCAGTCCTTCAAGTGTAGATATTTTTATCATGAATAAGTTACGATCAGAATAAAATAATTTCACTCTGGTGTTGCAAATAAAAGATCATTTCTAATTAAAAGAGTATCCACAGCTTTTTTTTTTTTTTAAAAAAAAATCCAACTTTTCATTATAATGTGTTCAATACTATCTAGGAGGCAAAAACTATAATTTTTTATATGACTTCACCAACAATTCTCTGTCTTTATATTTTTATTATTGATATATATATTAAAATGTAGCTGTTTTTATCAATCCAAGAATATTATTAGATTAACATTAATTATTTGTGTTGCTTATGAATAATATATTTTATTTTGTTGCTGCTAGTTAAATATTTTATTAGTTTATTATATTCACAGCCATGTTTGATTTTTTTTCTTTTAGCAATGAAACTTAATTAAAAGATAATTATTCTCTTTGTGATATTTCTTCCATGCAAAATGTATAGCTGTGTTAAAACAAAACACATAATGTAAGTTTTTAATATCAAATAACTCATCAGATGACAAATTCATGGTAATGTTGGGGCTGGAATATGGTGTGGATTCATGTTTATTGTCACCAGAATATTAGGTATTTTAAACAGTATAAGGAATAGTAACACATACATTATTGTAGCTTTCATGGTTCTTTATATTATAACAGCTATTTTTTTTTTGGAATTTTAATGACTATTTCTATTACATCAGTAATGCCTGGCATACATTGAATTTTTTAAGTATATTTAATTATAATAATTTCAGTGAAATTAAAATGGGACTCCCAGCAGACATTTTGAATATTGAGAATTTTAGGATGCATATTTTGCACTAAAGTCAGAAAATAATCAGGGAATTAGTTTGGCTTTGCCAATGATTTATTATCTTATTAGTATTTATGCATCCATAGAGAATCTATGAATAATATGATGTGAGATGAGTTTGTGTCTAATCAATCAATTTGTGTATTATCTTATTAAATGTAAAAAAATATTCAATGTTATTTTGTTTAAATATATAATACCTTTTTCCTCAAAAATCAAAGATAGTTAGTTCATAACTAAGATTATTCAAGTATATATTACTGAATAATGATAGAAATGTATAACTTATCAATTCGTGTATGCTGGGATTCAAAACTTTAAGTAATTTAAAATTTCAAAACATTAGCTTGAATTTATTAGTATGCTGGACTATTTCCATCAACTATCAGTAAATGTTGCATGTATAGAAAAATTTTAAACTTTATTTAAACTTTTCAAATACAAAGAACTTGCTATAATAACACATAAATTAGTAATTACACAACCTTTGGAATAGTATTATTCTCCACTCTTCTTCAGATGTTGCTGGCCTGACCAGTGACAGTATTAGTATAGGACCTCCAGAGTTTAGAATTTTGAAATTTAAGGCAAAATCTCTAACTAACTGTGCTACTCTGTTGGTTAGTGAACTTGCCTTAAATTTTAATATTTGAAAATCTGGAGGTATAAGTTTGACACCTATGCTAATACTATCACTGACCAGGCCATCAAAACCTGAAGAAGAGTGAAGAATAATATCAAAATATTGTGTATTTGCTAATCTGTATTGTCTACATGTGTGATATTACTAACAAGTTGTTTGTATTTGAAAAGTTTAAATAAAGTTTAAAATTTTCTATATAGTCAATATTTACTGATAGATGTTGGAAATAGTCCAACATATTATCATATCTAATATACCATTATCACAAACCTTCAGGAAAATTAGCTTCAATTGCTTAATAAAGTTTTAGCATAATTTCTAGATGGCAATGGATTATAAACATAGCCTTTACTGATAAAAGATCAATTGCTAGTTCTAATCTGGGATAAATTTATTACTACTATATAATATTCATTCATTATTCATTATTACATAAATGTCTAAAATGTTGAAAAATACGAAATATATTTAGTAACAGTCAAAAGCCATCCAAAGTCTCTCTTTTATTAACTATTGGGGAGAAATATCACACAATTATATAAATTTTGAGTTTTTTATTTTAATTGATTTTTTTTTAATTCTATTTTCTAAATACTTTTTTGAAACAAATGTCTAGAAGTATGAATTTCAATTTTTTTACAGGTGAAATGCAGATTTTATGATATAATGATAACAAATCACTCAATTCTTTAGTTTACACAATATATGATAAAGCAGAATGGCTGTCTATTCTAATGCTACTTATAATAAATTTGAATAATCATTAATACCAGATTATATTTTTATATTGGACTATTTCCATCATCTAATATGAGTATTGAATGTCTTTAAAAAAATGTAACTTTGTTTAAATATTCCAAATGCATTCAACTATCAGTAATAGCACACAGGTTAGTATATGCATAACATTTCGAGAGGTATTATTCTCCCTTTTTTCAGGTGTTGCTGGACTGTCAAGTGATAGTACTAGCATGGAATTCGAACCTGGATCCTTAGACACTTGAGTTTTGAATTTTAAGGTAGCACTCTAATCAACTGAGGGTTTAGGTTCGAATCCCATGCTAGTACTGTCACTGGTCAGGTCAGCAACACCTGAAGAAGAGGGGAGAATAATACTTCTCAAAGTGTCATGCAAATACTAACCTATTTGATGTCCTATTACTAACAATGCTCTAACCAAGTGAGCAAGGATCCAGGTTCAAATCCCATGCTAGTACTGTCACTGATCAGGCCAGTAACACCTGAAAAAGAGGGGAGAATAATACTTCTCAAAACATTGTGCATATACTAATCTGTTTGATGTCCTACTACTAACAGTTGAATGTATTTGTAATATTTAAATAAAGTTAAATTTTTTCTAAGATATTCAATACTCATACTAGATACTGGAAATAGTCCGATATAAAAATACAACTAAAACACCATCATCACAAACCTTCAAGAAAACCTTAATATCAAATGTTGGGCATTTAAATTCTCATTTCTAGACCAGCATCTGACTTGCTTTTACTGCATCCAGGTTTGAATTGTAAGCCTTATTGATAAGCCAGTAATTGGTCTGCAACTGAGGAGTTGAATGCATTAACATCTGGAAATCTTTGATTACTCAAATTCACTACAGAAGTAGAGAATTGCTTTTGCATTATTATTTATTTTAATTTGCTAAAATAGTATAAAAATATATATTTGTAATTTCTCTGCCTGAAAATAGAATATCCAGGCAATGAGATGCTGTATCTAAGAAATAATACTCAATCATTATCAATGTAGTTTGCCATTTCTTGCTATCTCTTTAACACAATTTATTCCAGGGAAATCAATTTTTGAATTAATAAATACGTTTTTTTAAAAAATTTTCATATCATTAAAATACATCATCTTTAAGATGTAAAATTAGCCAATCAAAAGTGAAATCAAAATTCCAAAGTAATCTGTTGCTTAAAAATTAAATACTAAAAGGGTTAAAAACAAATATGCTTAATGATATGTTATCTAAACATCAATAACTCTCTAACATCATAACAAACCATATTTCTAATATTTGCTTTACTGTTCAAATAATCAGTAGTTAATTCAATTTTCAATTGCTTTTTTTTAAATTTATTATAGTTGTTTTTTTTTTAATTTATTTGCTTTATAATTTTTTTACTATTAAAAACATATCTAATATATATATATTTTTTACCTTTTTAAACTTTCATTAAAAACATTTATTTATTTATAACTTTTATATTACTTAATTAATTTATTTTTTCCATTTTTTCCTTTTTCTCTTTAAATGTCTACATACTATTTATGAAATGTAAAATTATATACATAATAGAGTAATTAAATGCAGTGAAGTCATGATATATGCTTATCAGTATACACTACTTTAGTTAAATGCTATTCAAAATAATAATAATAATAATAATAATAATAATAATAATAATAATAATAATAATAATAATAATAATAAGAAGAAGAAGAAGAAGAAGAAGAAGAAGAAGAAGAAGAAGAAGAAGAAGAAGAAGAAGAAGAAGAAGAAGAAGAAGAAGAAGAAGAAGAAGAAGAAGAAGAAGAAGAAGAAGAAGAAGAAGAAGAAGAAGAAGAAGAAGAAGAAGAAGAAGAAGAAGAAGAAGAAGAAGAAGAAGAAGAAGAAGAAGAAGAAGAAGAAGAAGAAGAAGAAGAAGAAGAAGAAGAAGAAGAAGAAGAAGAAGAAGAAGAAGAAGAAGAAGAAGAAGAAGAAGAAGAAGAAGAAGAAGAAGAAGAAGAAGAAGAAGAAGAAGAAGAAGAAGAAGAAGAAGAAGAAGAAGAAGAAGAAGAAGAAGAAGAAGAAGAAGAAGAAGAAGAAGAAGAAGAAGAAGAAGAAGAAGAAGAAGAAGAAGAAGAAGAAGAAGAAGAAGAAGAAGAAGAAGAAGAAGAAGAAGAAGAAGAAGAAGAAGAAGAAGAAGAAGAAGAAGAAGAAGAAGAAGAAGAAGAAGAAGAAGAAGAAGAAGAAGAAGAAGAAGAAGAAGAAGAAGAAGAAGAAGAAGAAGAAGAAGAAGAAGAAGAAGAAGCAACAACAACAACAACAACTATAAATATTAAAATCTTTAAATGTAATAAATTTTATATGGTCATTACATTTATTAATATTTATTTGGGTTAAATAAAAACACAATTTATTATTTGCTTTTTTAAAATTTTTTCTGAAATTTGATGTGATACAGTACTTTCTGAATTAAAATGTTTTCTAGGAGTAAACTAAAAGCTTTATAAAATTTAAGAAAATTTGTATTTTAGTTAAGTAATATCATGAAAACTAATGATTTAATAATGACAAAAAAAAAAAAAAAGGAATTATAAAATAGTTTTTGAATTGTGTCAGAAAGCTTACAGTTTGAAAATTTTAACAATGAATTGTAAAAATGGGTATTGGAAACTAAAGGTAACTGTATAAATTCTGAAGTCAATGGAAACTTGAAAAGATCACAACAATTAGAGAGGACTAAGTTTGCCAATTATGAGACTGCCATACTGTTTCCACACAGGAAAGAAAAAGTTGTTGAAGAAAAAGAATATGGTGTTTAATTTTAATAAAAGTCTAATAGTTTACTTTTTAAAAAAAAAAAAAAAGATACAGTATTTATTATCTTTTGAACTCCATCTTTCAAGCTTTCTTTAATCATCCTCTCAATCTTATACAACTGATACACAAGCCCACATATATTTAAAAAAGATAAATGATCTCCAATATATGTATTTCATGCTGAACCAGCATTCATCAGTTGGTTCAGATCATCATCTCCTACGCACGCACACACACACACACACACACACACATATATATATAACCAGTGCTCAGTTTACATTAAGATAGCAAATCTTCAAACTTTAATGGATAGACTTCACTCTTCTTCACTCTCCAACTTTTCAGCCCTCCATATCATTGAAAATCTGATGATGACATGTTCAACATGGGTATAACAACAAAATTGGCAAACAAGAGCTTTAAACATGTCATCATCAGATTTTCAATCATATGGATGGCTGAAGAGTTATAGAATGGAAAAGATTGAAGCCTGTCAATTAAAGTTTGAAGATTTGCTCTCTTAATATAAACTGATCACTGATTATATATATATGGGAGATTATTTATTTTTTCACATGTATGTGATTATGTGTGTCAATTGTATAAGATGGAGTGGATGACTAAAGGAAGCTGGAAAATTGGGATTTAAATCCCTTCTAATTACATCTAGCTTAAAAATATATATAATGTACTTGTAATACATTATTATCTGTTGAGTGAATGTGAATGATGGAACACACATCTATCATATGTGTTTTCTCCATTTATTATTAATTACTACATTATTATTTTTTAATTTTGTTTATACTATAATCTTAATTTACATATGGTTGCTGTATATACAAAAAAAACATCTTTGTTGCACATGTGTGTGTGAAAAGTACTATGCACTTGCACCTCAGTAAAACAATAAGTATTCTATTTGAATCAAAGCTTATCAACAAAATATGAGATATTATATGTGATTTATCATGTATCTGAGGATAGTTAGGAACAAAATATTGTGTATCTACTGTAGTGACATTTTAATATATAATAATTTTATGAGACATCGTACATATTTGTTGGCATCTAGAATTTATTGTGATGACTTTGAATTTGTTCACAATACCAAAATAAAGATTACCACAAGAATCAGAATATCATGTTAACTCTGTAAGAGACATTTAAAATATGGAGGCATAAGTAATTTTCAGAACTATTCATAGATAAAAATCCAAAATGATTCAAATACACAGTATTTGTACAAGTGTTACAAGCTACATAAGTGTTGTAGTATATGCTTACAAAAATTACTTAGATAAATTTTTTACCTTTTATTATAGTGAATAGTGGTATTATCATTCATGAATACACAGTTTTATTTGTAGTAACAAATTTGGTCAGTTAAGTAATATGATTGCTAAAACCGGTGTCTATTAGAATATTTAACTGAAAGTAAAAATAGAAATATATGCCTGCATTAATTGTGTAAAATTCAATTTTTGTTAAAACTATATAAAAATAAATATTTTAAAGTTCTAGATTTTTAAATTGTATAAAATCAGCAAATCAATTAAGGATTTTAATAAACAAAGTAAAAAATCAGAAATACTTTTGGAAAAATAGACTTTTATATTAAATATATAGGTGATAATATAGAATGGCTATAAAAAGAAATTCAAAGAGAATATCATAAACAATTTAGTGAAGTCAGAATTTAAGCATTCAGTCATTTAGCATTCAATACTAATATTTGCAATAGATAGAAAGTTTGGTCTGATAAAAAAGTAGCAAAAGTAAAAACCATACTCTTCAGTCTCTATAAAAGTAAGGAATCAAGCTATCAATAAGGTGTGTCAATTTACATTTATGCTTATAGTTTCCTTCACATGTCTCTCTGAGAGCCATGAGAAGTACATCTGCCTAGAGAAAGAATGGTTCCATTAAGTTTTAGTATGAAAACTTACATAATAGCCTGTTTACTGATCTATTACATGATATGTTACCATGCTTAGAATTGATTTGATGTAAAGCCATGGTGTCTTCTTAACATAACCAATAGCAAAGAGTACAAAGAGCTTAATGAAACTGGGCAAAAATAAAACTAATTGCTAAATCCCACATGAATCTGTAGAGAAGTATATTTGAAAAGTGAACCATATTATAAATTAATAGTGGATTTTTTTATCCAAGAAATGAAGTTAATCTGCAACAATATTAGGAAACAACTTAAGGGTTCATCATATATATAAAGTATCTAATATCTGTGCACAGAAATCAAGTAAATAATAATAATAAACATTGTCGAAATTTAAAAATATATAAATTTGAAGTTTTTATAATATGTAAATTGAAATCAATTTATATATATAATGTAGTTTTTTTTCTATTGTTTTATTTTAAGATTTTGAAGGGAAAGTATTCTTATCTCTTGCAAGAAAAGAATGAAAATTTGTATTAAGACAATTTAAGGATCTCACTCTAATATGCATGTTTTTTGTATATTAACATAAATAGTAGTGTGAGTTAATCTAAAACATATTTCAAAGTCCATAATACAATAAATAATAATATCATTGATATTGGTGGATAGTAATAAAAGTAAAATAATAGCCCTATTATTTACCTAAAGGTTAACTTAAAGTAATATTTATTAAGGCTATAACCTTAAGACTATGCACTTGAAAAAACAACAGTAGAGACCTCTGCAAATCTTTAACACAAGATTTATTTAAAAGACAAGATTTGCAGAGTTTCCTACTGTCATTTTTTCAGGCACATAGTCTTAAGAAATGCACTTTATAAATATAATTATTATTAAAGGTTAACTGTAAATATAAAAAATGTATATATTCAGTTGCGTAGTTATATCAATTTCTTCTTTTTTTTAATTAGTAAATATGTTGCTAATTTTTTAAACCACTGTTTTCTCAGTTTATTCTGAATCGTGCATCTTATATATTTTTTCTCAAAATTTAATTAGTTAAGTATAGTTCAGTGTGTGAGATCTTCATCTTAAATGCCCATGGCATCTAGAATCAAGAAATAACTGAGAATGATTAATAACTGTATAGAAAGGTTAAAATAATTTCTGCAGCATAGTTCATTATTCCTGAAAGTGATACATTCTTTTATTGTTATTAAATATAAATAAAAAATTATTTTAGGATATTATATCTTTTTCAAATCATTTAAGATTAGATGATATGTCTGAAAGTCATTATTATGAAATAATTCTAAACATTGCAGAGTGCTTAAGTTGATCATTATTTATATCTCAAAAGATATGTACTTTATGCAATATCTTATTATGAACACTGGGGTGCTGTGCTCAGGTTGATTTACAGGCTTTCCAGGTGGCAGATAATGGAATGATATTTAGATATGAATGTTAAATGTGAATAAAAAATAAATAGTGTACAACCAATAGCACTTCCTCCTGCCATGAAGAGTATGATTTTGATTAATTAAATGTTATGTCACGGATCATCTCCCTATATTAATTGTTTGTACAATCTTAATATTAATATCATTATATGTTCTTTATTACTTTTACAATGTTTTTTTACAACCTAATATGAAGATTGCTGGGGCAATCAAAACTGTCATACTAGGTTGTAAAAAAAGCATTGTAAAAGTAATAATGAACATACATGATATTAATATTATATGGATTTAGCAATCCTATAGGAAAGATACTGTTTTTACAATCACCAATACATCCTTTAAATATAAGAACAGCATTTCAAATTTCTAATTTCTTTTTTTATATTTTTAGCCCATGTTCTTGAGAATTAAACAACAATATTGGTGTCCAATTTAGCAAAATAGCAGTCTTCATCTTGGAACAATATAATCACTAATGATTTGAGTTTGAACTGAATTTGAATCAGGAGTTTTACATGGATAAAGTCTATATTTAGGCAGCTTTATTTAAATATCTCCTTTTTACTATGAAAGTGGAAATGACATGGAAAATATAGTCTACTGGTTAGATGTTATGTATAATTGAATTCTCACTAAAGGTATGATAATGATAATAATAATAGTAATAATAAATTCAATTCACTTCGTTTATTTGTAAATAATAGCTTAGTAACCACAAGTTTTTACACTAATAATACAATTATATATGTGTTTAACTATTATTGTTTTTGATATCTATTATAATTCCTAACATAATATATCATTAAGTTTATTTTTAAATAATATTTCATTTAAATGAAAAATTTTCATTTCCTTGAATCTATTGTAATATTTTATTTGTAATCTATAAATAAGTGAATAAATCACTCTTTTTATTAAGGTAAATAAAATACATCTTCATTTCGAGAGTTAAAAGTTGGAATCCTGAAGAAAATGTTAGTTGGTATATATTCTGGTAATATTCTGCCCTGTATTAATTTAAATAACTCATGTCTGTTATTAATCTTCTATTATTTATATTATTATTTTTATTCAAGCGTGTATCATCATGAATATATCTAATAATATTTATTTTGAATTTTTTGAAGGTTGTTTATGAGTGAATAATTGTAATTATTTTATATTATTGATCTATAGTATAGGACTGGTATTATTAGCTTATTAAAAAGCTAGTTTGCGAGTTTCTAATTTGAGTTTAATATTTAATCTCAATATTAGACCCATAATTTTATACAATTTATTTATTGCTATCCGAATGTGATTACTAAAAGAAAAAATATTAGTAAAGATAATACCCAAATCTTTCTGTATATTGTTCCTAGATATTCTATTACCATTAATATAATAATAAGAAATGTTAATCAGGGTTTTCTTGGAATAATATATTGTATTACATTTATTTGTGTTAATTTTCACGTTATTAGCTTCATACCATTAATCAAATTTATTTACATAACTTGGCAATATTTTAAGATCATTTGACTTTCTCATTTCAAAAAATATTTTGATATCATCAGCATAACAGAATGTTAATAATAATATAATTAGTGATAATAAAAAAGAAGGCAGTCGGACTATTGAAAGTAAATATCATAATTTTTTTTTTCTAAATATAAATACATAGAATATACAAACTTTACTAAATAGAAGCTTTAAGATCAGAATGGAAAACATCACTGGTGCTTAAGGAACTGTCAAGATTTTAAGATCAATATAGCTGCTATTAGTGAAATTGTCTTTTAGAAAAAAGAAGTTTAATAGAACAAATAAATGACTATAAACAGGTTAATCATTAAAGGGAGAATGCATTGTGTTGGACTTGCTGTAAAGTCTATTTTTAGAATTTATCATTATAAAATTAAGCAATTTTCCTTAGGTAAATGTAGATTAAAGTTGTATATGCTGACACACATTGTAAGAAAAGCTATAAATTGAATGAAAATTAATATAAATATAAAATAAAAGTTAAGTGCTTTTGAGAGTGTTAAATGCCCTCATAGTCATAGCATTAGAATCTTTGTGAGTATGTAGATAGGTTATATATATAGAGAGAGAGTGGGAGAGAGAAAAGAGAGAGAGAGACAATAGATTATTCAAACTGTATATAAATTAGATAATCCATTTTTTTGGAAATGGGGAAGCAGGATTCCTTCTGGTTTATGGCATTACGGTTGTTAGCTATATGCCAGGCTTCTTTGATGTTTCACTTAAAAAGTCATTTTGTTTGATGCATGCTATGATGACATATGTGGGTCCAAGGGTATGGATTGTCATATTTTGGTGCTGAAAGAACATCGACTTATGCTCAGGTTCATCTGTAAAGATATCAATTTTGTGAAATTCAAGTACAAAGGGATGCATGTGATTCGCCATAATAAGGCTAATGATGTAAAAAACTGGGTTTGGACTATAGTTACCAGTGCTCATTTTATTAGCTCTAAAATTAGATTCTGAGAACTAAGAGAAAGAAAACTTTTACACCTTACAAGATAGTATTATTACATACAGCAATACCATTAAAAAATTATTTTTTTATTTTTGGAAACATTAATGCATAAGTTGGTACAAATAGTAGAATTTGGCCAAAAATTATTGGAAATAACAATATTATTGCCATAAATTTAAATGGTTTGTTGTTAGTAGAATGTTTACACAACACATAGATTAATTATCTCACTTTGCTTACACAGAAAAATTACTATAAAATAACATGAATGCATTTATGCTCACAACAGTGAAATTTAATAGAATACATAATATAAAAGAAGTCATATTATGTGAGTGTTTACAAGCACTGATTATGAATGTTTATTGTAGATTAATATAGTTCAAGCTTAAAATGTTAGTTGTATTGAAAAAATAAGTTTTATTCCATTCTTATTCACTACAACTGTTGTTCTTTTTTTAGAAGTATCTACTATAGACACTAAATTTTAACAGCTATTAAATACTAGGATTGATGGTTTGGACTTTCAGGTCTTTTAGGTTACTGAGACATGGAATCCTTTAAAGAGTGTGTTATGGAAACAATAAAATGTTTTATTGCATTCATTAAAAAGAAGAATCCTTATTGTTTTTCAGAAAATGATTATATTGTTAGTGATTTGATTAAAAAAGAAAACTTTCAGCATTTTCTGCATGACAGACTAATAAATTAGATGTAGAATTTCATAATAGAGATTTAAAGATAGAAGCCAAATGACTGACAAGAAATCTAAAAATAATTGATGGATTAAAACTGTCAAAAAGATATAGATAATCACTAATTGTGGCTTTTTTAAAAGATTTTTTGATTCATTAAAAATAAAGTATGAATCTGAAAAACAATATTAAAATTCTATTAAATCTAGTAATGGTTGTCTCCTACTTGATGTCGATGATATTTTGAACAGATTGGAAAGAATATTTTGAACATCTGGTTTTAATGATATATTCATTTTATTTATTCATTTAGATGTTGACAAAATATCCAGATTAATGAAATCAAAACAGTTCTTGTATTTTTAAAAACAAAAAGACTACAGATCCTAATGAAATATCGGCAGAAGTTTTAAAATATGATTGTAATATGTCAACTTTAAAAATATTGGACATTTTAAAAAATATATGGACTCAAAAAATTGTGCTATCTGGTATTTAAAATGACTCTATTGTTTTTATTTTTAAGAATACAGAGACTAGATAAGATTACAGTAGTTATTACGGATATCATTATTATCCAGTACAACAATTATACTTTCAAGGATTAGTGTTGGATAGGTTACTATGTTATAAATGAATAGTTATTAGAGACTCAATAGTAGTAGTTTTAGAAAATCAAGAAACACTACAGATATAGTTTTGTTGCCAGGCAAATGCAAAAAAAAAAAAATTTCAGGAACAAAAGAATAATTTGTGTACTTTTTATTGATTTAGTCAAAACATTTGATTCAATTAATTAAACAGGCCTATGACATTAAATGGAATTAGTTGTTTATGCATTAAAATTTATTTAAAATTTATTAAAAAGTAGAATTATGGATATGAATATAAATAAAAATATAATTTGAAGTATATAAAAACAAATATATATATATATAAGTGATGTAAAAAAGATATATAAAAACAAATATTTATATATATAAAAGATGTAGAGAAAACTTATTGTTATTTGATCCAAATACATGATGTTTAAATCCCAAGGAAAGAAAGCCAAAATGAAACAAGGATTTGAACTGTAGGTATGGTTATGTGGAGATGGAAAAGAAGTATTAAACATGTATTTTTTTGGAATGTAGGATGGTGAAAGAGAATTAGGATAACTAATAACTTTTAGTAAAATGGGATTGGAGAAGAAAAATAAATTAATCAGGATGAGAATAATAATTTGATAATAAAGTTTAAAATGTAGACAATTTTTATTGTGGTATATAATAATTGCAGAAGAAAGGAATGTGTAACTTGGTTAGTGAATTCTCTGAGTATATGGTCAACGCAGATAAATTTGTTTTCTTTTAAGGAAAAATCATCTTATGTCATATTCCAGTTCATTTTTGTTTTTAAGATTTAAAAATATAAAACATGCTCTTAATTTCAATAAAGATAATATAATGTTTGTAATTGCATAGTTCAATTACATATTTAAGTTGTGAGTTTCTATAATTATATTTTTCACAATCGTATTCAAACTTTATCCTTTTTTTCAATACATCCAACTATTAGTAATAACACATAAGTAGTATAGAATACAACAGTTTCAATGTATCAATGTATTATACTCTTGCCTTTTTTCAGATATTATCCAATCAATGTCATCAAACACAGAAATCTAATGAATGATCTTCAAATTACTGAATGTTGAATTTAAGGTGATTCTCTAAGTGGCTAGAATATTTTGTAAAAGTAAAACAGTAGAAATTTTATATATTTGTCCAAAAAGCCATTCTGAATTATCAATTTTTTACATAGATAATACATACATTTTTTTATTGATTTTTGCCTTTGACAGAATAGCCTAATTGTTTAGACAGCATCACCTTAAATTTAATATTTTTATATCTAAAGGTTATTAGTTCAATTTATCATGCTAGTTTTTTCTGTTATGCTATTCAAAATATATTCCATACTAATTATATATTATTATATAATAGTTGAATGATTTTAGAAAATTATAAATGAAGTCTGAATTTTTCAAAAAGTATTTAACAATTCAATTAGATGATGAAAATAATCCAACATATAAATAAAATGCTATTATCATAAATATTCAGGCAAAGGTGTCTAACAAACACCCAATGATCTCTAATACTTATTCATGTGCATCCATGAGCAATTATCCTCACTCTTCTAGAGACATCTATTGCAAGCTTACATTATTAATGAACACTGGATATTATAGTGCTTTAAAAGTTCTATTTCCAGACTAACCAGTTTCTGAATTGTTTTTTTTTTTTGTCAATGAGGATTAGAAATAACTTTAATAATGTAAAAGAGTAAAAGTTAGCTTCTAGATATATAAGGGCACTCTTTCCAGCTGTGAATACCAATCTTCGGCAAAAGCCAAAAACGAATTTATCTGAGATGAAAATTTTATGTTGCTACACTGCCTAGAATTCATTGATTAATCAGATATACACTATTAGCTCTAAAGTAGGTTGAAGATGTTTATATATACTGTTTACATATATATATGTGTGTGTGTGTGTGTGTTAAAACGAAGATTTGCACGGGTTAAATATATAAAATACATATTTTGCGGGTTCATCTGTGTTAAAAACTTTTAATATTAATATACTGACATTTCGACTTGGTCACACAAGCCATCCACAGAGTTATAAAAGGTAGAAAGACGGTTGTAGAGGCGCTACAATCACTGATTTGAATAAAATGTTAAAATTCCACCAATAGCAAAAAATGTTAAATTTAGGAATGTTTTTTAAAAAAATCTTTCCAAATAGGAGGAAGTTTGCATGTATCATCTCGCTTATTGATACAATCTGGCCTTTTAAGTATCTCAATGGCTTCTCTAATTTTGCATTGGTAGAGATTATCACATCTGGATATGATCCTGGTACTAGAAAAATCAATTTTATGACCTGAATCTATAGTATGGAGTGAGAGTGCTGATGATGATGAGTGTTGTTTAACTGCATTAGCATGCTCATCTCTCCTAACACTGATGCGACGATTACTCATACCTATGTAAGAAGCTTTACAATTTTTACATGAGATTTGATAGACACCATGAGATTCAAGAGGGATTGAATCCTTAGGCTTGGTTATTATATTGCTGATCTTTTGATGAGCAGAAAATGCTGTATCTATATTATAGCGTTTTAATATACGTCCAATACTGTCTGTAGTTCCTTTTACATATGGAACACAAATCCTAATAGCTGATTTATCATCTTTTTGTTTCCTATTTTGTCTATTTTGGGCTTGAAATAAGGCTTTTTTTTATAAATTTGTAATTATAACTATTTGCTAATAAAACACTATTAATATGATTTATTTCTTCTTTCAGATGTGTCTCATCTGAAAGGTTAATTGCTCTATTTAAAAGAGTTTTGGCTACAGAAACTATCTGAGTTGGGTGATGATGAGAATGGAAATGCAAATATCTGTCTGTGTGTGTATCCTTTCTGTAAATAGAAAAAGATAAACTATTTGGTGTTCTGGTGACTAGAACATCAAGAAAAGCTCTAGATAAAATTGATTCTACATCGGCTGATTTGGCTAGAGCTGAGATTTGTAATATTTTTAAAAAAGCTAAGCTTCCTAAAAATAATATTTCAAAGAAAGAAAGACAAGCATTAAATAATATAAAATCGGACAAATCAATTGTTGTACTTCCAGCTGATAAAGGTAATGCCACAGTTGTAATGGATCGTGACATTTACCATAATAAAATTTTAGATCTGCTTAATGATAAAACTTATAAACTATCAAAAAGAGATCATACTACGTATTTGGAAAAAACAACAAAAGCTATTATTAATAAATCACCTATTGAAACAGAGATAAAAAATAAAATAATCCCTCGTGAAAAATCTTGTGTCTGTCCAAAATTTTATGGACTTCCAAAAATTCACAAACCAGATACCCCCCTTCGTCCAATAGTAAGTGCAATAGGTTCTCCAACTCATATTTTAGCCAGATACTTATCGGATTTCATTAAACCTACAATCCCATCTATTAAATCATATATTAAAAACTCTCTTCATTTTATTTCTGTTTTAAAAAGTTTAAAAATTAATGCTAATGACATTCTGGTCAGTTTTGATGTCGTGTCTTTGTTTACAAACATTCCAATTGATGAAGCTTTAAATATAATCTCACAACGTTGCAATTTACCAGACCATATTATTGCTTTAATTAAACATTGTCTCTTAAATACATATTTTGTATACAATGGACAGCATTACAGACAAGTTTTTGGTACTCCTATGGGCTCACCTATCTCAGGAGTAATAGCTGATTTATTCATGGAATATATAGAAACTCGTGCTTTAGAATCATCATCTTTAAAACCTCTCATTTGGCTCAGATACATAGATGACACTTTTGTCATATGGCAACATGGAAAAAATAAATTAGATGATTTTTTCTTACATTTAAATAATATGCATCCTCATATTAAATTTACAATGGAGACAGAGTCTGATGGAAAACTCCCTTTTCTTGATGTTCTAGTCACCAGAACACCAAATAGTTTATCTTTTTCTATTTACAGAAAGGATACACACACAGACAGATATTTGCATTTCCATTCTCATCATCACCCAACTCAGATAGTTTCTGTAGCCAAAACTCTTTTAAATAGAGCAATTAACCTTTCAGATGAGACACATCTGAAAGAAGAAATAAATCATATTAATAGTGTTTTAATAGCAAATAGGCAAATAGTTATAATTACAAATTTATAAAAAAAAGCCTTATTTCAAGCCCAAAATAGACAAGATAGGAAACAAAAAGATGATAAATCAGCTATTAGGATTTGTGTTCCATATGTAAAAGGAACTACAGACAGTATCGGGCATATATTAAAACACTATAATATAGATACAGCATTTTCTGCTCATCAAAAAATCAGCAATATAATAACCAAGCCTAAGGATTCAATCCCTCTTGAATCTCATGGTGTCTATCAAATCTCATGTAAAAATTGTAAAGCTTCTTACATAGGTATGAGTAATCATCGCATCAGTGTTAGGAGAGATGAGCATGCTAATGCAGTTAAACAACACTCATCATCATCAGCACTCTCACTCCATACTATAGATTCAGGTCATAAAATTGATTTTTCTAGTACCAGGATCATATCCAGATGTGATAATCTCTACCAATGCAAAATTAGAGAAGCCATTGAGATACTTAAAAGGCCAGATTGTATCAATAAGTGAGATGATACATGCAAACTTCCTCCTATTTGGAAAGATTTTTTTAAAAAACATTCCTAAATTTAACATTTTTTGCTATTGGTGGAATTTTAACATTTTATTCAAATCAGTGATTGTAGCGCCTCTACAACCGTCTTTCTACCTTTTATAACTCTGTGGATGGCTTGTGTGACCAAGTCAAAACGTCAGTATATTAATATTAAAAGTTTTTAACACGGATGAACCCGCAAAATATGTATTATATATATAAGATTTATATGTACATATTTAAAAATTTTGTGTCAATGATGTAAAATTTGAGTCCAGACTGAAAAAGGCTTTGGAACTTTTTTCGAGTTTAGGATTTTTTTAGATGGTCAACTATAGTTAACTCATCTAATTATATTTAAAAGGAAATGGCAATTTTTTTAAAATTCTTATTCCTATTATTTTGGAAAGTCTGGTGAGTAATATCTTTTTTTTTTTCACAGTTACTTTTGTAAGAGCTATTAGCATGATGTTTGTTCCACATATGGACTATTTGAACCTTTATATATATTTATTTAAACTTATTTTAGGTTAAAAAGTTGCATTGAACATTTGTAAAAAAAATTCTAGAATGGCCTTTAATCTGCAATTGATTATTAATGGCTGGAATGCAGTGGTTAAGTGGTGGACCTGATAACTAATAATCTATTAATTTCAATTCTAATCGATCATTTATAGTGCATGAATGTCATTTGACCGGTGAATGATAAATATTTTGATTGTATTTAACCACAATTGTCATTTACTATAGCACATACATCTCTTATAATATTCATGTTCTGGATCTAAATTCTAACTAGACAAAACTTGGTTGCAGTCAGTTTAGAATTTTTCTTTGGGCAGCAAAGTCGTATCCAATCCAGTTAACCATCTAATATTGGTCAATAACTGGGCGTCAAACTGTTTTTAGCTAAGGAGTAAAACAAGAATGAAAAAACTGCAAACTCTCAACCATTGGTAATCTCTTTTCATCCTATATGGAATTGTTGGGTGACCTTTGACCCCGAAGTCGGTTATTTAAAGACTATTTTACTTTTCTTCAATTATATGCATGCTTCTTACAAATATATATATAATTTGTTCCAAATATAATATTATTTATTTAATACCCAGAATTTTTTTTTAATATTTAGAATATAAGAATTTCTGGAATGATTGTATTCCATATTGTTGTAATAAAAGCATCCGTTTAAGAGGTTTCTTTATTTAATAAGATTTTTTTTCTGAACAATAAGACAGTGTTTTTGGTTTGTTCAACCGAACTAAATTAATATGGTTATAATAAGGTTTTATTAAAGCGTTAACAATGTTAGTAAATTAAAAAAAGGCTTCATTTAGATTGGGATCACCTTGGCCTAATTATTTTTAATTACATTTTTATTTTGAAATTTAAATATAGGTGTCTCTTAATGCAGATGTCTGAAAATAAAACACGAGGAAAGCAATATTTTTGTTTTCAAAAAAAGGGGAAAAGGAAATTATTTCAAAAACATTTATATATTTAATCGTATTAAATAAATAAAAATAGTGTATATACAGTGTATTAATTGTTTACTAATTCCAGAATGTCTTAATAATTTTGTTACTATAATATACATATTAAATTCTATTATTGAAGACAGTTGAGATAGTTAAACTATTTAATAAAGTAATACAAGCAAATAATAATTATTTTTTGTCAGTTATAGTTTATCAGTGAATTTTTTTTTTTTAAATAATATATTTATAGATGACAAAGGATGATGGTAAACACATCTATTTGATATTCTTACAACTTGAGGAGTTGAATCTGGACCAGGTATATTTTGACTTTTTTTTTAAGTCTCAGATTTAGAATCCCCCTCCCAGATAGACTACTCATATCCAAGGCGGATAATCATCCAATAATATTGAAAATAGATATCTATAGCTGTGCAACTCATACCCAATCTAGATAATCATTCTATAATGATTAGAAAATGAATATCTAGCTATTCTTAATTAGAAACAAGACTACAGGTTAATCTGGATATATCAGATAAGTGTCAAGGTATTAAGAATTACAAGTAAAAAATATGACTTTAATATAATATTGTTTTGATTACTGGGAATGATGTTATACTCTATGGCTACTTTACCTAATATTACACTTACCTTAATATTTACAGCTATATCATTTTTTATACTTTCAAGATCAGTTATTTTCACTCTATTCTAAAGCCATCTATTGTAAAATGAGTGTTATCAATAGATAAATAATAAACTACTATAAAATTCCCAAGTCTAGGATTCTAAGTTAAATCTAATGTATTTATGCATATAATAGCTTTCTTTTACTCCTTTTTATAGCTCTAAACTGTCTAGTGATCGTTGATTACTCAAGCTTACAAAGATAACTCTAAGGTAGGATTGAAATAATTGCTCTTGAATGCATATAATAAAATCTGTGAGAAAATAATATTATTATTGGCATTAACCATTCTAACCAAAGGATAAAAGGCATTTGGGCATGAATCAAATGAGAAAGTCAATACAAAACAAACTTAAAGCAGAAGCAGAGAGAATCACTGAATCACACTCCAAATCCTGTCTCTCAATCTACTCAAAAGTATCTTTATACAATCAGCTTATTGTGACAAAAATCACTTACTATTTGCCAATAATAAATTTCACAAAATCATTTATTTCAGCAATTAACTCATTATGCAACTAGCTGCTATGGAAAAGAAAGGTAGTAGCAATTTCAATAAAGCAAGTAAACCAACTAACAAAATAGAATATGAAATACAAACTTTCTACACACAAAAAACAGTAAATCTACTGATTGCTATATTTAGATGGTTCCAAATATAGAGCAAAAACTAGAAATCACACCCATTGACCAACCCCTCCCATGGATAATTATATAAATACATTATTGGTAAGTATTGAAAACATTAAAAACAAAATAACACTTAAGAACCATATTAAATATACTTATTGGCAAATACATGGATTTCTATCTCAGAACCGAGAAGATAATAATAAGCTAACAGTATTAGGAATAGATAATAGCCAACTACTCAAAAAAATACAAAAGATGGTATCTAGAAACAAACTTTTTTGACTTTATTCTCAAATTGAATCTAAATGCTTTACCTACAGCACATTTCATTCACTTCAGGAGATTCTACCTAAATGTTGATCCAATATGTGCTTTGTGTCACAAGGAAGAAGAAACACAAGAACATTTGATACACTACTGTAGAGGCTTAGAGAAAGTTAGACAACTGATATTGAACAATTATAGGAATAGTAAAATTACACTACAAAAAATGCTGAAAACATTCAAGGAAAACAAAATACCAACAATATGTGCAGCTACTTTCTGCATATATGCCTTATGGTGTATCAGATGAACATTTATCTTAGGAAACAATCCAAGAAGATATCCTAACACATATAACAAGCTCAAAAAACTTAAAGAAAGAGACAATCTTCTTGTACCACTGGACATTTTTGCCACCACTTAATCTCTTTTTAAAATAAGAGCAGCATTATAATGGATAAACAAAACATAACCTCAGAAAAAATGGAAAGCCAGAATGGACCAATAATAAGAATTGAAATATGAAAACTATAACAATTACTATAAGACTCTAATGGTAAAAAAAATGTTTTTTCTTTCTGTATTTAATGATGGATCCTAGTATATTATGTTTGATACAATGTACAATCTGATATGATGCAATCAACTTTTGCCTAATAAAGTTTGCTTTGAAACATAAAAGGTACCTTCAATTGATATGGAATTGAGATCTTAGTTGACTCAGTGTCAGATTATATAATTAACCAAATAATATTGTATGAGCTTAATTAAAATCTTAGGATTTTTTTAGATTGCTGTATAAATAAATACATTAGATCCAGCTTTGATTCTTAGTTTTCACTCTGAACCTATCAAAATGGCCTGGAGATAAATATTTTATAGCACTATACCATTTGTATCAATTGATTACTCGGATAACTCAAGAGTGAAGATATCTAACTGTTCTTGGAAGTTTATAAATAGATATATGGCAGGATCATTTAATGTTATTGTTGATATCTTACACACTTATCATTGTTTTTTAAGAAAATTGACAATTTCTTAGTGTACTATTCAAACATCTTAATATTTACAGACTCATCTTCTTGTCTTTGGCCTCAATCTCCAATATTTTATGTTTCCCTCTTAATAATGAAAGTTTTTTTCTCTGAATGCAGGTGCATTTCATATAAATCAATTAATAGGCATCTCTTTTTTTAAACGAAAAAATACTATCAATAAGAAGTATTGCCATTTTTAATATTTGTAAATTTTATTATTAATATTTAAATAAACATTTGGCACACATTCAATATTGTTTAATAATAAATGTTAATCTAAAATAAGTATCATTAATTCAAAATTACATTATTCCAAAATTAAAATAGTAATTTTTATGGCTTATATAATAATAAAAATAAATAAATTCACAAAAAATAACTGTTTAGTTGTTTGGCAGGTCATTTGATATTCAAGCAAAGTGATGGATTGGGTTTCACTCTATCAATCTTTAGTTTAGAGCCTAATCCTTCACTATTGCTTTAAATCATATCCTTTTTTAAAAAGACATTATATCTTTTATTGTCAAATGTTGGGCTGGAAGTATGATGAATATTATATATTATGGCTGAAAATTTCCTAATACTTTTGCATAGCAACAGTTTGAAATTAATTGATTGCTTATGGAAAATGAATGATGCAAAGTATATATAGAATTGAAACAAATGTAACACATTCTCAGAATGTTTACTGCAAAGAATATATGTAGATCAAAATAGGATTTAAATCTGATGATGAAGTATTGCTTAGTAAAGGTAAATATACAAAAAAAAATATTTAACCATGATTGTGGAGCACAATAATTTCTAGTTTCTCAATAAAATTTTAGCAATAAATAGAAGCATCAAAGAATTACTGAGGATAGAACTTTTTTTATATATACTACTATAGGAGATACCAGTTGTTATCTAATATTTAACTAATCTTAAATCAGTTTCCTCAAAATCATGGTCTACAAAGAAAAGCCTTCCAATACATAGCAACACAGGTAATAGATTATTTGGAGCCAGCAGAGCCTTAAAGAAATAATTTGTAATTTTTGTGTAAATTTTTGCAATGATGTAGTGGCCTCTTTAAAAGCGCTCAGAAAATAGACATTGATAGGCAGCTTAAAATAATGATAATCTATCTGTAAAACAATAACATGTATTTATTTATAACACAAGTTTTTTTTTACACTAATAACAAATATTGCCATTTACCCATGTTGATTCAAGATATAGACTGGAGACAATTGCTTCTAAAAGTTTGTTTCATGTAGGCAGAGAAAGTAATGTGATGTTTTGTTAGTATTTAGCATTTTAATTAAAGAGTAAATAGTGCCTTACAATTAATATAAACTTGCAATTACTGATATACATATTTATTGGCCTAATTCTAGATTTATAAACAATATGCATATGTTGAATGGATTCATAATATTAGTGTTTTTGAATTTTAGCCTGTTATTTTGTAGCATAATTGAAGGAAAAGAGATAATTAATATGAGATGCATTACTCCCATTAAGTTATCACTAACAAAGCATCTAAACCAGAAACTAGTCAGTGGGTATAGATATATTAGCATAATTACCTTGATTACTCAAGCTAATAATAGACATCTCTGAATTAAAGAGAATTTTCTATTACATCTTATCATTATTTTGAGACATATATGGCTCAGTTGGTTAGAGTGTTTCTTAAAATTTAATATTCAAGAATTTAAGGCTATAGGTTCAATTCCCATGCTAGTACTATCATTGGTCAGGCCAGCAACACCTGAAGAAGAGGGGAGAATAATACCTCTTGAAACATTGTGCATAATAACTTTTCTGTAATTGAAAGATTTAAATAAAGTTAAATTTTTCGATACTTAATATTAGATGATGGAAATAGTCCAATATATAAATACAACTAAATTACCATCATCACAAACCTTAACGAAAACTCTTTATCATCTAATATGAAAAACTGTTGAAATTGAAAATACTGGATGTACAAAATAAAAAACTTTATCAATTAATGCATTATAAAAAAAATTAAATCACCCAGTAGAAATTTTAGTAACAGCAATTTTCTTAGAAAAGCTTAATAAATCCATCTTAATACATAGACTAGGTCAAATTGGATAGTGTAAATATTAATGAGTCAAATATTTAAGCAAAAATTTAAAAAAAAACATTCAAAAACTATTTTCAATATACTAAATAAAGAGTCATATTACTCTCTTTGCTTTATGTCTACATTAAAAATCATAATTTACTCTTTACAAAAGTCATCTTTGTAAACTTGAGTAATCAATGAAAATCATGTCAAAGTTATATACAAATCTCCAGACTTACTTTTAGCTATTGTGAGTGCAAAATACTATGTTACTCACTGGAGAAGTCCAATAGCCAGAAATGAAATTTGATTTATGGATAAATTACTGTTATTCAGGGCCATTTGCTACTCAAGTTTATAATACATGGCTCTGTATCAAAGTGAATAATAGAAATTACTTGCTCATAATGCAAATATTTGCATTATGAAGAATTTACATACCCTCTATTAATTATAGTCATCAACATCTTCCCACACATGCACATAACACAAGCATAATATTTTATTCCCGTACTTTTGAGAGCTTTTTATCCATAACAAGAATACAAGCAATGTTATTTTATATATTAAAACAAAAAAAAATAATTTTATTGTTTAAAAGTTTATAAGCAATTTTAACATTGAAAATAGCACAGCTGGGCATCGTCTGCATCACTGCACCAATATAGAAAGCATTTTATATATTAAGATAAAGCAGCATTTTATTAAAGCAGAATACAGTTTATGGTTATATATAAGTCTATTTAGTATATTGTATTCCATATTAAAACTCATATTGAAATTCATTCATTTTAAAATGAGTTTAATCTTTTTAGTTTCTGCATTATATATTCGCAGTTTTAAACTGTTCTATCTTTTTTTTTTTTTAATTTTATTAAAAATTGAATTATTGACGCACATCAATTTTTTATTTCTTATTGCTTCATTTATTTTTATGTATAATCTGCACGATAAATTAAATTATCTGGTAAATTTTCATCCACCGTTATAATGCATACTATACATAGTTATTTTTATATACTAAATAATTTGATAAAACTAGTATATGCGTTATAAGATGGCATTGTTTATTAAAGTTTATAACATTTCTTAAAATGATTTGTTAAAGTAAATTATTATGTCAAGAGAACGACTATAGTTAGCAATTTTCAAATCTTAATGTTTGTTTATAGAACTATATTGCCTAGATATCTCCACTTTGTTTTAACATACACGTATATATGTAATTATACACTATGTGAAATGCGCCTGATAGATAAAAAAAAAAAAAAAAAGATAAAACGGCCTAAATAACCAATCTAGCAATGCCTCTATGAGGATATCAAAGAAGAGAATGTTGCCTATCAGGTTAATCTGTCACTGAGTACTGATAGTTTTTTGTCTATCTTTTAGCTATGAATAACTACACATTCTGTATTGATCAATAATTATATGACCAGTTAGCATGACTTTGGGTTTAGTGGCTTGAAGTCAATTCCATTCTTGCTTGGAAATCCTCAGCTACATTAAAAAAATGCAAAGATTTCTGAATTCAAATTCTAATATGTAGGTATATCATAACCATTATTCTATAAAATTGTTTCAGACAAAAACAAATATATATAATAAATTAAAAGATTGTAACTTATATAAATCAAAGCATTTAAAATTTTCTTTTATTGAAATTCACAGTAAAATAAAAAAAAACCCACTATTATACTCATAACTGTGTTTTAAAATGCTCTGATATATATACACACACAGGACTTGCTCAAACTTGAGATTTAAATTTAAGTCAAGTGAATTTTTTATTCGAAGTACTTAGGATTTTTTTCTCAGGTTGTTGGAACATACACAATCCAGATGATACTCTGACATTGGTCGGCAAATAGTTATCAAGCTATTCTTAGTTGCAAAATGAAACTAATATACAAAAATACTTTCAAATCCTTATCATCTAGCAGTTGGTAAGATTGATACTGTCTTTTCTACTCTTGTTTTTCTGTAAAGGCTATTGGAAAAACCTTTGCTTTACAATGGATATTTAAAAAGGATGTTTTAACTATATATATATATATCCATCTATTCTTACATCAATTCACCTATTCATTCAACTATCTATTTATTTATCTACATCTGTCTATTTATTATGACTTGAAGGTGGGATTACAATACCTATATATAAACCCATGCAGAATAATATATAGTTATGCAAATCTGCAAGGTTCAATTAAAATAAATGAAATTAGAAATATTAATGTTGTGGTGTCATGGCTTAAAAATGATTAAAATAAAATATGAATAAAAATTATAATTTTGATTGTCCCTATTATGTAATTTGTATTTGTATGTTCTTTAAATAATTAGAAAAATTACATTTGTTAAAGAAATAGGATATTATAAAAATAATTAAAAAAGAAACATAAGTTAATGATTATCCTATTGATATAATAAATAAGCTTATAAATATTAATAAAGAAAATAAGATAAAAAGAAAAATTATTAATAATAAATCAATAAAAATAATTTATATAAGTTTTATGATTAATAAGAAAAATAATGAGAAACTAATAAAAAATATGTTTAATATCCAAAATAAATCTAGTGTATATAAAAAGAAATAATAAAGGTAATTTAATTAACTACAATAATGAAATAAAAATTGATAAATTAAATAATATATACAAAATTATATGTGTTGATTATAAAATGATAACGAGAAAAGTAATTATATTGATACAATTAAAAAATAAAATAGAGATGAGACTTAAAAAGTCTGTTACACGTTTATATTAATAACAATTGATATAACGATTATATCTATTGTTATGTCTACACTAAGTTATATGCGCAAAATACATACATAGTAAGAGAGGATAGTCTGCATTGTAAAGGAACTGATACGGTAGATTCACTTATAAAAAGAAAAAGAAAAAAACTTAAAAGTAACCATTATAAGATTAGAACGATTGAAAACGTAATATGTATACAATGAAAGATTGATTTTAAAAAAACTTTATATCAGGAAATTTGAACTTATTGGAATTTTATTTGCATTAGGATTTAATGATTTTGATTTTAATTATATATTTCTTATTAAAATATAATTTAATTGTAGTAAATTTTTAACAAGTTAGGAAGAAATTAAAGCAAATTTTGAAAATAGTTATCTATTATTAAGAGGAATTATATATATATAGTTTTTTTTTTTAAAAAAAGCCAATTTTATGAAATAATGTTTAAAAAGGTAAGTCTAAAGAGTTATAAACTTTTTATAAAATATATACACATATTTTTGGCATTTTTTTATTTACATACTTTTGTTTTTACTTTATTTTTCAAATGAATTATGTCTTAGCAAAGATGTACTCTTATTCTTCTCCTTTACTTTCTTTGCATTTCTTCATATATATTGCTTATAATAACTTCTTTCATATATACTTGTAATGTCTTCACCTCTAAGTTTTTCAGAGGGGTAGAAAAACACAATCCGATCGATAACATAAACGAGTACAAAGAATTATAGCTAAAATATATGAAACTCGGCTGCAACAACTCTTAACCGTTGTGCCGCAAATAGCTCTTAATAGCTTTACATATCAACTTCTTCTGTTAACAAAACTGTAACAAGTGCGCGATGTTTTCCTCTAGCAGTTTATATATCCCTCTGAGTTCTTTTGTTAAGTCTTATCTGCTACATTCCGAAAACTTTATCTGTTTTCCAAATCCGTTTTATTGTTCTTACTTTAATTAGTTATTTTTATCTCTGATAAAAATAATCCCACACTTGTTTTTAATTATAATTATTTTCCATTATAATTATTTTTACTTTCAATAAAATAAATCGAAAACTTCTGGAGTAAATTGTCTCTAGTAAACTCGATGTTTATTTCTCAACACGAATACAACAATACTTTAATGCAAAAAAAAATTTTAATAAAACTTTTTTATTTTCTTGACAGTTTTGACTGTCCAGAAGTCTTCATCAGAGCGGAGGAAGTTTGAGAAAGCTCTGATGAAGATTGCTGGACAGTCTTAACTGACAGGAAAATAAAGAAGTTTCATTTAAAAAAATTTTTGCATTAAAGTGTATATGAAAGTCATACTTATGACAATCCATCCTGCTTGATGGCGGTGTTCCTCCAACAAAGCATATGTTACTGGATCATTACATTTTCTTTAACATTTTAACAAATAAATAATACACAGATAACTTTTTAAAATTATGGTATTTTATTATTTTTTAAACTAATTTCATAGATTTTCAATTAATAAGCAATTTTTGGGGTTTAAATGTTCCTTTATTTTAGCTTTTTTTTTTTTTAAATAACCAAGATTTTTTTATTTTGTAAGAAATGTTTGTTTGGATTAGGTTTTTATTTTTTTATTTTTTTTGAAAATAATTGAATATATTTGCAAAATGTTCATTTGTTAAGTTTTTTTGCACTAACGATTTGATTACTTCATCATAGTTTTATTTTTTGTTGATAAACAATGCCTCAATAAACAATTTATTTTTATTTGGTAATAAATGTTCCTTTATTTTATGTTTCTTTTTTTTTTTTTTTGCGAACCGTAATTTAATATATTAGGCAATAGAGACATATTGAACGAATACTTTTATCACTAATGTTGATTTGATTACTTCAAACATAGTTTTACTTTTGCTTGATATACAACACCTCAATAACCAATTTATTTTTGTTTGGTAATAAATGTTCCTTTATTTTTTTTTATGAACCATAATTTAATATATTAGGCAATAGAGACAGCTTGAACGAATAGTTTTTTGTCACAAGTAGCCATTTTTTTTACCAACACAAGCTCTCACAAGGTACAAGACTTTAGATTCAGGTATGCTGAGTCACCACATTTCCTAATTTAAATGTGTTTACAAGGGGGTGACATTGGATACAGTGTGACAATTTGCAGGACTTTATAGTAATTCATTTAGGTTTGAAAATAATTACATCTGAGCGAATATTGTTTCACTTTCTGTCATTACAATTATTCACACCCTACCATGACAACTTATCAATATGTTGTGTCAGCTATTCATACAGAGAATAAACAACATGGATCAGAGCTAACTGATATGGTCGGCTGTGTGAATTGTGAAAACAATTGATCACAAAACATGCTGCTAGGCCACAATTAGCCAAAAGACTCAATTGCTAGGACTCAATTACTGTTAGCAATTGAGAAGTTGTGCCTGGTTCAGCTACTTTTGGCTAACAACAATGCCATCGAGTGGGATAGATTGTCATAAGTATGAGTACTGAAAGAAGTTGTTATAAGCAATATATATAAATATCTTAACAAAGATGTTAGAAATAATGGAAACATTGCTGGATATTTTTTGTGTATATGAAATTCACTTCTATAAAAACAAATTTTTAAAAAGAAAAAAATGTGGCAAAATGTATATATTTGTAACTAAGCTAAATTTAAAAAGAAAAAAAAAAGAATTTTGAAATACACCTGGGTCTCTTTTTATGTGGACTTATTTAATATGATTTTGAAGTTACGCGATTTATGTTTCAACGGAAGTCGAACTCCGATAATGCGCTATTACTTTAAATAATAAATTTTGTGCACTTACGTTATATTGAAAGTAATAGCACATTATTGGAATTCGACTTTCATGTTAGTAATTTCAATATTTTCAGTTGCTTTATAATAGTAAGATTTTATGCAATAATGAAATTAAAATCATGATTTCCACATTTTATGTATACACACATTAAATTTTACAAGATTATAATGTAAATTTGTTCAAACATTGTGCATGTTAATTTTGCATTTTAAATCACATTCTGTTTTTGCTTTTTAAAAAAGAACGTAATCAATTATTAATCATTTAGTGTCCGCAAGTTTATTTTTAAAAGGTGAGTAATAGCAGTGAAACAAAATTTGATTTTTAAACAGAATTGAAAATTAAAAAATTAAAGACAAAAATAAAAGTTTAGATACAGAAGAAAATGTAGAAAAAGATAATGAAACAGAAGTGGAACCTGTTCCTTTCACTTCAAAAATGATTCGAGAAGGTCTTCAACTTTCTAATCAGTTGGCAAATTATTTTCTTACTAATGACACTAATCATGAATGTGCTCTTAAATTCCAACGAGAGCTACATGGTTGTATGTCTGGATATCACGAGCTTCATAAACAATTAATAAAATCATCATCTCAAATATTAATTACTAATTACATTGTCACTAGAAAACCATTAACACAACAATATGAGAGTGAAGTTGGTGCTAGTTGTAGTTCCTCTTGTGAAGAATCTTTACCAGTTTGCAAATGAACCTGTTTATCGGCAAATAGCATTAATAATTAAAACGTGTATAAAAAAATGTAAATTACTGTACTGTAAATTATGCATAAAAATATATTATTTTGAATAAAATTAAATATTATAGTTAAAAAAAGTTTGTCTTGTATCAATTTTTTTCAAATTTGAAATTTTTTATTAGTCATATTTTATTTCCTTATTTTTTTTTTTTGCGTGAATTTTAAAGTAATTTTACGTTGGTGCTTTGCTTTTACGCGAATTTTGAAAAATCACAGTCCACATCCCCCCTTTTTCAAGCTAAGTTACATCTATTTTTGTGTGATTTCATTTGCGCGTGTTTTCTGAGGAACCTATCTATCACATAAAACGAGACCCGGGTGTATATCATCAAGATAAAAGTGGCTAAAGCTATATAATCATCAACTTTTTAATAATATAAAATAATCAAATAGTTAATTTCTCAGAAAATTCAAATACCAAAATGATAGGTTGAACTACAAATTAATTTAGAATTCTTAGCCTTTAAGCTTGTCATTCAATCATTGTGCTAAACTACATAGCAAGATAATTTTGTAGTCAAAAGATGGCGCTTTAGTATGCTATTTTTATGAATAATAAAATCTGTATTTAATCACTAATAAATAAATACTAAATTATGGCAGAAAAATGAAAATTTGCTATTAAAAAGCATATTACTAATAATCCAGAATTCTTGATTCCTAGAATTTTCTGGATTACAAGTTTGTTTGATAAACTGATAGTAATTTATTATTAATAATAATGATGCTGATGATGTGTTATAGAAGTTTCAAAAATAGCACTGCTCAGTATTATATTATGACCCTGCATGGTACAATGATAGAATGATGGACTCAAGGGCTGAAAGTTGCTCAATCTATCTGAGTCTCATAAACCACGTGACATCCCAAATGACTAACTATTTCATCATTTACTGAAGAATATTCTTACTTCAATGGATTATTAATTATAAAAAAAAAAGAGTATTAAAGTTTGTAATATGGTTGTAAATAATTTGTACTAGGGAAAATAGGGATAATTGCAAGGTCCGACATAAGCAGAGAATATATATATAATTCTCCAATTCTGTAGAGTTTACAATTTTTCTTTTTAATGAGTGTAAACTAATTTTTCTAAAAATAAAATTTTTAAATGTATCTATTTAATAAGATGAAAGAAAGCAAGAAGTAAAATTAAACAGTTAGATATATTTTTAAAACTAGCAAACAAAAATAACTCGGTTATCAAAACGTCAGCGCATTTTGATCTTGAACAGGTCTATTTATTTGATGTTTGCACAGAAATAAGATCTTTATTTCCTGAATTCTGTAAAAAGAATCAAAGCTTTAAAATTATGACTATTATGGAGAAAACCGCAATTACTAAATAGAATGCTATTCTAAATTATACGTGCAGGTTTACATACTTATATGTCATTAAATTTAACATCAGTCATTAGAATTTGTTCTTTAAATTATTTTACAACTCTTGAACGAACAGTTTCCTAAAATATTGTATACATCTCTGAATAAAAGCTTTTATTCTGTATAGTATTAATAAATTTTAAATGACGTGCTACTTTCTCTGTTTGAAAATCATACAATCAATTCACCAAGAGATATGAACATGGTTAGTGTTTTTTTTATAGCTTAACAACTTTATTTTAGCATCTTATGTTTAAAGCTGCTTTCATATGACATATAGATTGGTTTGTGTAATCGTCATTAAAATCATCTTTAATTGTTTTTTTTTTTTTGGTTTTTGTTTCAGCTGTTATAATGGTCATGTTTGTTTACAAAGTGGCTACTAATGATATCTTCTGAAAATATTACCCACAATTGTTGGTAAACACAAACTTTTTTGTGATGTGATGATGTTGACACTAATGAAATCTTTTGACCAACTCCAAAAACTATGTTGTAAGTCATGAATAAAATCAATGGACAACAGGTAGCATTGCAAGCCTGACTCATATAATTGTTTTTTTAGCTAACTGGTATTTTCCTTATAAGCTGACCCTTATATTAAACTTAACTTCACACAGTTATAGATTCAAAATCTTAAACCAATTATTAATTGATTAAAATTAAAAAACATCCAGTTAATCAAGTAAATAAAATGGCATGTTTAGTACACCTTTAAATACTCTAATATCAAGGACATCACAAACCAAACATATAATTATTAATTTATTAGTGCATGGATGATTTAGTATTATATGGTATATAATGAAATCAATATATAAATATAAAGATTTTGAAATTGAATAATGAATGAAATTAATAAAAAGGTGGTCCATATGAAGGATTTGCTGATAACATGATAGAATGATTTATGGCATATCTACAAATACTAAGCTTCTTTGCACAATTATTGTAGTCATATTGTTATAAAAACAGACACTGATGGGAAACAAGATTATAATTGTTGACAATTATGAAACAAACATTCCTATAATTTAATGTACTTCTATTGTTTTTAAAAATCTCAAATATATTATTTCATATTTTTTCTCTATATTTGAGCTTCGTTATACCATATAACTATAACATGTGCAATACTCTTTAATGTTCCTATAGATTTATTACCCATATCTGTCTGTTTTTATAATATAATTACTAAATGTTGAATAATTTAAAAGTATTTTTTCTAGTCATGATTTAATATCTCCTATCCCTTGATGTAGTATAATTTATAAGAAGAAGAGAGTAATTTTTCAGTAAAACTACAATATTGTAAATCTTGAAATATACCTTTCTCCTGAGATAACAATACTCAAGTATATCAAATTTAATCTTTATCTGGGTTTTCAAATTATATAAAAAAAATCATTAACATTCATGCTATTTTCTTAATTATCTAAAAAAATATCTAAATCACTTTGGACTTAAACTTGAGATTGCAGTTATAATAATAAACTTTAGTATATAAGTAGCTTAAGGATCTTAATTGATAACCCAACATAATAATAAAGTAAAAATAATCATATGACTAATTACAATGTCATGTGATATTTTAACATCCAAGCAGCAGATTGAGTATAATAGTTCAATTTTGTTGATTTAACTGAGATTTATTTTTCATTTTATTTAGCAGAGAATTAGTTCAGTTTTTGAGTCCACCATTCGATTGCTATGAGTTTTTTTTAAACTCCATTTTAATTTTTTTAAGAAATATTTTTACATTTTTGTGTGTGCGTGAAAGCATTGCATTTATTTTAATTTAAAAATCTTTTACAACTAATTTCAAGTTAAGGGAAACTATACATTTTTTTTAATGTTTTAAATATAGTCTGCTTTAATTTTTTAATTATTAAGATACCATTTTCATATGGTTCTGAACAAGTGAACAAGAACTGTGGTGTTCTTATTGTCACTCAGTTATGTCGGCTGATAAGAAGCACCATTAATCTTCATTTTTCCATGTGGCCACCTTATTTCAAATAGATTGAGATATTAAGGTGAAATATGTATGGTCTTTTTTTTTTTTTTTTTAGATTTTCTAATTATTACCATCTTGTTATTTCAGAACATTGTAGCGTATATATATAATTTTTTATTTTATTAAATTTACTCTCTATAAATTTCCAAAAATATCTTTTAAGTATTGTTTCAAATAAATATGGCTATAATAATAAATCACATTTCTTTACGTTACATAATACATGATAAAAAAAAGATTAGCTCTACTTTAGAGTCATCTATAATAAGGTTCAATAATCAGTAACTGACAAATGATAAAGGATGTATGCCTTCAATCTGACCAGTTTTTAGCTTTTGTCTTAATCAATGAGGCTTGGGATTGAAAGTTGGAAATAACACAATTATATATCTAACCAAATATCTTCAGCTCCATTTTATTATTCAAGCTTGAATTTGAATAGTAAACTTGAATTAAAGGACATTGCTAGTTACATAACGGTATTATTTCCAGTCTTGAATCTCACACCACATTGTTAAAAGTAAAAGCTAAAAAAAAGTCTGACGTTGAAGAATTAAATATACTATTATCTGGTAATTACTGATTACTCAACCTTACTATAGGGGGCACTAGAGTGGAGAGTTGCTTTTCTTTTATTTCTCTGCCTAAGGATAGGTTCAAGCAATAACAATATAGAATTATTATTAAATAATATTTTGTCATCTTTAGATGCACAATGATAGAGTGATGGATTTAAAGGTTCCTGAATCCAAGTCATTTTTTTTTCTTCTAGTGTTAAAGCAATGTTTGGTCTCTCAAGCAACCATTTATTTGTTTATTTTATTGTTAGGATTTAATAGTTTAAAATAATACAATTACATTTTTTTTAAAACAAAACATTAATTTTTTCCACAAATATTAAAAATCATTTTGTATATGTAAGTATATAAATATATAAAATAAATGAAGTCATCTAGCAAAAAACTTGAAGCATTTTAGCATTTTGTATTTTTTTATAAATGAAAATATTCTACACTGTGTTCTTCAGGATAGTGTTAAAGTAACAAAGTTGATAGAATAAGATTCCTGAATCAAAACTCAACTTGTCATTTCTGAATGTCACATAATATCCACCATAGCTAAGCATTCGGTTATTATTATTGTTTCAGTAGTTACAACTGTAACATAATTTATTCTAGCATCTTTATATATGGAACAACATTACAAATGGCTTTTTATGCTATTAAGATGCATAAATTAAATATGCTTATTTGTAAATCAGAAAAGAGTTGAAATCCAGAATGGAGATGAGAGTTTATTTACAAAGCATATGTAAAAGTGCAAATAAGCTCAGAATTTTTTAGTACATAGTTTTAAAACAAATAAGCACTACAGGAATCTAGCTTCAGCTTATATAGTTTTAATTGTCTGGTAAATTCCACATTGATTCAGTAAGATGAGACTATATTTAAAAATATATATAAATACAATATAATGTAAACTTTATCTCTAATTGGAGAGAGACATTTACTGATGCTAAATCCATGATTTACATTATAGTTTAAAACTAGTATTTGAAAAAGTAAAGCAATTAATTGTTTCTTAAGAAATGATTGATAACAATGAATACTTGGTTGCTTAAAATTGTTTATTACATTGCTGAGCTTGTTTTTAATTATATTTCAGAAGACAGCAATTATCAAAATATTTTTTGGTGAATGCAAGACATTCTAATATAGGGTGACAGATTTTAAAAATTGTAAATAGGGACTTAATGGCCACAAGTAAACACAACATAATATTATATTGAACACTAAGTTACATGTTTTAATATCATAATGCTAGTGTTAGTTTTTGGAAAAAGAAAGTGCAAAAAATGATAGATATCTAGACATGGGATATTCTGAAATTAATTAGATAGAATTAATTTTATTTTATAAGTTTAATCAGAATTGTCATATTAAATGTCAAATTAGCTGAGCCTGATGCATAATAATAAAGTAATAATTATTAATTTCAAGAAAAGAAATAATTTGTCTTATGCCTATGTTTAAATAACTTTTTATATAGAAAAATATAAATATAATTATCAATATGATGTTATGACTACTAAGTTTATTTTCAATCTTTTGTATAAAAATTAAATTAAACAGATTAATATACAAATATAGAATGATTTCGTCATACACACATAAAAATCCATTTAAAATAAATTAACTAAAACATCTGATAAATATCTATAATGAATCCAGTTTTTCATATTTGCAATATATTCTTCCAAAATTTATAAATCTTGAGTTATCATTCAATATAAAACTATCCAGATCAATTTCTGTACCATATAAACATTTCATCAGAAAGCTCAATTATCAGGTGAACTAGAAATTTGACAAATCTAAACATCTACACAAAGTTGATAAATAGACTTCTACTTATGCACTTTAATTACAACCAATTTGATTTTGGGAATTTGGATGGTTTAGCAATCAATCTTATACATATATGATATTTAATTCATCAATGCACTAATATTCATATCTAATAATAAGTTAGAATAATTTATATCCATATTAAAATATCAAATGAAATAATGGCAATTTAAGAAATAAATATTCAATTTATTATCTGCATATTCTTTATAGTATCAATTAGGTGCTTTGGTGTGGATTCAAATTATATCACCTAGCCAGGAATGTTATTAATAACAAATCACTTGATATGTTAGTTTACACAACATGTTATAAAACAAGAACAATTCCTGCACTGGTTCCACATATAACAAGTTTGAGTAATCAGGTGACAAAACATTTAAATCTCAATTCCCAGATGGCTTTTGTTTTTATCAATAAGGCTTGGGATTCAAAGCTAAAAGTAATGTAGTTATGCATTTAGACATTACCTTAAAAATTTTTGAATGTCAAGTTTTAAAATTGGTTGCCAAATGCATAAATGCATTCTTTCCAACTTTGAATCTGTAGTTTCAATGATAAAGTCAGAAGCTAAAAATTATTTTGAGGACTGTGATTTTAAAACACTATAATTTAATTATTAATTCCTCAAGTTTCCTATAGCTAAGTATAGAGAGATGCTTGTATTTGTTTCATCTACCATGAGATATAAATATTGGAGGATGGTAGATTAAATGAAATGTAATGTCTACCAATTGTTAAAACACTTAAGTTCCAAAAGCCAACAAACTAGTTATAATTAAGACATATAAATAAATAAAAATTATTATTATTCTCTATGTGAGTGCTCATCTGATAAATGAGGACTTTTGGTGAAATATATGCTTAATGAAAGAGGTTGTTCTGAGCAATTTTACACAGAGTTGTAATTCAATATTTATAGTGAACTTAGAAGGAATGTTTGCAAATCTGAAAGATTGGATTAGTTTTACACATATATAAAAGCAATTTTAAATCAGTTCTTGTATGGCAATATTTCACTATATTTCATATTAATATTAATTAAATAGATATTCTTTATTGCAAATATTTTTTATGTATAAAACTTCTGATCTCTCAATTTTTGTATTTATCAGTAGAGTCTCAATATTTTCACTTTATTTTATTTTGCTAAATTGATAATCCATTACTTATGTAAGGATATGACTTTTAGCTTAATTCAACTTTTTTAGTCATTGAATGCATACACAAAAGACTCAACTCTGATATAAGCATGGTCAGTAAGAATTGATGTATATATAGATACGCTCTAAACTTAAGTGATTCACTTAATCTTTTAAAATCACTTGAGCTTTTAAAACTCGTATTGGGGGAGGAGTGCAAGGAAATTTGTAATATTTAAGAATCAGGGGATTATTGAAGGTTTACTTCCTTCTTAATAATTGTAATATATCCTATATTCATGCAGCATAAAGTAAATAAGAACTTATGTCTATTTGACTTATATATCACATTTTTTAAATTATTATTATTATGCCAAAAAGTATTTATGTAATTCAGATTTATATAAGTTCAGATTAATAAAGTAAAGAACTATCAGAAGTTAGTACAGTATTAAGGCTTGGTGACCTTATTTAATTAATTCTATTTTCTCTTTACCTAAATTTTGAATTTTTAAATTTTAATATTGCATAATCTCCCAGCTTTGTCATGTGCTTCTAAGAGTAGTTAACTTCACCCTATTTTAATTGGTATAAGCTTGAGTAATTAATAGACATGAATGGCATTGGATTTTCTCATTGTCTTTGGAACTAGGATTCAAAGCTGGAAGTAAGGCAGATTGTATCAGCAATTATCTTTTACTTCTTTATACTATTAAAATAACTGAAACACAGGCTTATTACATACCTGTGTCTATATATGTAATATATAGGGTATATGAGCACAGACTTTCACATATCCCACCACTCTCCACTCTATCTAATAACAATGATACACTCAAGCACATATATGCTGAAAAGATAAATAATCACCAATATCCGTATTTCATGCTAAACCAGCAATCATCATTTGGTCCAGATTATCATCTCCCACACATATATACTATAAGTTCTCAGATATATATTAAGATAGACAATCTTCATACTTTAATGGACAGGCTCCAATCTACTACGCACTCCAACTCTTCAACAGTCCAACCAATTGAAAATCTTTATACTATTGAAACTAATAACTTAAAATTTTTTAAAAAGAATACTAAAGTTTCAAATCCAGACTAATTCACTCGTATAGCTATATAGATTTGACATGGGATCAGTTGTGATAGAACAGAGATTTCAAAAATGTATAGAAACTGATTTGGAGATAAATCTATGTAACTATGCAAAAGAGTAAGACTAGGTTTGATATTATGGTGTTTTTAAATTTCAGTTTATCTCAAATAGCATAGAAGAATAGAAAATGATTTCTAAATGCTTAAGTACATTAGTTCTAAGTTCGAATTTTAGTCTTCATTGACAAAGATAAAACCCAAAAACTTGATTGTTCAATTGAAGTTCTCAGTAGATGGCTTTAGATTAGAATGAAGCTATTTGCTATAATTGTTAAAACTAATTTCACTTGTTGTAATTAGCCTTTAATTGTTATGAAATCTATACAAACTGACACGTAATTAATAATATTTTATAAATGATTGTTATCTGAATGTTGTAAAACGGAGTGCTTAGCAAATAATTACTCAACTTTTAAATCGATTTGATCAAGGTTTTTTCATCATTTAGTTATTTGTTTTTGGAAAATACATAATAAAAAATTATTAAAATATTTAAAAAGCAAACAAGATCACTTAAGAAAAAATATTTATCAGAAAAGTAAATCTTGGATTAAAAACTAGTGGACTTAGATTAGAATTAGAAATTATTGATTATAAATGAATAACAACAGTTCAGTGTATTATTAAAAGAAAAATAATGTAAATGCGTTAATTTATCATATTAATTAATACATGCAGTAATTTTTCTGTATTTACTGCCATTTGATTCCAAACTTATCTTTATCTGAAACCATAGTTAATTATAAATCCCATATAATATAGATGCTTAATATATGTATGTAAAAAAAAACTCCTATGAAATAAATTCTACATTATTCAAAATACCAATATATATATATATAAAATAAAGCTACTCAGAACGTCTGTAGATGCCATAAGCTAGCTATAGCTATTATTTATTTTTATATACTGATATTTTGAATATTGTAGAATTTATTCCAGAAGTTTTTTTCTTTATTATATTTATTTTATCTAATTTTATATATACAAATCTAACATCTAATTTAATTTTTAAAATATATACATTTAGACATCAACAAAAGTGATTAAAAAACAAAAATAAAAAATAGATAGTAATATATCTAAAGAAAAAGAGAGAACACTTATATGAATGAATTCTCAAAAAGAGAAAATAGTTGACTGAAGAAATGGTATCGTTATGAAATGTATGAATTTAACTTTACGAATGTCTAATATTCTTTTTTTTTAATAATACTTTTTTCAAACAGTGAGCAATTGAAGTATTAAATAATAAGTCTGGTGATATGATAAACACACTGTCAAAACATAATTATAAAATGCATACTTAGATATAAACAATATAGCCAAGACATAGATCCTAACATACTTAAATATATGTAACAAAGTTGGTTAATCAGACCATATATAAGTGTGTAGTCAATAAATAGTTAGTCAACCATATCAGTACATACAGAAAATCGACAATCACTTTATCACTATACACTATTTTATCTAAAAACAGGGATTTCAGCAGATAATCCTAGAAATTAATATCAATCCCTCCCATGCATCAAATTGATGACAAAATTAGAAATAGAAGTGTGTAAATGAATAATTATTAGTCACCATATCTATTCATAGTGAAAAAACAACTAACATTTTATCAGTATATAGTATTTCTCTATGTATTGATATGGATGACTAGATAAATATTTATTTATATACTTATATGAGATTTGACTAACAAACTTTTACTATATACACATATATTATTATTACCATTTACCTTATAAGTACTAAAAAAAATTTCATAATTTAACAATGTTATTTTTAGGTAAATATATTAATGATTGTTACTAATTATTTTTAGCACAGACATAAACTTTAAACTTAGTCAAAGATTAATCTATTAATCCTTAATTACAACTATATGATATTAATAAATCTATACTTGAGTTAAATATGATTCTAGTAATCTCTAGCCTAATATATTGGTGATTAGTAATAACTATTAATATTTATCTAAAGTTGATACTGTCAAGTTGCTAAACTATGATATGAAGACATATGAAGGAGTGTAACTTGGCTAACTGAAAGGTGCTGTTTTGGGGTATTATTTCTCTTTTCAGATGTCTTTATTCATATTTTAAAGTGTATGTAAAAATAGTTGTTTGAAAGTATATAAATATGTAAAAAAATTTAAATAGTATTTTGTACAAAAACAATGAAATAATTATATATATATATATAAAATACTAAAGTTATTTACTTATACCCTTTATTTAAATTTTGTAATGTTGCAAATAGTGAGATTCGATTTTTTTTAAAAAAAAAACCAACTTCTTGCTAGATATATATTACTGTCAATTAAATCTGATATCATCAGTAGTGCAGGAAGTGAGACTTATTTGGTTTCCTGGGCTACTGATGACATAATTTATGATTAAAAGAAACATATATCTAGCAATAAATTAGATGATTTTTTTTTCATCAAACATTATCACTTGAAACATCAGAAAATTTTGATAGAGAGCATAAGGAAACAACATTAGCATTATTATATATTTAATTGGTACTTAATTAATTAAGAACATATATATAATATTTGCAGCTAATTTTTATAGTTATTTAAAATACATTGTTTAGATTGTTTTTTTTTAATGCAAATATTTAAAATTTGGTACTTCAATTTAAACAATATGATGTATATAATTATAAGATTTTTGATTTAACATAATGTGCAATGTGTAGATGATATCTATATTCTGAGAGAATCAACTATCAATTATTAGTTCAAGTAACTATATATTTTAATACCTTTAGTTCTTTATTAATTGTAGTTACCTTATTCCTAAGTTGTTTATGAAGAACTGAAACTATTAAAGTAGATAGTTACTGAATTAGATTCACGTCTATATAATTGTTCATATGTTAGATTGAGTTCAAAACATTAGGTTAATGCTTGACAAGTAACAGTGACTTAAAGGTGAATGCTGTATAAATATTTGCATTTCTTCCAAATCCCATGTCTTATTGATAAAGACAAAAGCCATAAATAGGGGAATTTATACATTAAGAATGGGGATTTTATATGCATCTTGTAATCACTAATTACCCAAACTTTAACTAGATAGTGCTAAAGTAGAGAATGTTTTTTTAAAAAAAATTAATAAAGTTTCGCACCACTAAGATGCATCAAAAAATATATTTTTCAAATAATTTTTTTACTTAATTTTTTCCTGTGTAATGTACTATTTTATATATATAGTTTTAAAGCAGTGACAGAAAATTAACACTGAGTAAAACAGATTGAACATAAAAGAAAATTGATCACCCAAGTGAGGTTGTTTATTATTGTCCTCAGCTTGAAATTGATACAAGAACTTTTAGTGTTTGAATCTAACCTTTACCATTGCATAGATTGCATGAGGGAATAATATAAATTAATGTAAAGTAATAAATTATGCCTGATTTTGTTTTGGTGGACTGTAAAATACTAGTAATGTGAAATTGTTAATTTTTTTAAATTTCAAGATTAGAACTTTTGCCCAATTATTGTAAACCCAATTTTTCTTAAGATAAAAAAAAAATAAGCACCTCATTGCAGTTATATTTATTAATTTAAAAATATTTGCAGGGTATTTTTCTTTATTTTTGTTTGTAAAAGTGTGTTTAAACTAATTTATTTATTGTAAAATGATAAAAATCACCTTTGAAATTTTGTTTACATAATAAAAAGTTTTTGAATATGCTGTATTTATTTAAAACAAGCAGAAATTAAAAAGATTTACATTATGTGATCAGGTGAGTCAGCAATATAAGATGGCACTGAGAGTTGTGGATCATGTGAAAGTCTGAGTTCGAATCCTGCATATATTTAATATATAAATGCAGGTGTAAGCTTGTACCTATGTATTAATTATCTAAAGAGATAATTGATATTTACATTTTATCAGATTTACCTGTATCTGGCTAAATCGCTATTATGATCTTATAATATTTAATTCTCACATCTTTATTTATCCTATTTAATTTTTTTAATTTATTTTTTTGATTTTATAATTTAAAGTGTTATAAATTTGGAATGTTGGGTAAAATTTAGAAGTTCCTAAATATGATTTTTAAACATGCTATCATTAATGATTTAATGATTGTTGATCATTCCATATTTAGTTTTTACTTACATTACTTTTATTTTAAGCTAATGCACAGTATAAAATGACAATTTACTTATTTATAGTAACAAGTTAAGATTTAAAAAATAAGAATAAAAATAGAACTTTGCTTTATTTAGAGCTTAAGATTGTATGTAATGTAAATGTGATTTTGACACACACATATATTCATATATATTTCTTAGAAAACTCTTGTGCTGTTTCTGTTTACTGATATGAATTGGAGTTCAAATTTAGGTGAGGATGTTAAATAATCAGAATTTTTTCAGATATATGACCTGTAATAAATGTTGCTATCTGATCAATTAATAGTAAGTAAATGTTGTATTCTCAAATTTTATTCAGTTTTGTCATAGACATGACAGGTGGATAAAACCTCTATTTAACAAGAGAATTTAGCAAGAAAGAAAAGTTACAGATGCTCACTACCCCACAGTTGGCTGGACTGTTCAAAATTGTTTTTTTTATATTTATTATTGTTCCTCTGTAAATCAAAATCCATTATTATTTAAATCCTATTTTCTCTTCTTATTTACATGTGACAGTCAATTTTTTCAAGGATGTTTGAGTCTTTTGTTGTTATGGTAAGTTAGCAAAACTTATTCCGGAAAAATCTTTATCTTTTTCACACTGCATTTGAGTGATTTTAGAGATATTTTATCTGTTCTTATTTTTTGAGGATGCTATCAAGCCTTGATTTACAATAGTAATACCAGTGTCATTGATTTTATACTGCATCTTATCAGGATTCAAATTCACATTTCCATGATCCATAAAACTTTCTTTGTGATGTATATAAATGGGAATAATCATGTAATAATGAGAGAAATGTCTAACAACATTGTGATTATGTAACCATCAATCAAAATTGATGGCTTAAGCCAAATCATATCATTTAATAACCAAGCAATATTTTTTTATTTGAATTTATTTAGAGGTAAAAGTGTGTGATCTTTGTCGGAGTAGATATGTGGCTTAGTTTGAGAAATGTCAATATTGCTGAATATTTTTTCTCTAGTTATTACATGCATATTCCTGGTTGTAATTTTATATTTTTATTTTTTAAAAAAGTCCATGAAAAAGTTTTAAATATATATTAATCACATAACAATCAGAGACAATGAATTATTACCATCTCACTATTGCATAGAATTCAACACAAAATTATCAAATATTATTCTTAAGAAGACATTATCTCTTTGGAAGACTGATAAAACATTCTTGAAAAAATTTAACCATTAACCTTTTCAAGAAAGAATAAATATAACTAAGTCAAAGTTTAAAATGTATGTTTATTTTATATATATCTAGCCATTATCTAATGAGCTTTCCAGTAGCTCTTAACAATCTTTTCAGAATATCACCAACCCTGGACCAGTTTTTGCTTCTGGCTTTCTCAGTAGTACTTCACTGAGGAAGCCAGAAACCGGTTCAGCATTGGGGATATTTCTGAAAAACTTGTTAAGAGCTATTGGCAAGCTCATTAGATAACATTTGTAATACAAGCTAGTTAAATTAGTCATGTGATATATATTGATTTATTTGCAATTACATGTAGCCATCAGTTTGAATAGGGTCTGTGATTATGATTTAAAATGATTTTAAAACTACTAAAAATAAAAAAAGACGTTTATAGTTGTTAAGATATTAATACATATTGAGAAATAAAACAGGCTTACATTTGAGCCTTGACTAATGTGAAGATAAAAAAGTCCTCTGCCATTCCATATGATTGTTTAATCCTTAAAAAAATCATTAGTAATTATAAAAATATATTTTATATTTATTAATGAAAAATATGATTGAAATAAATGAAACATCTTTGAAATGAAAAACTATATGATTTAGAAATAAATAAAAATATAGCTATTATTTTGCCAAACGTAATGTAATTAATTTCTACAACCTTGTACAAAGAATGACTGAATTTATAAGAATTCTTATCTCATGACTATATTTCTACCTAGGAACAAATGAAAGTAAATTGTAGATTCATTATAAATGGCATAAAACAGTATCAAAGAAGTGACTAACATAAAGTAATTTCAATTTGGGAGAAAAACATTGTGAATGAAATAAACGACAGGCAGCACCATTTCAATCCAAGAAAAAGAACTTGGCAAGATTTAAAGGATTTTTATGGGATACTCTCTAAAGCCTGATTTAGTTTTGTTTTATAACTATGCTATAATATACATATATTGAGAGAGGGGGGGGATGACGCATTGGAGATCGAGAGGTCAGCACAGCTGCCTTACAAGCAGTTGTCCCGGGTTAGAGGTTTGCTTCCCGGCTGATGCTATGACACATGAGAGGAAAAAAGCTAATTAAAATTATGCTATAATTCATGATATGAAGATGCTGAAATAAATTGTATTAAAGTAATGGCAAGCAATGGCTAACTACTATCTTAACCTGTCTTGAAAAAAAATGTAATGTAGATACAGAAATAGAATAGTTAGTCCAATAGCATCTTGAAATTCTTTTGGTGGTCTATTGGATATAATGATTTTATAATAAGAAAAAAAAATTTTGGAGCTATTTTAGACTGAATTCTACTACATTAATTCATTTGCATGATTATTTAGTGCAATATTTCCCTAACATTTCTGTTGAGAAATACTTTAGAATTCACATTGACCACTTACACAAATCTGCTTTAAATACAATAAATATTAATGTTCAGTTATTTATTTAATAAAAAAATTACAAGTGTAGTTTCATTAATATAATATCTATACAATTATTATATTCTAAAACAACTGACTATACTTTTGAAATGAAGCAAAAATGTGGATGAAGTACAGTTTGGAAATGCTTATCACATCATAAAGCATTAATTAAACTGAAATTTTTTTCAAATGTATGCAAAATTCACTTTGTTCAAGAAAACTATCTGATAACAGACTAGTCTTGAAACTATATGATGCGTTTTTTGTTGAAATAAAGCTATTAAAAGAGTGACAGGTAATGGTAAATTACTATCGATGATGATCAAGTATTATTTAATGTTTGGTCGTTTAATCTGCTTTCAGGCATATACATAACTAGATAAATAGCTCAATATATAGAAAGAAAAAAAAAAGTTTAATTAACTTAAATATGATGGGTTTTTTGTTATTGTTGTGGCTGTTGTTGAAATTATCTTTATTTCTCCAGCATTTCAAATCAATTTTCCACATTCAGTCCGGATAATGAGATATAGAATCGAGAACAGCTGAGTATCCTAACTATGTCTGATGGCAGAGAGGGAGAGAGATGTCTTTAAAAATTAAGAAGATAAAAAAGACACAAAAAAATGAAAAAATATGAAAACTATTAAATAAAATGCTTTGTGTATATACAATATACCGCATAAAATTATTATTTTGTTTCGTGATTAAGCAATAAAGCAAAAAAAATCTGAAGCTTGTTGATGTATTGAACGCTTAAAAGTGCAACCTCTACCCTACTACCCACTTTTTTTTAATTTTTAATATGGACTCTTCTAAAGTTAGAAATAGGAAGAAATAGAGGTGAGAGTCGGGAGCTAGATTAGAGCAGAAACTGAGGATTATGATTTGCTACTACAGTAGTTGTATTTTATTTTTAATGCATTTATAGCAGTGTTTACATATTTTATTAGCTGTTATCTTTAATTCTGCTTTATTCAATGAGTTTTTAATAGTGTTTACTATTCGTATATTTATATAATAATGAAAAAAGTCAACATTGTTAAGACGGTTTTAATACTTTTTGAAAATCATAAAATTTATTACTCACTTGTTAAATCTGTTATTTTTTTAAAAAAAATAATTCACATTTTAATAAATGTAAGAGTGTAAAAAAAAAAAAAATCACGTGATAACTGTGATAATGTCTAGGATTAACTGGATATTAAGGATTTACTGTTCATCACTTGTTATGTGATTATTTACTAATTAATTAATTTATAGAAAAATAAATATTAGACCTAACTGGGTTTATAATGATTCGAGTCATGAAACGTGTTTTTACGAAATTTAAAGTATCCAGTAGAACCGATCAATCAAATGTGCACGAGAACTGGGAAGAAAATTGGGATTCTGAGTGGGATGAATCCGAAGGCTCAGCATGCGAAGGCAACAGCACAGGTAAAAATTAAAATATACTTTTATTGTGTTTTCCTTGGCCTCCGTAATTAATATACAATTTTTTGGCACAGTAATTTTATATATCGATTTTAGAATTTTTATAGAAGTTTAAGAATATGAAACTGCTTGATCAGATCATAGCATATATCTTTTATATATCAAAATTAGAATACCTGCCACCATACCATTACCTAAAATTCAATCCTCGAAAATCTGAAAAATTTCAGGTATCAGAATTTTCAAACAAGTTTAGGATTTCTCTTTCAAATGGCTGCCTCGATCCAATAATGGTATATAGTTATTCTTAATTAGAGGATAAAACGTGGATGAAAAACTACTCTTAACTCTCATCCCGGCAATTGTGAAGCTTGATGATATCTCTCTCTCTCTTTTTTTTTTTCCTGTACTATTTCTTTATAAAGGCAGGAGTCTTTTACAAAAAAAAACCCCTCCTAAACGTGTTTGAAAAACTTTCAGCAGTCTAAAAAAATGTCAACTTTTATCCGGATTTGAACCCAGATAATGAAAGTGGTAATGAAGAAGCACTCTGTATTAGGATGCGTTTACTAATGCATCTTACTAACACAAATGACTTCATTATTTTAAAATGCATTTACTTATACCTTGTCAGTGATGCGCATATATATAGATATAAACACATTCATATACACATATATAAACAGAGCTGGAATGCGCACAAATATTAATAAATGGAGCTGGAGTGCGCATATATATACATTATTAAACATAATTTAAAATGGAATTGGAGTATATATATCTTAATAAACATGTACACACACTTTACGTACATTTACCCTCCAGCTCCATTTACATATATGAGTGCAGTTGAATTGGTCATACAGCAATAAAAGGAACAAGATGATATCCCGAAAAATTCATAATAAATATTCAAAAGTAACATTTAAAAAAACTTTAATGTTTAGGTTGAAAATAAGAAAATGACAAGTGGGTTGAATGGATTATTATAGAAGTAAAAAACTTATGAAAAATCTTGTTAATTGTTGTGCTGGAGGCAATAAAATTATGACTGAAAGAGTAATAAAATAGAAATATGTGTATATATAAAATGTAGTAATTACACAGATGTATATTTTATGCATGTGTACACCCTATTACTTACATTATCTAAAATATATATATACGTATATATTTAATTGTATTAATAAATATTGAGTAAATACAATATTATGTAAAAAATTGCGATCTAAGCTAACTGTAGAATGTTTTTTTTTTTTTTAATATAAATTTACTTTCAAAAGTAACCTTTATTAGTAAAAGGATTACAAAAATTTTGGGTACACTTACCCATTGAGAATTACAAAGTGTTCAATGTGACAAACAAGGTAAAACAATTATTGATTATATAAAGTACATATGCTTGATAACAATGCTATAATGGGTCTTCGCTTCGGGGGGCCCCAGGGGTGGGATCATTGGGTGATGGATAGCTTTTCAGCAGTTGGGTCATGCAGATCCATGAATAGATACTTATGTTTAGATACACATTAATCAACTATAGAATGTTGATTGTCACACAGAATATGTTTAGATACTTTTTTTGATATAAGAATATTTTTGTATATATATATGTTAAAAGTTTAGATCTTTCCAACTGCCACACAGAAAATGTTAAAACCTCACAGAAGGGTATATGACTAATTATCACTCAAATAAAATGAATCTTGCTTTGTCTGGAATCCCAAGAATATTTATATGAGAAATAAGTTTAGGCAATGCTAACTGTGGAAATGAAATTTAATTTATCAAGAAATTTTATTGTGAGCTCAAAGAATTACATTATTGCAATACAGAGTTATGTTGTTAACAGACACTATAATAAAGGTTACATAACCCAATACTAATGGTTTGAGCATAAAAAAATCAACTGTTCAATCACAAATTGTCCATTGCTACAAGGCTCCATGTAGCATTGTAAATGTATGTTGGAGCTAATTTTTCATCTCTGTTTCTGATGGCCTGAAGTTTTGCCAGAAGTAATTTCTTATGGTCAGCCAAGATATGGCCATAAATGAGTGCGCATCTAGTTGACCAATAGGCAAACAACATAAAAGTTATGATTCTTATGGATGGAAAGATCCTGTTGGATATGCTAGAAATCAGTCTAGTGAGGAGAGGCCCTCTAGGTTTATATATGGATGCAATAAAGTCTCTGTCCCATTGGAGTGTTGTACAATGGCTCAGAATATCTATTATTGTGTCATCATCCCATTTATGTAAAGGGCAGATTGGGTCCAAGCATGAGAACCCTCTATGATAGACCAGAAAGTGGCATGTTGACAGAGCACTCAGGTTTAATTTAATCAAAAAATTTTGGTTCGAGATGCCACCATTTAAACTTTTTAATGATTGAATGGTTGGGAAGGATTCACAGTGATGGGATTAGCAGGGTTTCTTCATTAGTTAGATGGTATGCATCCCAGTACATAATTTTATGTGAGTTAACTTGAATAGATAGAGGAATAAATTTTGCAATATTTAACAATAAAGATGACAACCAACTTCTCGTGGGAGGAGGAGAGGTGTTTGTAGGAGAAACAGATGTAAAACATGATGCTTTCAAAAAACAGTGAGATAAGTTAAGGATGGTGTTATGTGTACGCAGGAAACAAAAGGTTAAAACAGAATGCAGCGATAGCCCATTGAGTTTTGTGTGCCTATGGAGACCCTTTAGGCTGATGGACATGGTCTTGCCCTTCCACATAAGTCTTGCACATAGTGAATTTATCCTTCTAATGAATTTTTGGGAAAAATTAATAATTGGCATGTAATAAGAGACCCTTGGGAACACCAGGATGTTGAGCAGTGAAGTTTTCACATATAGTGACAAATAAACTTCGGATAATGAATCAATGGTTTTTTTGGATTGAGAGGAGAAGGGAGTCCTGTATGGTTCTCCTCAATGCAAGGAGTGAGTTGTAGATTGGGAAGCTCCTCTCTCCTTTCACTGCCATGCCCCAAAAATTTCTGGAAATGAAATTTTATTCATTGTAGATGTGAATAGTAAGTTTTTGAATCCTCCACAAAATGAAGCTTATTTTGTTTTATTGACAGTTATTAATACAAGTTTATATAAGATTTTAATGATGTTTTTAGCAGTTAGTGAGATCTTCATTTTTCAATAAATTTTCATAATATTTTATGAATATTTCTAATATTATATGTATGTCATAGGTTAAGATTTTATGAGCTTGATTAGTGAATGGTGCAAGTTTGCTTGCTCATTTGTTTAATGAATGGTACATGTTTTGCCATTTTAGTTTAAAGTATAAAAAAATAGTGAGAAAAATTAAAATTATATTGGATTAAGACTTTTATCTTAACGTATATTTAATCAATATTATATATATATATATTAAAGAGATTTGACCAAGTGTAGGTTGAAGTAACTTGACATAGAGTCAATACTGTAACAATTCACTAACACTTAATCATCAGTGATTATTTGATATTGCTTAAACAATTTATTCCACCATGATAGAGTAATAATAATAGTAAACTATTTCAAAACTGAATTTTATTTTACACACACAGAAAAAAAAGAATAGATTCCAATTTGCCTTATATTTATTTTTTATCAATTTATCTGTTACTATATAGATATTGTAGCATTTATATATATATATATGGTACAAGTGTGTTGGTATTGGGTAATATTTAAAGCTATATATATATATATATATATAAGAACATTGGACATAGTTCAATAAATACTATTTAATTTTTTAAAAATGTGATTCTTTTTTGGGGGGATATGTATAATGAAAGTTATTTGTGTTTAATATTATCTATTTAATTAAAGTTAAATTGGATGGAATAGAAATGCATACAGATTCTTGGGCCAGATAAATAAAAGAAAAACATCCCAAACATCGATCAGAGTTTTACCAATTATTAAATATGTCTCCTAAGGAACTTGGTAGCTAAACTGGAAAAAAATGTGCAGAACTTGCCTTCTGATAACAAAACAAAAAATAAAAAAATACATGCGCAGAAAAATCTAAAAACTGGTTGAGGGTATAAAAAGAAAAAATAACTTTGAGCAGAGTTCTTTTTCTTGTTGTTGTTCTTTTGGCTGGTATTTCCATGGATCCTAGATAGAGGAAATGCTTCTATCCAGGATTACTCATATGCTGAATCAAGTTGTCATGCGGAAATGAAAACCGGAACATTTGCGGACACCTTTCATCATAAAGAGGTCATTCAAAAAAGCTTTTGAGGTTAGCCTTAAATCAGACCAGGAATGTCAAAATGTCAACAGAAAAAAAATCAAAGTTAACTACCAATGAGCTCTTAATCCCAAGAAATACATGTGTGTTACAATAACCTCTGATTTACATAAATATGCAGAACTTACCAGTAAGTTATAATTCATATCCTAACTAGTGTCTAATTCAATATGTTTGCAAACTAAACTAACTATAAGCTTATAGTGCTGATAAAGAAACATTCACTGTTTTATTATTCAAGGAATTTTCATTTATGGCTGATTGTAAAAAATGAAAGAATTGGATTGTTGAATTAATTAATTGATTAACCTTATCTGGATATTGTGTGGAGGTTCTTTTCCATTTTATTCATAATTTCATTATTTTGTTAATATTTTATAATTATATTAATATTTTAATTATGTTGTTTCAATAAAATTGTCATTAATGTAACCCTTTTCATTGTATGTAAGTAATTTTAGTTTATTAGATTTTATTTTAAGGTTGTAAGAAATGTATAAATTACCTATGCCAACACATATATTTAATATCTGAATACCGGGGGAAATTCATATAACAGATTAAAGTGTCAAGAAATTGAAATCCCAGTCATATTCTATTTAGTTATTTACTGCGAATTTACACAATGCGATGGGAATCAATCGGTTCAAAGACCCTGATGCCCTCTTAAATAAATAAAAAAACTGATCCCACTAGCAATACAAATCTGAATAAAAAATTAGGCAAGTTAATCTGGAAATGTAGTTACATTCTGAGAAGCTTTCTAATCACCAGAATGAATAAACACAGACATAACTTTATTAATAAATACATTAGAAATTTATAATGTATAAAGCCTAAATTGACTGAAAACATTGCAATATATATGTTCTCTTTCCCACAAGTAAACATTTTTATAGTAAATTCAGTTATGATATAGTTCTATTAGAATAAATTGCTTGAAAATAGCAAGCAATAGTAAATTACTCATGTTATTATGTTAGACTCTGTTGCCTAGATATTTCTGCTATTTTTTTGACAAACAGTTCAACCTACATTTTTATTATAAAATGCAGAAGCAAATCTAATTAAGGCTATTTGATAACAAGAAATAATACAAAGTGAAAATTGTAATTAATTATAAATAATTTTAATTTGACAGGCTTAACTATATGTTCATAGCTAAGGGTATATCTCGGGAAAATCTTGTTTGCCATATTAATAAATCTAATTTTAATTATAAATAACTCTCCAGTAAAATATCTTTCTGCTAATTATATAGTTGAAGAATTGAAACCCACTATTTTGTAATAACTGGAATAATACTTATATTGTTCATCAACTAATTTTCTGATAGATAATGATATTAAGATATGCCAACATAATCTTTTCTTATTAGTTAACATTACAACTTTACCATCTATGCTATAACTAATGAGATCTGGTGCTTTCCAAATGTAAATTCATACATTGAAACAAAAACTGATTTCAATTCAGAAGGGCCAATGCCACTTTTGGATATGTCAACTTGAAATGTGACTTATCATCTCACTTTGCACATTGCAATTTTAAAAATAGATGAAATCAATGATTAAGATGAGATGAAGTTTGTAAAACATTTATGTAACTATATGTTAATGAAAACTTAAACTAAACATTGATAAAATCATTTGCACATATGACCAATATGCATTTAGAGTTACATTATCTTTTACTGACAAATTCTTTTCATCTTTCTTATTATTGTTGTTGCTGTTGTTGTTATTGTTATTATTATTATTATTATTATTATTATTATTATTATTATTATTATTATTATTATTATTATTATTATTATTATTAATAATAATAATAATAATAATAATAATAATAATAATAATAATAATAATATTCTGCTCAGAGAAACATAATTCTCTCCAGTACTGCATCCTACAAAGTATATTCATAACATTATTCTTCACTTTATTAGCACTCTCATTTAGTTTGGACTTTTAATTTATATACTAATTTGTATACTATAATTGAACAATTGTATATATGTCTCTTAACTTTTCCTATATAATTGTAATTAATATAAGCACTAGAAATTCTGAATAAGAAAAGTTTAAAATAAAAGTATTACGTTATGCTGAACAGCTTTTGATATCTTAATCCTGATATAATGTAAATTTTATGCAAATATATACAAATGAGTTGGTTGGCACACATTTTAGAGAAGAGAATAAATTTACATATCTTTTACCCATATCCCTTTCATCCACTAGTCATTGCTATGAGTGTGATATCAGATTTAAGATATTGAAAGCTGCTCGGCATAATATAATAAAACTTTTATTTTAAGCTTTTCATACCCAGCATTCCTAGAGCTTATATCAATTATAATTAAGCAAGTAAAATACCGTTAATCTTAATATTATCATTCAAAAACTTATATTAACCAAACAAAATTTTATAGGTGATCTTTATCGTTTTATTATACTATTATAAATTAATTTGTACACACATTTATAAACCAAATTAAAGAAACAAAAATTTTAGTAATTATCTATGAAGTCATAAGCATAATTGCAATGAAGTGCCTTTTTTTAAAACCTTACGCAGAATTTGAATTTACAACGAGATTCACAAAAGACTTTGGAACCCAAGATTTGAATTAACGATGTATTACATTTGTTACATAATTATTCTATAAGAACTAATGACAAAAAGGGATGCATTTTACCCAGAAATATCTTTATTCCACATACATTATAGCAGTGGTCTTCAACCTTTTCACCCCTGTGACCCGGTAAAAATAAGGATAAGATTTCGCAGACCGGCAGAAGTTTACAGATAAATTTTCTTAAAGATGTAACCTGCTTAGCCTTAGATAAGCATAATTGTTATAACTGACCAAAACAGCATACTAGTTATTGGGTATTGTAATGGTGTTGCTTACCTTCACATGTTGAACACTCTTTCTCGAGTTGCACAGTCATACTGCTACAGAAAACAATTACAATAACAATCGTTCTCATTAATGTGCTTGCATTTTACGTTTATTATTTCATTATTAAAACAGAAACAAACAAAAAAGTCAAAAGTTTTGATCTTATTTTATTTTTATTTGGGGGGGGCTGGGTTGAAAAATACTTTGTCATCACTGAGACAAAAGATAGACACCAAAGTTATTTTTTGTTTGTTTCTATTTTTAAAAAAAGGTAACAGAAATTGGTTTTAAAAATAAAAGTTTTAGTATTTTAGCGATATACAAATAAAGCCAAAAAAAATATCGCCTTATAGGCCAAAAAAAAGTGGGCGTATTTTTAAACAAAAAGAAAAAGAAAACGAAACTTGAAAAAGTCAAAAGTTTTGATCTTACTTTATTTTGGGGTGGTGAGAGTGTATATACTTTGTAAAAGTTAGAGACGGAATTTATTTTTTGGTTTTAATTTTTAAAAAAAGGTAATAAAAATTGATTTCAAAAATAAAGTTAAATCCAAAAAAAAAATCGTATAGCCAAAAAAAAAACACTAAAAATGAAATATTAAAAGAGAGAGTAGAAAAAATTTAAGAGATCAAAAAAAGTCACATTACATTTTATTATTTTAACAATGCTGACAAGTGGCTGTGATTGGCTATCAAAATACAACCAGGGATTTCTATAATAAAAGACTTTTTTCTACCCCCCCCCCATAAACGTCTGGGATAAATAGAAAAACAAATTAATTTATATATTGATTGATTAGATTTTGTTTTTGTTCTGTTTCTTTTTTTTTAATCGGGTAAAAATGCGATGAAAAAATAAATAAAAATTGTTTATATTAATTAAAAGTTTAAAATCTTATTATTTTGTTATTACAAACTTTTCCTAGTCTAGCACATGAACTTCCAGAAAAGTCTGTGGCCCGGTCCCGGGCCACAGCCTGGTGGTTAAAGACCACTGCATTATAGTATACAATGTACTTATTTAAGCATATGTATCTACTTATGCATTGCATATGCAAATGTGATATACTGTATACTGTAACTGACAGAATTGTGCAGTCCACATGAAATCATCCGAAGACAATCCATATGTGCATTCCATATTCTGACATCACAGACTGATAATTTTTTTCTTTTACAGCCTGTTAAGGTCAGGGAGAAACACAAAACTCTTAACTATTTTACTTAAGTTATTGATTGCAAATAATGATGACAAACTGCCAAAAATAGACAAATATACTTTATTCGTCAAGTGTTGATGGCCTAGTGATTAGCATAGCTGCCTTCCAAGCAGCTGGCCCTGGTTCGCTTCCCAGTCAATGCTTTGACATATGAAATGTATATATATACTTTATTTATATATATATACAAAATAACACACATTGGTGGTCTTTTTCTTAATTACATTATAAATTAATTAAAGGTAACCCAACCTTTCTAAATCTTATTAGTTATATTTTAATTTATTCTTTAAACAATTGAGATTTAATAATTTCTAATTTAGGATATTATTATCATTAGATATATTTGAATGGTTCTCAATCTACTGCATAGACATATAATGCAACCTTCACAATTGGTCATCAAGGTGATAAACTCTTATGGACACTGAGCCCATACTTTACTTTTTCTTTTTTCTCAGTGATGAGATATTTATTCATCAAAAAAAAAAAAAAACAGATACAATGAAACAAATGAAATTTCAGGAACAAAATGGTAAGAGGGGAAGGATACATGTAAAAAGGGAATGGGAAGTGGACAGGGGAAATGGTGTGTAGTTCAGGCTGGTTAGAAAAGCACATCTTAGAAAAAAGTAGGAATACGGAAATTTTATGGTGAGCGAGGATGAGCTGGGTTGGGAGAGATATGAGGAGTACAGTTCTTGCTTCTCCTGCCAGAATTGCACAATGATTCATTCTTGATGTTACTTGATGAACCACTGTCTGAGAAAAATTCAGCAGAGGAAGGTGAGAGAGTGCGAAGGGAGGAGGGTGACGAGGCCCGGGTTGAAGCCAGAGAATTTTTTGCTGAAAGAATTCTTTTTTTCCTTGTGTGTTCTGAATGTCTGAGACTTGCCCTTGGTTCAGGAAAAGGATCCATTATGATTTTACCGGGAAGATCAAGGATGGAAATCTGCCTGTCAGAGTTGGTGTCACTATCTGATGGGTTAGGGCATGCACGCTTCTGATGTTTCTTGTTAGTGGCGGAAGGGCCAGAGTTGGTAGACTCAGACAGGATGATTTCTGAGTTTGAATAAGTGTTCATGTCCATTAAGGAAAGAGGGTCCTGTGAGCAAGCTGTAACTGAGAGTGGTGGGCTGTGAGTGAGACCAAAATTATGTGGCCTAGGGGAAGCTGGAATCTTACTGAAAGGTGAGAGGGTGGCCGAATGCTGAAAGATTGAATTGAAGTGAGGTGGAGGTGAGAGGTTAGCTGAAGGAGGATGTTCATATTTATTGGGGCTGTGCGGAGCACAGATGTGGTTTAGGCCCTTTTCTTTCTGGCAAGAGTTGCATTTATTTTTTTGAGGGCAGTCCCGATTAAGGTGGTTGCGGTCTTTGCAGGTGAAACATTGTGGCCTCATCCCCTTAATTGAAATGACCAAAGGTGCTAGTTCAGCTGCTATTGTTGTGGGAATGCTTTCAGGAGAAAGACCTTTTTTAAGGATGAATTGAAATAAGGCTGTGTTGGTGAAGGTGAGACCATTGGTGAGAGGATCCCTAAGGTACTCAAATGAGGTAACTTGTCCGAATGCCTCGAGATATTTCTGTAGGTGCTGCCTCTGCATACCTATGTGGCAGTTTTTGATAAACCCCTTAAGTATGGATGGTCTATTGGTGTCTATTGGAACCATGAACATATTGTTTAAAAATTTGAATCTGTTTTTGAAGGCTTGTCTTTGTATTGTGTTGTGAAACTCTAATGCCATGTATCGGTCATTAGGAAGGGTGAGGATTTTATGTATATAATCAGTTAGCTTGTGGAGTTTGATAAGGTCATAGAGCTGCTGTGTTGGAAATTTATGGAGTCCACATTGTAGATCTGTAACCGCCAGAATGACAGAGCTGTCACTCTGGTAGCAACGAAGTGACTTGAGGAGGGGCGGTGGAACTGTTTGGTTAAATTGTTCTGAGATCACTGTGTGATTCTCTGGTGTGAGTTGTTTAGTAGGAATGAAGGTTTCAGAGGTGGCTGAATCATGATTGTTCGGATTGTCCTCATCAAGGCCCCACAGATTTTGAAGGAGCTCCGCTTGGGGTGTTTGTGTTGTGGTTCTATTAGGACTTTTTGGTAAGATGCTGGATGCAGCCTGAGCATAGGAGTTAGCAAAGACTTGCTGTGGTGATGGATTTTTAATAAGGGATTGCTCTATAGTGTGACTGATAATAGTGGGAGTAGTATTGGCAGACTTGGTTGCGCTCGTAGATTGAGATGGGGAATTATGAGTAGCATCATCTTTGGAGTAGTTATTGTGTGTTAAATTTTTAGAGAAATCAGAGTTGGCTGAGGTTTCTGTATTAAACTTAGGTGTAGCAGGCTGTTTTTTACCCTTTATAGTGGAGGAGTTTTTAATGTTCCCAGTTTTGCTTGGAGCAACCTTTTGATTGGTGAGATTACTTTTTTGGAATTGCTTCTTGCCTTTGATGGGGCAAGCCTCACCCTGTAGGGGAGGAAAATCCAGAGGGTCTGGGGATGGAGATCCTGAAATAGATTCTGTGCTGAAAGTTTCTTTGGAGTTTAATTTAGTTAACATTTTTGGAAGTTTTGAAGATTTTTGTTTTTGTGAATTATGTTTTTGCACATTTTTGCCGCTAGGGGCGGTGGCCATCTTTAAACTGTTTGGAAGAGTTACAGATTATATAAAGAAAAAATATTGAAGTGAAATCTAAAGAATTTGATTTTAAAAAAATGAAGTAATTTCACACTGGAGAGATTGCTAATGTTAATTATAGTTGGTTAATACAAAAATTGATTAGAAATTAAGGCAGTTTGCTACCCCAGAGGGGGGGGGGTGAGAAAAGAAGATCGTTTTTAATGACCTAAATAATTGGAACAATACATAAAAAAATTTGGTAAAAAAAGTTTTGAGTGATAAGAGAACTGGAGAGGAAATGAAGTCAAGGGTCTAGGAGGAAATAAAACCCTCTATGGTACATAGAACAGTGAACCTACCCATCAAACAGGGGGAAGAATATGGTAATCTATTGTAGATAATCAGATAGTAGATGCAGTGAAATAATGATGAAATACACTAAAAACTGATAATTGTGAATGAAAAGGCACACAAACAGCAAATAATGTTCTTTAAAGGGACAAATACACATAGGCAATACCTCTGATAGCAGGAAAACTGACTTTTTAAAGTCTTTTCAAGAGAGCTGTGAAGCAAGTGATTTTCTTTCTAGAAGCAGCTCCACCTATTTACTTTACTTTTTCTTGTTATTAAATCCCAACAATATGACAACACTGTACATAATCTTAAGTTTAATATTGATATTACTCTGAACTGTAATATGATAGAATGAAGTTATTCTTAAAATATATTAAGTGACTCCATCATTAAGTAATCTGCCAAGACTGATGATAAATTTTAAAAATTCTAGTCTTTTTATGCTATTAAAACCTCTTATAAGAGATTCAGAAAATGAATATAATAGAAAAATTTTAGTATTCTTGTCCACACTGCTATCTTGCATTCATAAATTCCATTTCCACTCTGAATCATATGACATCAATTTTATTTTTGATTAATCCATTTTTTAAGTGATAAATTATTATAAAATTAATAGACTAAAAGTAACCAAGTATTTTTATATAATAAATTTATTTTAATATTTATAAAATACTGAAGTAGATCATTGTAAAGAATCAAAATTGTTTAGTTAATTTAAGAATCAGCTATTGGAAGCTAGAGAGACCAATAGAAACCGAACAGTTATGTTATTGAATCCACAATCACTGCTATTCTATTTATATGTCCAGATTTGTTTCTGGTTATAATTTTCACCAATGAGGATCTTGGACTTAATGGTTTGCTCTACATTATAGGGAAGAGAATCATTTGTAACAGAAAATGTAAGCAGTGGTCATGTTATTTTTATTGCAGTTTTTTTTTTTTTTTTACATTAGAAAAATCTATATCTTTTATAGCAAAGTAGACCAAGTTCCTGCTCTTCTTGATTCCTGTGTTTATATACATCACAGGATTAGGACTTTATTTCAGGTATCCGACCTGTAACCATCACAATTAATCATTCAATATTGGTCAGCAAATGAGTATTTAGGGATTTTTAGTTAGAGGATGTAACAAGAATAGTAAATTTCTTAAATCTTTATTACCTGGTTAATTGGAAAGTTCAATAACTGGTGTCTTTTACTTCCCCCATTTTTAAGAACATTGCTGAAAACTTCTTTTGTGATTGAATATTTAATTATAGTTTTATCTATCTACAGATTTCCATTAGAAAATCTAGCCTCATTCTACTTAAAAGATATAGTCAATTCATGATCTATGTGATCGCTCCACTTCGCCATGATCTTGAAGAGTCTTTCATACTATTTTTAATGCAGAAAGTGGCTTTTTTTTTTCAAATTAATTTGAGTTTATCAATAATAATGCTATATTAAGCTTGAATCAGTTTGAAGATAATTTTTCTAGCATATATTAAAAGACGTATTATCTTTAATATTTAGTTATTGTTATTTGGAAGTATATTCAATCAAAGATTAACTCTGAAGAGTAATTTTATATAAAGTTGTTTTTTTTTTTTAAAAAATTTTTTTTTTTTTTTTTTTTTTTTTTTTTTTTTTTTTTTTTTTTTTTTTTTTTTTTTTTTTTTTTTTTTTTTTTTTTTTTTTTTTTTTTTTTTTTTTTTTTTTTTTTTAATTTTAATTTATTTTTTTTTTTAAATTTTTAAAAATAATAAAAAAAAAAATAAATTAAACACTCCCTTTTCCCACATTCACACCCCCCCCACCCCCCCACCACAACAAAAAAAAAAACTATTTTCTTTTTTTTTTTTTTTTTTTTTTTTTTTTTTTTTTTAATATTTAAATTTTTTTTTTTTTTTTAAACTTTAGTTTTTTTTTTTTTTTTTTTTATAAAAAATATAAAATTATTAATAATAAATTCAATTTCTATTTTCTATATAAAAAAAAAAAAAAAAAAAAAAATTTGTTTTTTTTCTTTTTTTTTATAAAGAGGAAATAAATTCCCCCCCCCCCCCCCCCAAAAAAAATAAAATAAGATCAAAACTTTTGACTTTTTCAACAATCAAGAGAAAAAAATTTTTTTCTCACATGTTTTAATAATGAAATAATAAACATAAAATGCAAGCACATTAATGAGAACGATTGTTATTGTAATTGTTTTCTGTAGCAGTATGACTGCGCAACTCGAGAAAGAGTGTTCAACATGTGAAGGTAAGCAACACCATTACAATACACAATAACTAGTATGCTGTTTTGGTCAGTTATAACAATTATGCTTATCTAAGGCTAAGCAGGTTACATCTTTAAGAAAATTTATCTGTAAACTTCTGCCGGTCTGCGAAATCTTATCCTTATTTTTACCGGGCCGCAGGGGTGAAAAGGTTGAAGTCCACTGATCTAGCTCATAGTAGCTAGATATTTACTTATTAATTAATTACTATTAAATAACTACCTAAGCAAATTATTCTTTCAAAAACAGAAGTAAATGGTAAGCTTGGTTTTGATCAGAAAAATTCCTCCAACACCTGGACAGAACTCAAAATACCATATTGTAGGTGTGGCAAATGAAAGCATTTGCCACTATGACTTCAGACCAATATGTAAAACTAAAAAAATCCTTAACATATTATACAGTTTTATTCATTTAATAATAATAATAATGTTTTCTTTGGAAATTAATGATGGGGATAAAAAAAGTTTCTTCATGCTTTTTAATCATTCTTTTTACATTTTGAAAATAATGGTATTTGTTTCTAAGATCAAAATGAAGTATTAGCTTAATCCTTAGTTGTTAACAACAAGATTGAAATATTCTTTACCCACAGCCTATACCAGACAATATACAATTGAATGTATAAAGCTATTTAATCCAGATTTTTTCAATTTATTGCCAACGATTAAACCTATCAAGAATCACTGTCACTCAATGACTTCATTAAGAAATATTATTTTAAGTATCTTTTTAATTTGCTTCTTCTATGCATTTCATATACCAGTGGTATTCATCCATCAATCGTGATCAACAGGTTGATGGCAGACTGATTTTTGATCGATTTTTTGCTTATTCCTCCTTACTGAAAACATAATAATTTATTATTATTTTGTATTATTTTTTAATTCTCTTTAAGTATATTGCTATTGTTATTTTTTTTTTTTATAAGTCTGGGTAAATGAATTAATTTGGATCAGTGGAAATCAAATAGTGAGCCATGAGAATATGATTATAAGCAAAGAATATCGTTTGCATTTTGTTTATAATCGTGTTTACTCACAACTACATCACACATTTCCCACTACCCATTAGTAGAATTTCACTTGCTCTAAATTTATTGTTGAATTTACCATTATTTTGATCACTAATTAATAAGTTATAAACATTTTTTATTTTAATAAAATATTTAAAAGTTGTTTTGTTTTTTTTTAATTTGAGGCTGATCATGAGTGGATCAAAGAAGTTAAAGATGTATCATTTTCACAAGGAATGGGAAAAGGATTATTTCTTTACAATGGTAAATAGAAAGTGTTGTTGTTTGATTTGTAATTCATCTGTAGCAATTCCAAAAAAAAAAAAAAAATTGAGAGACATTTTGCTACATGCAAAATATGATAAAAATTTCCCCCCAAATTCCGAAGTACATAAATCAAAAATTATAAATTTAAAGGCGGACTTTCTGGTCAACAAAATATGATTTGAAAAGTAATAAATAAACTAATATTAGCCATCTTTGAAAGTGTGTCATTTATTAGCAAAAGCAAAAAAAACGTTTACAAATGGAGAATTAATAAAGGAACTACTTCTTGCAGCAGCAGCAGAATCTTTGTTTTCTGATGTAAAAATAAAAATGAAATCAGAAATATTACCAAATTCAACCTTTTCTTTATTTTGCTGTAATATCTTATATAAATACAATTTATCCACTACTTTGAACACTTTTTAGCAAAAACCTTTTATTGACTTATATTCATGCACAATCTTATGTTTAGACTGTCCTGCAGTCTTCTTCAGAGCCACTTTAATTTTAACTTTTTAAAAGTAAAGAAAAAAACTTTTTTTTTTGTTACTTTAAAAAAAAAAAAATTAAATTGGCTCTGCAGAAGACTACCAGACAGTCAAAATGTAAGAATGTGCATGAATGTAGGTCAATAAAAGGTTTTTGCTAAAAAGTGTTCAAGGTAGTGGATAAATTGTATTTATATAAAAATGAAATCATTTAGAACATTAATGATTTACAATTTTCCAGACAAAATAGTTATGAGCAGAGTTAAAACTTCATGTGCAGATCTGAATACTCTGTTAAAGTCAGACATTTATCAAAGTGTTGCATTTTTAAGTGATATTTTTAGTGTTGCATTTTTATTCCAATTTGATGAACCAAACTACTTCGTTCTACTGCTCATTTAATGATATTTATTCACATATTTAAAAAAAAAATTAAATAAAAAAGAGCTTTTGAAAATTATACCATTATTGGAATAAATTAGGGGAGAAGAAATTTTTTGGTATTTGATGAGTTTGTGATACAATACAAATCTTTTTAAACTTGTGTATATTACTACTGATGATGTTCCTGTAATAATAAGTAATAAATCAGTCTTCATTACATTACTAAAAACAGTAATAAATATTCAGATTTTTTAATGTGCCACTATGTTATCCATTAACAAAGTATTATATAGAGAGCTTAAAAATTAACAAAGTACTATGTAGTAAAAGATTAAACACAAAAGATATTTTGGATATTACATTTAAAATTGTAAATTCTGTTCAGAAGAAAAGCTCCGCAGTGGTGGTTATTTAAATTATAGGCAAATGGTGATAGGGAATTTATGTTGTAAAAAAAGTAAATTCTTAGAAAGATTTTTTGTATTAATTACTGATATAAAAAATGTCTTGATAAAAAAGGAGATATTTATCCACAATTAAGCCCTAAAAGATGGTTGTTACCTTTACCATTTTTAGTAAATTATGAAATTAGGCAATTTAAATTTAATTTTATAAAGTAGGGATAAAAACTTAATAGACATGTTAAGTTCAATAAAAACATTTCCAACAATACTTACTCTTATTAAAGAAAAATATTAATAACTATGAATTTAATATCTCCCATGTTTACTAAAAAAAATTTAACAAAATCAAGAAATGCTTTGCTGTGATTTTAAAAAAATTATTCATGAATAGAATTAGTTGAGGAAGAAATAAATTCAAGATTTAAAGATTTTAATAAAATGAAATAATTTTGTATTTTGCCAATAATCCATTTCAAGAAAACTTGGATTATCACAGAAATTTTGAATAAAATTAGTGGACTGATTGATATAAACCAAGCTGAATAAGAACTTTAAATAATAAACATTCAGAATAGTTTACATTTAAAATCAATAAATAATGAAATCATTTTGAAATGTACACATGAAAAATTTCTAATATTAACTGATATTGCACTAAAAATTCTGTCATGTTTTGAATCAACATTCTTTTCAGATTCCATTTTTTCAAATATGAATCTCATGTTCAGATTTATTTATTAAGTGCATAAATCGTATGAAATTGAAGAAAAAGGATTTCACCTTTTTTAACATATGCACTTTACTGATTTTATAATAACTGAATGCAGACATGTTGAATATAAACTCAGAACCAAACAAAAGATAAAGACTTAATAAAGATAAGAGCAGCTATCTTTTCTTTAACCTAAATTCTGATTTATATAGGACTATCTGAAGCATCTTGGTTTGAGGGAGTGAAGATGTTACTCTGTTCACTTTTACATCCATTACTTTCTTACATATATTAACAATAAATTAAGAAACCAAATTACAAATTATCATTTGAAGGATTGTCTGCAATTGGTCACTTCTTTATATCAACCAAAGAATGCCAAATTTAACATTAACTTTTTTTTTTTTATCAACCAGCATTTCTTGTAATTTGTGAGTTTGTATTAAATTTGTTGTTTTTTCCAACTTTGCTTTTTCCAAAATAGAAAAATAAATATTTTATTTCAATATATTTGTTTTATTTATTGTATTAAAATAAGTAAAAGTGACAAATAAAATTTGAAATATACAAATAAAGTTTTTAGTCTTTTAAAGCTTTTAGGGCTGGGAGAGTGGGTCCTCTGAAGTAAGTGAATATGTTTAACTGTGATCTATATAAGAAAGTAGATCACCAAAGTAAGTGAATATGTTTAACTGTGATATATATAAGAAAGTAGATCACCAAATAAGAGAATAGATCTGAATAATTTAATATCAAAAAGTAGCTCCCATTATAAAAATAGTTGAATGCCATTAATATATGCCATGTATTTCATAGGCTATCAGCTTCCTATAATGTCAAGGATCTACTTTAAATCAATCCTATCTATAGTTGATTTTTAATATCAGTTTCCTATTCATCATACTTTTGACAACTCACAATGTTTTACAATGATTTTTTACGAGGAGCTTTATTTGGATATTTTGATAGGAGTGTCTTTTATACTAAGTTAAAATGATAAAGTAATCAAAAAATTTGAATGTTGTTAGAATTTTAAATATTTTCAGTACCCAAGACATTAATTTTTGTATTAATTATTTTTTGGAACCACTTCAACCCAAGTTTTTTTCAATTACCACATTCAAATTCAGATTAATCCAAACCCCAAACATTTTGCGATAATGAACAAAATAGTCATTGAAGCCTGATTTTATTTCCACCAATTGGAACTTTTCATCATTATGACTGATAATAATTGTCCTAAACTTTTATCTGTGAAAAAAAAAAAAGATTCTTTAGCATATTTGTACATCTCTTTGTATTCTTAGAATATAATGTAAAATACTCTCATTTTTATTCATAAAAGTTTTTAATATCATCATAGTAAGAAATTTAAGTTTTTGATCTCTTCAAGGGACTTACTCAGGAAAAATAGTGGCAAAATTTGGCAAATACACATTTTATATTTGATGTATCTGATAATCCTTTTTTTAAAGTTGCCATATGAAATGAAGCTTTAATAAAATGGAACTCTTGATTCAGAGTTAATCTTTTCTAAATTTTACAAACAATTTGGTAATAGTAGTATTCCAACTCACCTTTAGTTTCAAGTGAGTTAATGAATTTGTTATGGAAATTTCTTAATTTTTTCATATACAAACTATTTCATATGTGTTGGAAGTAAAATGTTACTTTCATTTAGGAAGAAAGTTTTTTTAAAAAATTATCCTAGTATGATTAGCATTTACTTACATTGCATTTAGTAAGTTGATATAAACCTCTATTTTTGTTCTTTCATATATATATAATTTTTTCTTGTTAGTATGATAAAAAATCAAACCACTTTTATTAGAATCAACTACTGAAAAATTAAAATGAGTTATGAATTTAGAACCATAGATTTGAAGATTCACACATTCTGATAAGTAATGCTAAGTTTTAAACTATTTTTTACAATACAGTAGTAATCATATATATCCTAGATTGACCAATGTATCTGAAAAGTTTTTATAATGAATCAAACCTTTTAAATTTGTGATCCATTCATCCAATACTTGTTATAATTCTTGAATGATTAAATCATCCAGACCTAACTATCTCATCATAGATATATTTTGCCAGAAGCTTCAATACATTGGGTGATCTAGAAATTTAAAAGATCTGAACATCAATACAGAAATATTAAGTTTTCCTAATTTTTATGTTTTAAGTATAACTAATTTGATTTTAGAATTCTAATAAATTTTAGTGATTAGAAGTCTACATATACATATACAATATTTCATTATCCAGTAGAAATAATTAAGATTCACATTAAAAACATTTCTGTTGTTTGGTGTTAAAATATGGTTATTAACCTATCAATTATAATATGAAATTGAATAAAATGTGCATAAGATTGTTTGCTAAAATATTCAAATTCCAAAATTAAATTAGTTGTAATTAATACTAATAATTAATGTGTAATAACAGAAAATTCAAACTGACTATTTGATGTAAAATGTATATATAGTGAGAGAAAATGATCTGAAAGATTTTACACTGAATGATAGATCGAAATTTGTGTGTAAACATATTTCAGATGTATCCACATGATATTAACATTATACTGATAATCATCTAAATTATCCAGCTGTCATCTAGATGTTAGTATTATTTAAGAAAGTTATAACATGCATGAATGATCTTTATTACCCAGATGCTGTAGAAAATATCAGTACCATATTAATATTAATAATAAGCAAATTTATACATAGATAAATTTGAAATAAAAATTCACAACTTTGACCCATGAAAATGTCCACTTTAATACATATATAGAAAATCATAGTGTGTGTGTCTATTTGATTATTATAAATTTATGAAAGATAGTTTAATACTTTAGCACAATTTATGAAAAAATATAGATCTTCAAAACTATGGTCTTATACTTTATCCTATTTTAACTTTTCAGTACTACACAACAACAACATTGTATACCAATATTTTAAAAAAATAAAAATGTGTTTATTATTTTTGTAATTAATTGTTTGTCTGAAACATTTTGGTAATACTAATATTACTATTTATGCATTATTTGTGAGTATAAATTAAGGCGACTTGTAAATAATTATGCATATTTAAGGATGAAAAAGCTTGCAAAATTTATGATGTAGATCTAATATTGAGAGACTAAAACAAGATTAAGCTAAAGGATTGCAAACTACCACCAATGATGATTAGATGGTATCTAATAATCATTTAGTTATCTTATTCTGTCTTTGGTTGTTAATGATCTGAGCAGATATATTTTTATGATTTCCACTTCCCCACACAACTTTATATTTGGGTTAGGGATAAACTTTAGTTTAATAAATGATTAGTAGTTATTACTAAACTACTTATCTGAGGCAGTTGGTATCAAAGTTGCAAGTGTCGAAAGTTTCACATTTGTAAGTCAAATTGTAATAATTTTTAAAGGACAGTTTTAACATTTCAAGAACAATAAAATGTATAATTACTTCTGAGATGGGAAGATAATCATCTTCTTTAAATAAATATAAATTCTTCACTTAATAGTCATCTCATGAATATGAAAAGTATTTAAACATTGTTTTTATTATATTTTAAAAGATTAAAAAAAAAAGAAATGTTTCCATGTCATTAGAATTTATTCTAATTTAATAGATTTAAATTTGATTAATAAAGTTTTAATATGGTATTAGTATATGTAAATATTGTAGCAATCCCGTTTCCAATTGCTTATAATAATATTCAATACCCCAGTCTCTTTTTACCAAATTGTCAAAGCAAAAATAAAAATTTTAATTTTCTAATCCATTACACCTGAGAAGTCTATTTGTAGCAGTTAAATCAGGGGTCCCCAACCCTATGCCCGCGGGCATCGTGGCGCCCGCAGACTATTTTATTCGTGCCCGCCGCTATCCTAACACAATAAAAAATTATTTATCTGATATAAATAAATTTAATTTTTAAAATTTCTTATAAATTATTGTATTATATTGTAATCAAATTGTAGGGCATACTATATTTTTACAGTGTAAATAAATATTTTTTTTGTACATTCTGTGTATTATTAACAATATCCAATTATAAATTTACATTGAAAAAATAAATGATGCGCGCCACCTGGCCGGTATTATAGAATGTGCTCTTAAGTGCAAAAAGGTTGGGGACCCCTGAGTTAAATGATTAGTTGTGTTTTAGAGTTTATTTTTTGGGATGGTCTGGTTGAGTTGTGAATTTGGAGTAATTTTGATTATTTATTGACTAGTTTGGCTTTAGTATTTTAATGTTTATATATATCATTAAAAACCAGTTTAACACTTAGACAATCCCAATATCAATAATAATCAATTACTTCAATCTATTATTAAGGCAATTTTCTTTTAATAATAAAGATTAAATCCCTTCTTTATTTATGGTCTGTTCACTTATATATATATATAAGGGAAAGATTGCTCTCTTTATTACTAAAAAGAGTTTGCCTTGACGACAGTTAGAAATTGTTGATTGTTATTGATATTGGGATTGTTTAAATGTTGACTGGTTTTTAATGAGTACTTATAAACCCATTAAGTCTTGAGCATTATTATACTTATTATTTAAATAATACTTTGAGTGAAATTTATAATTGCAGTTTGTATTTTTTTTTTGAATAAATATTAGTTTGTATTCAGAATAGTTTATATTTACCTGTTTAGAGAGGTTTATTTAAACTTTGTTTGTATCAATAATTTCAATCTCTGATGTCAAGTTGCAATCTTTAGTGTCTATATAAATATATTGAACAAGTAATAAAGATGCATTCCACCTTTTTGTTAAAAAAAGGTTGCTTTGACAACAGTTTGAATTTGTTGATTGTTATTGATATTGGGATTGTTTAAATGTTGACTGGTGTTTAATGATTACTTATAAACCCATTTAGCCTTGAACATTATTACACTTATTATTATTATTTTACTTATTATTTAAGTAATACTTTGGGTGCAATTTGAAATTTATAATTGCAGTTTGTAATCTTATAATTGACTATTTATTAGTCTGCATTCAAAATAGGTTTTATTTATCTGTTTAAAGAAGTTTATTTAAACTTCTTTGTATCAATAATTTCAATCTCTGTGGTCAAATTGCAATCTTTTTTTTTCCATATGTCAAATGCGTTGACCGGGAAGTGACCTGGGCCAGCTGCTTGGAAGACAGCTATGCTAACCGCTAGGTCCCCAACGCTTGACAAGTTGCAATCTTTAGTGTCTATATAAGTATATTAAACCATTAATAAGGTTGGGATTCTACCCTTATTGTTAAAAGGGGGTTGCCTTAACAACAGTTAATAATTGTTGATTGTTATTGATATTGGGATTGTCTAAATGTTGACTGGTTTTTAATGATTATATATATATATATTACTTATTATGGTTGATATTTGAAATATTTACCAACTGGTGCACTAAATTTACCCCACTCTCTCCAATCATATAAGGGAGAGGGAGGAATCAGCAAGCATATTAATCTTTAAATTTTTACTAAAACATGATAGAAAATCAAAACTTCTTGTCAAATTTATAATAGACTATCAATAATGATATACATAAATATTAGATAAAAACCACAGGCTGATAAAAGAAATTTTTTATATTAGATAAAATGTATCTATTATTGATTTTAAATATTGACTATGTCATAACTAAACATAAAATGTTTACGATTACAGCATGAAACTGACAAAATTTTGTTTCAATAATTTCCCAATATTTGTCTGATTTTTTATGATTCTATTATTGGCAGTCATAAGCAATTAAGTATTTTTGTTTAAAATATTCTAGTTGTTTTAATGTTTCAGAGATGTAATTTTTTAAAATTTCGTTATTCTTATTATCAGACATTTCCAAATGCTGACTCTTTTGCGTTGCACCAAATCTTGATTCAACAGTAAAAACTAGATACTGCTCTGTCACAGTTTAAGAACTATCTTATTTATTATACACTTGGGTCTCTTTTTATGTGGTAGATACATTCTGCAGAAAACCCTGCATAAAAAAAAAATCACACAAAATAAACTTAACATATGAATGCATGGTCATTATATCATATGATTTATTGGTGATGCATTTCTGCACTAATTTACTAATTCTACTGTGCTTTAAAAAGCATTTGTTTATAACCCTTAGAATAAATTCTATTTTTAAAGATTACTATATGAGCCTGATAAACAAATACTAGTAAAAAAAACATACTTTCCTAACATGGCATTATTTTTGCTTTGTAATGTAACTATTACTATCATCTAATAGCAGTATATATGTAATGATTAGGTGAGATAATGTTTTCTAGCATTATCTCAGTGCTTTTTCTGCCTTATATTCAAATGCTAGAAGAAGCAATTTTTGAATTAAATATACAGAATTATAAAAAAATGTGCTACTGTTTGTTAGTGTAAAGTGGCAATATCCTGATAATATATATATATATAATAGTCTATGCAGTAATTTATCCCAGTGAAAGCAATTTTTGAAAATTAAATCTAAATTATTGGTATATCATGGCAATATTTCAAAGATATTCATAGTAACCTGTACAGTAATTGTGTTAGTGGGGAAAATGTTTGAATTTAAATACACTCAGTAACAAAAAGTTATGCTTACTGGGGCATCATAACATTAATTGAAATATATTTGTAATAGTGTACAATAATTTGTTTTATGCCATGAATACAGTAATTTTATTGTTGATATTCGAGTTTTATCAAAAGTACTTTTATTAAAGTTATCATTCGAACAGAAAGATATGAGTTATAATTTAATCTGCTTACTGTCCATAATTTGATTATAATTAAATTAAAATTGAGTCTAAAAAGAATAAAAAGAAGGAAAAGATGTGCAAGATGAAACTTAGAGAAATGAAAAAGGAAAGATTTGGTTTAATATACGAAAATATAATAAAAAGAATGGATAAAGATGAAAAATATATGAATATTTCTGATAAGCATTGGTATAGAATTAAACAAGGAATATTAAAAACAGCAAAAAATGAAATATGAACTATTTGGTTAAAGAAATCTAAATGACTTTGAATAACAGAAAGTATGTTAGAAAAGATGGAAGTATGTCAATACTGAGCAAGGACAAAGAGCATATAGAAAAATTAATAATGAACTAAGGAGAGAAATGAATTTAGCAAAAGAAAAATGTTTGTAACAAAAGTATAGAGAGATAAAAGTGCTTCATCAGATAAAAATATATAATCTGGTATTTAATAGAATTAAAAATATCAATTGGGGAAAAAAGAAATGGTTAACAAGTGAAATAGCTGATAAGAAAAAAGATTAACTGATATTGAAAAGATGGAAAGAATATCTTCAACATCTATTTAGAAAAGAAAATAATTCAATTAATTATAAATTTGAAAATAAAGATATTGAAGAAGATAATAAAGGTGTGGACCTATTGAAAGTTGAAATAATAAAGTCACTTGAACAAGTAAAAAATGATAAAGCTGTGGATTTGATATAAAACCTATAGAATTTTTGAAAGAAATAGAAGAAATTATTATAAAGAAAATAATTTTGACTTTGCAATTTGATATATAATAGTGAGTTGGGCCTGAAGATTTTTGAGAGCTATAATGATTCTAATTGCTAAAAAGAAGAAAACTGTTGAATGTATTGAGTACAGGACAACAAGTTTGTTATCATATACTTCTAAAGTTTTATTGAGGATTTTAATATGGAGGACCATTTGATTTTCAGAGAGAGAAAAATACAAGAGATGCAATTGGTAAGGCAAAACTCTCCAAACAGTAGTGCCATCCTGTGCCAAACAGAGTAATCAATAAATACCAGAAGGCTGGTGGACAGGGTGGCACTACTGTATGGAGAGTTTTGCCTTGTTTAATAGCTAATATAAGAGATGGAGATCATGAGATGCAATTGGTGTTTTTAGAACAATTGTAAAGAGATATATTGAAAAAGATAAAGAAATTAGTATATGTTTGTGGATTTAGAAAAAGTATTTGATAGAATTATCTGGAATAAACTGCTGACCATCTTTTTTTTAAAAAGGAGTATTTTGGAAAGAAAGAATTGTTGATTTAGAATATGTATATTGGAAAAAGAATAAGAAGTAGACTGGAGAATCATGATATTGATGAAGTGATATAGAAAAGGAAATTTGGAAAGAATGCAGTATGACAACTGTATTTTTTAATATTTATTTAGAAGACATGCTAAATAAATATTTATAATGTGGAGGAACACATGTTGAGGTAGAATAAGAAAGTGTATAAGATTTAGATGATATATTTTAACTGAGGATGAAAAGAGTCTTCAGAATATGTTGAATAAATTGGCAGAAAGATATATGGAATATAGAATGAAAATTAATGTTGATAAAAAAAAAAACAAGTTTTTATGGATAGGGAGGAATGCAAAAAACTGCAAATTGAAATCTATGATAACATAATTCAACAAGTAAATGTATTTAGATATTTGGATAATTGGTTGAGTGAGTTTAGAAAAACTGAAAAAGAAGTTAAAGGAAGAATAACATCGCAAAGGAGGCATTTACTAAGAGAAAGAAAATATTTTGTGGACCTCTGAAGAGAGAATTAAGGAAAAAACGTTTAATTAAATGCTATGTGTGGAGTGAATTGTTGTATGATTGTGAAACATTGATTATGAGTAGAAAAAATTTGAAACAGATTAGAAATCGTCAAGATGTGGTCATGGAGAATTATGAAAAAAATTAGTTGGATGCATAAAATGACAAATGAGGTTTTGACAAGAGTAAATGAAAAAAAAAAGATGGATTCGGGAAATTAGAGATAGAAAGAGGAACTGAACTGGATTTATATTAAGAAGAAAAAATAGTAAAATGAATGATGTTTTGGAAAAAATGATGAGTAGAAATAAAAATAAAGGCTGGAAGAGGTTGACTTGCTGGATGATATAAGAGATGGGAGGATGCATTTGTGATGTGACTGCTTCCTGGACCCATTTACAGGACAGAATTGATTACTTTATAGGTACATTTTATATATATTTTGAAATATTTTAATTTTAAAATGTTCCATCAATAAATGTTGCGTAATTGGCTTTTTATTGGAAAGATCAATTAGATTTCTGAATTTTATTGATAAAGAAATAATAATGAAAATAAGATCGAAATTAAAAATGACTAATTTAAACATAAAAATGAAAATCTCTATTTTGCATTTGGATACTATTTTGATACACGATATTAAGAAACAATTGCTACATTTTTATTGATATTTTTTTTAATAATAAAAAAAAAAACGATGGAATTTAGTTGGCTTTAAGAATTTAAATGATTTGTTTAAAGCTCAAAAAAGGAAAACATCATGACGTTATTTAAAAGTGATGATTCCATTTAAAACCTTTGGCTCAGTTCATATTTATTGTTCTATAGAAATATACTTTTCAGTATTTTGGATTCACAATAAAAATATTTTAAAAACCTGTAGGATATTTTAAAGTTTAATTATGGTAATGAATCACTTAGGAATATATGAATTTATATTCTGTATTCATTGTAATATTTAAACAGCATTAAACTGTTGCACATGCGCTTTGGATTTTAACTATAAAATGAATGAATACTAACACTATTGCACATGCGCTTTGGATTTTAACTATAAAATGGATGAATACTAACACTTCAAACACTTGAAGTATTCATTCATTTTATAGTTAAAATCCAAAGCGCATGTGCAACAGTTTAATGCTGTTTAAATATTACAGTTGGTAAAAACATCGCCCTATATAAAATAATTGACTTATTCTGTATTTATGAAAAAGGTGATCATTCATACAACAGAAGCAACTAAATTGAAATTATGTATCTGTAAAGTAATTATGATGTGCTATTGTCATGAGAATAGATTCTGTAAAATGTATTTCTGGGATTTCCAAGTTGAATACATAATGATTTAATAGTTTCTATCAGAAATGTTTTTAATTATGTTCTTAATGAAATCAAATAAAAGAGCTTTATTTGTTGCTATATCATGCTTAATGAAACTACCGATTGTGAAGATTTTTACAGATATCAACTATATAAAAGAACTATTAAATGGAAAGATTTATGAGGAAAATTTATGACAATGCATATATAATGTTGGACATTTGTCAGGACTTTGAATAAAAGTAAAGCGACAATATTAAAACCTTTTTGTTCATTGATATGATTATAGATTAAAACGTTTCTTAAACTCTAAAAAAATCAGAATGCAGATAATGTAAAATCATCTTTAAATTGATGGTAAAGAATTTTTAACAGTTCCACAAAGCACACCAATGAACTAGATCAGAGCTGTCCAAAACATTGCCTGTGGACTGCATGTAATCTGCAGTGAAGGTTTGTGTGACCGCCTAGAGATTTTGACTTATTTTGAGTAAAAAAAGATGAAATAAAAATTTGAATCGCATGCTTATTAGATATTTTAATTCTACCACTAGTCAGTAATCTTGATATTGATTGTAAATAATTATTGTACGATGTATATTGTTTTAATAAAAAAATTGTATAAATACCATATATATGTGATATATTATCCAGGTTCCCTCCTGTATTATTTATTGTATTAATATATCAACATTTTGGCTGGGTCACACTGGCCATCAACTGGATAAATGAATATTATAAAACAGTTGTATAGTTGCTGTAAAAATTGATGTATAATAAGATTAAAAATTCATCAATAGAAAACATTTATATAAAAATTTTAAAAATAAAATAATAAAAATCAGAAATTATTCAAGATTGTTATGTGTTTAAAAAAATTCTTCTAAATAGAAGTTTAAATAGGTCATCATCTAATACTTAGTTTATCTACTTCATTAATAATTTGTAACATATATGTTGCACTCTAAACACACATCAGTGAAGCTATTTTTCAATACTTTCTAGCTTAATGCTTTTGGGAGCTAGTTGTTTCCATATTCATATTTGCATACATCAATATTGCACAAGCTAACACAAAGCCATTGTTAGCACAAGCTATGAATATGGGAACACGTAACTCCCGAAAGCACTAAGCTAGAAAGTATTGAAAAATAGCTTCACTGATGTGTGTTTAGAACACAATCATGTTTATTGATACAATTCAGCCCCTTAAGTATGTCAATGGCTTTTTATCTTATGTTGGTGGAGAGCATCACATCTGGATAGGATCCCGATGTTGGAGAAATCAATATTATGATGAGTGTTGATTAATTGCATTAGCATGTTCCTCTTTTCTAGTACTGATGTAATGATTGTTCATATCCATAAATGAAGCTCAATAAATGCTACATGTAAAATAAAGATGCATATAAAATAATACATACCATTTGTTGTCATTTCATGTGTTTTATTATCATCTGTAATTTATGTTAATAAGTTTAATGTTTGAATAATGAATTTGAGCAAAAAATTTATATAATTATATCAAACTAATGTTAATAATCATAAAAGCTGTTATAAATTACATGCAATTAATATATATATCTCTTATGTATTTTATAAATTTTTTCTTCTGCCATGCCATTTAATTTTATTCTCTTTCAAAATCAGATCCTTTAAGAGACTGAATTGTATCAACAAATGTGATGACTGATATAAACTTCCTTCTATTTGAAAGAATTTTTTAAAAACAGATCTGAATAATTTCTGATTTTTAATATTTTTTAAAATTTTCTATACATATTTCTGGTGGTAGAATTTTCAGTCTTGTTATATACCAATGTTTAAGCATTTCTATGACTGTTTTTATAATATTCATCTACCAAGTTGAATGCCCAGAGTGAAAAACACTGGTATATTACAATAAATCACATATAGATGAACCTGGATAATATATCATTTACATTCAGAGCTCATGAACATCTTCATTTTGATGTATATATTGTAATGGCTATTCTGTCAATATGTTGGAACACCAAAAATGTATAACTGTCAATAAATGAAAGGGAAAAATGAGAAGGGAAGACTCTTAGAGTTTTGATAATATAGTTAAGCATATTAACTAATCCATACATTAACACACAGCTAAATATTCAGAGGGGAAATTTTATTGTACCCAACTATAATTAATAACTGAATGTTCATATAATCCTATGGTATGGATTGAACTAACTACATAAAATAAGTAATTAGACTTACATAAATAAAACATTTTTTATTATATGTATGCATACAAACTATATCATAATTAGTAAATAATTTATTTATTTTATATAATGCGATGTTTATAAACTGTAATATTAATAATCAGCATTAAGCTATTGCAAATGTGCTTTGTAGATTTTTAACAATAAATGAATACTCCCACTTAAAACACAAGATAAGTCTTTGGAAAAGATAGAATGAATCATCTATTTTTTTGAACCCAAAGACTTATGTATGAGCAAATCTTAAGTATTTGAAAGTGAGAGCATGAAGATATTAAACGATCACTTTAAATTACTTTTTACATGCTTGAATGAATGACGCTGGCGAAATTTACTAGAATTTATGATATGTCATTCTTATATGAAATTAAATGTATGTAAACTTTATTTTATGGTACTCTAACCCAACCTGCTATGTGGCCACTAGAGGCGTTGTTTCTGTGTTTCCACACAGAACATACAGGGTAGGGGCCTCGAAAGCTCTAGCGGCCACATAGCAGGTTGGGTTAGAGTACCTATTTTATATAGCGCGATGTTTATAAACTGTAATATTAATAATCAGCATTAAGCTATTGCACATGCACTTTGTATATTTTTAACAATAAATGAATACTCCCACTTTTGCCCATATATAAGTGTTTGGGTTCGAAAAGATAGATGATTCATTCTATTTTTTCCAAAGACTTATCTTGGGTTTGAAGTGGTAGTATTCATAACTAGTAAAGTACAATGACTCAAATAATTATACTCTTCTTCCTCAATCTATTAATTTTAGAATACTTTTTGATAACACTTTTAAAATAAATTAGATTAATGAATAAAACATGCTAGAATATTATGTGACATAGAATAAAATTATTATGCAATGAGATGATATTAGATAAGAAATACAAATTTCAAGTTAATTTAGATAAAATAAAATCATACTTTATTTACATTAAAATAAATAAATAACAGGATGTCTTCTCAGATACATTTCAGATATGAATATATATATATATTAAATGTGTATTTTTATATCCTATATGGATAAAGATAGTTCAATATGTATGTCATTTCACAAAATCACCACCATTAAAAAAGATTGTTTTTAAAATAAGCATAAAATTTGCTTTAATAAAATTTAATTGCAATTATATTATTTAGTATGTTTTCTTTAATTTTTTAATAACCATAAATGAAGTGCATTGGTCTTTCATTATATTATCTTCTGAAAACATGGACATTGTATTATTTTTAGTAGCTACTTTTATTCATTATATTTTATTCCATCATATAATATTTAGCATAACATTTTATAATATATTCTTCTAATATACTGTGCCTTATAAATATATGGCTTTAAACTAGAATGCATCTACATGCAAATATAAATCATAGAAGATTTGCACAATGAAACAGTAAATATTAATTATCAACTTACAACAACCTTATTTTAAAAATAAACATTCATATATTTAAAATGATGCTTATATACTAAAATTATAACATATGATTTTACTTTATAGTGATAACTGTTTTTCGGATCATTTCCCTTTAAAATGCTGCAAATACATCTATATTATAAACAATAATCTATGAATAATATTTTTTTTTCTTTTTAATAACAGAAAACAATTGCAAAAAATATATATTAAATTGGAAGACAAAGACAGTTCATGTTTTTTTTTTGTTTGTTTTTCAATTCAAGAATGATACAATTTTTCCAAGAAAATTAATTAATTATTACAGGTGTGTAGATAAATAAGTTGCATATTCATTATGTTTGTTTTCTCATTTTATCATTCCTAAAAATTTAAAGCATTCTTATTTTAAATAATGTTCCTTATGACATTATATTAAAGCAATTTAGAAGCTATTGTCTTCTTAGACACATTTTTATTTTATTTTTTGCCCAGCATTTTTGACATTGTGTCTTTGATATAATTTTAAAGTAAAAGTATAGGAATGAATAATTGATTGCCTATGTATGAATCTAGCCAAAAGAATGAATATAATATTAAATATGTATATATAAAAAGTTCAGTTATATTTATAGATTCTCTTTCCAACATTATGTTTAGGTCATCAGATTGAATACTATTTCCATAGTAATGTAATAAATTTCCCTTTTTTTCACTCATGTCTTTGATTGATTTGTTTTGAGGCAGATTCCCATTGTGTAAAGATTTGTAATTATTATTAATATGATTTTTTAAATTATTTCTTATAATCATCAATTTGTTAGAATATCCTTTTAAATATTACAGTGTTCTTTATAATTTATTTTAAGTTACATAATTATTTACAATTTATAATATTAAGTGAATACTTTTTAAATAAAATTATAGTTTTATAAAATTTTATATGCATAAACCATATATATCAAAAATTAAACATGTATCTTTTATTTATTTAACATTATAATAAAAGATCTCTTTAATAAATATTAAATACTGTAAATTATAGTTTTATAAAATTTTATATACTTAAACCACATATAACTGTTAAATAACGAATCAAAATCAAACATTTTTCTTTTCTTTTATTAACATTACAATAAACGATCTCTTTAATAAATATTAAATAAAATTTATATATTAAAGTTTTTAAAATATTGTTTCTAAATTTTAAAAAAATAAACATGCATGAATACACATGCATTCTAAGTAATAAACTAAGATTATATTATTTTTAAATCGTTTTGTAGTTTATATGATCTTAATACAAATATAAATTTATTATTTCTGTTACAAAAACCATTTACACATACATAAAAATATTATATATCTTATAATGTATTAAATTTTATTCATCTATGTGCTTAAATAAAATATTACTCTTAATATCATTTTTACTATGAATCTAAAAATTTGCTACTAGAAATTTCAAAAATACAAAGTTACCACATATAACAACATAAGTTTTAATGACCTATTCATAAGGTATTCAATTTTATTGTAGTTGAAATAAGTTAATAAAAGTATTTAGAATGTAAGTATTAATTAAGTTTAGATCTCTTACTATATATTATATTTATTATTTCTGATGCTGTCCTTGTTAATTAAAAGATTTACATCAGTAATGAATTGAAGTGGGCATATAATGGAAAAAAATATTAAAGTGCTTTTTGAATATCAGTGAAATTTAATAACACTATCTATGACAACACTGACTATTTATTGACAGATTCTCATCCTTAATAAAAACATTTGGATTCAGTGAGTATCCTCGTCTATTGGCATGTTCTTGCCATTGGCTATGGGTTATCTATCGGCAAACGTATAGGTTGATGACGATGAATGCTCTATCCGATCTAGATTAGAAGGAATCTGAACTAGTTCATTATTTGAAGATAAGATGAGATATGACGATGATAATGCAATTTTTTTTCACTACGAGATCCAGTAATCAGTATCAGATCCCTTTATATTGAGTGCCTAATCGTGATATACCATAATATCTGGATAAACGCCATTTGTAGAAATTAAAGAAGTCTTTTCTTTCTTTTTTTTTATCTAATAAAGATTAAAAAGCAATATTTTAAAAATAGATGAGTCATTTTGATTAAATTAACCACACTTAACAAGTTTTATTTTTATTATCTCTGATATATCTACTTACAAAAAATAATTTAAAAACGTCAGCGTGTTCTTTTTTTTTTTTTTTAAATGTTTAACATATTGAAAAATTTAATGTTTTCTTTTTTCATGTCATGCTTTTCACCAGTTGCCATTGTGAACCCATTAGAAGCAACTAAAATAGTACGGCTTATCACCAACGCCATATTGTATGAAATCTCTCAAAGTGTTTGTTGATAAGCAATCCAGCTGTCCAGGAAGAAGCTGGAAAAAGAGAAGATCTTAAAAATAAGACTATACATATATACCGTGTTAAATAAATATATATATTTTTACATCTTGGCTAGTATATTGAAAAGTGCATTTTATTAAAGTATCTCACCAACTGAAATTCATAAATTAACGTGTTCTTATCCCAGTTTTGTATATATAAGAGAGTGGTTGATGAAAATGAATTCATAAATAGAATTCTAGTTTTCTGCCGTTCTATATATACGAATGTTAAATATTCTTGACTCAGGCATTCTACAGCCGCTCTAAACTATATAAAGTATCTTTAAACATCATCAACAAAAAAAAAAACACTCAATAATCATAGGCATATTTTTCCAGTTTGATCTTTCTTGTTCAAAAAACAAAAAAACAACAACTGAGTTCGTTAAAGATGATCCACAACATTCTTTAATAACATCTCCCCACAACATACAGAATTTGCTTCATTGTTTTGTGTGGTAAAATAAATAAATTCAACTTTTGGTTTTCAATAATCACTAATTTAAAAGCTGTGACCAAAGAGTTACATTAAATGAATAATATTTCTGTAGTGTCATTTTCATTAGACCACGCTCTAATCTAATGAATGATTAATACAAATTATTAATAAAGAATTACACTTTCTATTTTATTCTTTTCTTGAATAATATTTTTCTTTATCTCATTTTTTAAAGAAGATTGTTCATTAGAAATTGTTTGCTTCAACTAATTCTCAAAAAACTTCTGTAGCGTTTTTTTTTTCTGGACTATTTTTAACATTTGTTATCTCCATAGCCTATGTTTGTACAACACACTAACAAATATACATTAAGATCATAAAATAAACTTATAAATAAGATCATGTATCTCATCTTTTGTAATCATTTGTATCTTAAATTTATATGATTCATTAACACATACCTAATGTATTTAATGTAAATCGTAATCTGACAAGCATTTAATTAAAAACCTTATTTATTTTTAACTTTTAGATGCTTTTTATTCTTTGAGTGTTAAATAAAATAATAAAAATAATTAACTCATTTTTATATATATTTGAATAACATACATAATCTACACATTTTATTAACAGTATTTTTTTTTATCCTATTCTTTTCTTAAATCCACACTCAATGTTTTCCCATTAGTACCCTGGGTTAGTTTCTGGTTTATGTTCTTCATCACTGATGAGTTTGCAATCTAATGTATCTTCTGGGTCTAATGCATATCTCATACAGAGCAACCCTTTTTTATTATTTTTAATAAGCATAAAACTGAATGTGAATATAAAGGCAGTACCTCTAGTATCCATTAATTATTCATGTTCATGCTAAATGGCTCTTGAATAGAGAGAAGATAATTGCAATTTCTTTCAACTGTAGTTTGATCATCTTCTATAGCTATATATGGTATACCCATCATCTATTTGTGATTTACTCAACAAATATTTAACATTATTTTTGACATTCACCCTATACTCTTACTCCATTTTTTATTTTTTCTCATATTTATTCTTTGCTAGCATAAATTTTTCAAAAAATATTCATCTTTTTTCACATATGTTTTCACTATAAACATGTCAAAACTTTTACTATTAGCTCTATTTAATTCTATTTAGGTTTTCATAGATATAGAGAACGCATATAATACAGTAAATAGAAATAGATTATGGATAAGTTTAGTAAATTTGGGAATGGATGGAGTTTTAGTGGATCTTATTAAGAGATTGTATGAAAATAATTACTATATGTATCAATTGGAAAATATAGAATCAGTTAAAGTTAAAATTGGGTTGGGACTAAGACAAGGATGCTCTATGTCATCTATTTTGTTTTTGTTGTATTTGTAAGAAATGGAGAGATTAATAGAAAGACTATGAAGAGGGGTAGAGATACCATTAGTAGGTAGAAGGGAGTATATATATTATCAGGTGTTTTGTTTGCAGATGATGTCTTCTTATGCATAGAAAGTAGGGAAGATGTGGAAATTATGCTGAAGATGTGCAAGAATGGGTAAAGAGATGGGGGTTAAATTTAGTGAAGAAAAATCAAAAATAATGATGATAAATACTGGGGAAAGAGAAGAAAAATAATTTTTATTGGGGGATACAAAGTTAAATATAGTGAATAGAGTATAACTATTTGGGAATTGTCTTGAGTAATCAGAGAAATTGCTTGGATGAATGGGAGAAAAAATTGATAAATGAAGCAAAGAAAAAAGGGGACTGATAAAAAAATTAACAGTGTTTTCATATAATAAATATGATGTAGTTAGATTTGTATGGAAGGGAGTGGCAGTAGCAGGGTTAACATATGATAATGATGCATTGTGTTAGTAAAGGGATGCTAGATTACTTAAAAAAAGTCCAAAGAGAAGTAGGAAGATATACATTAGATGCAGACATGTGAATGGCAAAGGAGGCAATTTAAGGAGAAATGAGAGGGTCGTTTTTATATGAGAGATGAAAAAAAAAATGAAAATGTTCAATAGATTGCAATTTATGGATAAGAGAATATCCAAAATAGTATTTAATTGGGTTATGAGTAAAGGACAGGCAATAAAATGGGTGAAAAAGGTAGTATGGTATGCAGAAGATTTGGATAAAGACTTTATGTCAGCAAACTTATAGAAAAGGTGGAATGATTGTGTTAGAAAAATTGTTGAGTGTTATAGTGGCAATGAATGGGATAGAAGAATAGATGCATTAATAAAAAACTAAGGAGTTGGAGAGATGGAGAACTAGTATGGATAATAAAAAGTTTAAATATATATAGAAGTAAACAGAATATTGGATCAGAGTTAATTTATGATAGTAGCAAGGAAAGACGTTTACTGTTTAAGACTTGAACAAGATCTTTAGCAACAAGGGAATGTAAACATAAATGGAAAAGTATAGGTGATTTAGGCTGCAAGTTGTATAAGGAATGCATAGAAAGTATTAGGCATCTGTTAATTGAATGTAAATGCCTGCAAGCAGAAAGGGTACACATAATGAAGTTGTGGGAGAATACATATAAACAAAGTGTTTATACAGATAGTAGCTTATTGGTGTTTATTCTGGGTTTGGGAAAAGATAAATGGGATTTAGATATAAAGGCCATGGTATTGACAAAGATTATATTGTGGTAATGGGGTGGAACAGAATAGAGAAGAATATGGGAAAAACTTAGGATGTGAAATGGAAAGAGAAGGTAGCTAACAGGGTTCTCTGGGCATAGTGGCTGAGACATTCCTGATTCTGAAAAAAGACAATCATAATGAATCACATCAGCATCAGTTTTTCAATCATTGTCATCAAGTAAAGTTGTGGGGCTGTGTAATAATCATTTATTGATTTTTGTAATGGCTAAAAAGTTGGAGCAATGTAAAATTTTGCTTTCTGTTAGGGAAATGGTAAGGGAAATAGTTATAATCCTTGAAACAGCTTACACACAAGCTGCTGAGGGAAAAACACAAATTTACAAATGTTTTGATGAAAGTGTTAAATTTATTCCACCCAAAAAAGTGTGGTGAGTGAAGTCAAAGCCAATTTTTTTTATGTGAACAGCATTGTTCATTTAGAATTTATTTATAATGATCAGATATTTACCTAAAGTTCTGAAATATTTGTGCAATATGGTAAAATGAAAATATTTGATTTGTGGCAAAGTGGGAAGTGCAAGCTTGACCACAACAATGCACACACACAAAATCTTGAGTGTGAAACAATTAATTAACAATATCATGAAGCAGTTTATCCATAACTCCTATTCATCCAATCTTGCTGTGTGTGATTTCTTTTTATTCCCCAAATGAAAAAATGTCTCAAAAAAGAAATGTTTTGCTGACCTTGCAATGGTGAAGAAAAGCAACAGATACATTAAAAGGCAGTCTTTTGCAAGAGTTTCAGAGCTACTTTGAAAAGTTGAAAACATATATAGATTGGTGCATTGCATCAAATGAACATTTTTTTGAAGAATATATCATTTGTAACATCTAAAAATAAAGACAATTTTATTACAAAATTCTGGTTATTTTGAGGTACTTTCTTTGTATTTATTTGAATAAATGTTTCTCTTTTACATTGCATTGCCTATTTATTATTTTTTACTTTACTTACAGTTTACATCTATAGATGTTATATCTTTTTCTAATACTTATTTCTTGTTTATCTTCATCATAGTACATTTTTTATCTACAACTTTTTGTAATTATATCTAATATAAGCTCCATCTTTCCATAACTATTCTCTAACAATCATTACATGACTTTTTATATTATTGAAATTGATAAACATTTTTCATTCTTTTTATTATACTAACACATTTCTTGCACATTCAAAACACATTAGTATATGTCTTAGCAATATTGCTATCAGAAAATATTTATAGATCCTTTACACTTTTCATTCTCCAATCAATCTTAAATTTTTTTCTTTTCATTTTTTTTTTGTGAATTCATGAATTTTTAATTTTAACTCTCTATATTGCTAATAAGGCACTGCATTAATTTTATTTAATCAAGTCAGTAAACTATAGTGCATTGTTATTCTTCCCTCTTTTTTAGATTCTCTATTATATATATATATATATATATATATATATATATATATATATATATATATATATATATATATATATATATAAAAGCATATCAAATTTATTTTAAATCCACCTATTTAATACCCATTTCATCTTGTAGAGGATTGAGCTAATTCTTCTTAGAGTCTCATATTTAATTACATTAAGCCCTTTTTCTAGTAATATAACTACTGATTGGAAATTATAGATCATTCTTCCCAATTGCCAATCAATTTTCTCACATTTTTTCCCCTCATTAGACTTCAAGAATTCAGCTGGAATCCTATCATTATCTATAGGGCTTGTCTTTTTTAATAATATACTAGAAAGTTTATTATATTTATCATATATTATTTTCATTTGTTCAATGTTTCTATTTCGTTAGTGATAATTTTTCAACTATTTTTTCTGATTTAAATTAAATCAAGTTTAACTCTTTTTTGTAATTCTTCACTTGCCTATATTTTCAGTTTACATTTCTCCTATAATTTTATCTTTTTCATGTCTCAGTTTCATATTTTAGTAGATATTATATTTTTATTTTCCATTCTCTATCAGTTTTTTTTGTCATATCATTATTAATCTTCTGCTTTTTTGTGTGTTTCTTTAACTACTCTCTCCCTCTCTCTCTCTCTCTCTCTATTTATCTTTTTAATTTTCTTTGAATAATTCTGATTTTTCATTTAAATTTATTTTATCAGTTAGTTTTCTGATCCAACAAAATTTGATCATTTTCTGCAATATCTTCTTTTAATTGACCAATTGCTCATTATTTTTTCTTGTTTCAGTGCTTTTTAATTAATTTCAGTTTTACCATTTTTAAATTGTGATCTAAATCTACCCATAAAACTGTTTTCTAACCCTATATTAAATCAAAATATATGTAATTAAATCTATTCTTAGAAACTAAAAACTTTCCATCTTTTACCTTATTAGCTAACTATAAAGATTTGAGTCCAAAATAAAAACGCAATAATGTTTTCAATTCAGGCTCCATTAGCTTGTATATTCATATAGATCTGAATTTAGTTCAGCATATATACTATTTAGTGCATTTGGTTCTTTAATAACCACAGTCACCATAAGACTATTGAGCAGAATTGGTATTAATCCAGCAAACATCACATGATCACCATTCTTTATATTTACACAAACTGTTTACACAAAGCTTTTGTGTAAACAGCTTGTGTAAGCATATAGAATGGTAATCATGTGATGTTCAGTGGTTTAATTATTATAAATACTGATTAGGATATTAATCTGAAATATAACCAAATCTCTTATCATTTACTATAGTGCTATGCTATTTGATATAAATTTCTGTTTTGCTCTTGGATTTAAACACTATTATGATTTCCAGAATACATAAGTTATATCTTCTTTACTATTTTCTCTTCATCTGATCTACTTTGTCTCATCATGACCTATATTATCCAATTTTTTTTATTTCAACTCTGACCATAAATTTATCATTTTCTTTAGTTGTTCATCATTTTAATATTCAATGTATTTATTTTTAACCTCACAATATTTTCTAATTCTACTGGACTTAATGACTGAATTGATATGATCAATCTGGCACTCATATCTCGCTGCTGATGTATTCATTTTTTTACTTCAGTCATCACATCCGTGGTTTTAAGTTCATCAGTATAATAAAACACAATGCCATTTTTAAATTTATTTATTTTAAATCTTTCTATCACTTAAGGATTTATTAATATCCAGTACTATTATTTTATTAAATGAAAAAAAAAGTCATTCTATTTTTTTTATATATATTTTTAATGTGTCTTACTGCTTGTAAGACAGCTGTGCTAACCATTCGGCCACCAACGCTTGACGAAAAACATTTTATTCTATTACAAAAAGGATAAAATAGCAAAAAAAATTATATACATTTGTTATATATAAACACAATCATTAATAACGCTTATAATTTCAACAAATGATGGGGGGGGGGGTGATTTGAGTAGGAGCTTTTATAAACTACAAACTACGCTTGTACGCGTGGTCCATTCTTAAAAATAGCTACATCGTTTGAGGCATTCTTTTTGAAATCCGACATCACAAATGACGAAATACTTTTTTAAAAAAATATTCAACTTTGTTTTTAGTTCTGGTGATGTTACTTTCAATATCAGTGGGTCTTTTTTTTTTTTTTTAACTAGAAGGCCAGGAGCCAATTGGCACGTTGACTTTCTCTAGCTACGCTTATTGTATAAATCTAACAATTTCCTTTTCAAAAATTTACAAATCTTGTTCTTAAATTTGCGATTTATTAATTGTACAGTATTGTAAAGGATATATAAAATGTTTGAAAATTTTTTTTCTTTCTACTTCATTAGTATATGACTTCAATTATTTTTAGAAGATAAACAGCTACAAATTGCAGGTTTTCTTTTTGGTGTTAGAAAGTGAGAAATTAATGATAGAAGTTGTAAGCAGATGTAAAACCGTATACTAAACACAAACCGCCAAAATAGCTCATATTTTCATAGGAGCAAATTTAGTCAGGTTTCTAGATAGAGAAGGGGGAAAGAGCCGGTCTTTATTTAGCTTGATTCTTTTTCTTCTTTGTTTGTTTATAGATCATATCCTAAAAAGATGAAGAAGAGATTAGTATTGAAATAATTACTCATCTATCTTTGTCAGTAAGCAATGTCATAATTTACACTATTTGTAGCTTATAAATTGAAGACTTATTTAAATGTTGTTGATGGGTGAGTGCTCATAAAAGATGAAAATCTGTGCTTAAAATATTAGACTATTTTATAAAGAATCTTATGGTGTAGTAATTAGTAAAAAAAATCCCACCACATCTATAATTTCATGTTCAAACCCGGTTAAAAGATTCTTTTTAATAGCCGAGAATTTTTCTAAACTAGTTTGAATTCTTTTTTTTGTTTGTTTGTTTAAGGAATCTAATCAATCAAATTAGTTAGTCAATAATATTTCATAAAGTAGTGAACAGTAAATCAACCCCCCCCCACACACACACACATACATTTATTCCTTGTATATATATACAAAAAGTAGTAAAAAAAAGTTATAAATTGCAATTTGTCTATTAAACATTTTTTCTGTTAACCAATTACTGGGAAATACATTTTTGCTCATATACAGACAATTAATAGAATTCTTTATTCATATTAGCGCTTCTATTTCTAATGGATGTGCATTATTATGGATGTATGCACGATCATCATTAATGCAGCTCGATGCTCGGTACTTCTATAATAAATCTGATTATGATTAAGACTATAGGTGAGATAATTTTAATATTCAGAGGTGTTCTGAATAAATTATGGACTTGATCGAAAAAAATAGCAACTTTATTTTGCTGGAAAAAACCTTTGATAAACTATCAGTATTATTGATATATTTGCTTATTGAATCCCATTATTGAGCCCAAAAAATACTCCTAAAGATTTTTGTTGTTGTATTAAATTAACAATTTAATTGTTTAAGCATAAATTTTGCATTGCGTAGTGTGAAAAAATTTACCTACCATTAGAATTTTGTTATAATTTACATTTATATAAAAGTAACTGCCACATATTTGTAGTTCAAACCTAGGTGAAGCTTGAAATTTTTTTATGTAGATGTGGATTATTTTTTGATAGCTGTTCCATTCATTTATTGCTAAAATGATAAAATCTAGGCGGTATAACTTGGTAGGTAAACCATCAATCAGTTGTTGATTGTCTGATAGTGCCTTCTCTTTTTTTATGGTTTTAGTTTGAACGGATTCTGTAGAAACTATTGTCTAATCTGTTGGTTAAGGTTGTTTCACTTACATTTCTCTCTTTCTTTCTAGCTATCTATTCATCTAGCCAGGCTGATCAGTTTTGATGCCTGAGGCAAGCCTTAGAAACTATATTTTAAATTATTGAAAAGATTGTTTAAAATAGTATACTGAGCACTACATTGAATGCAGTAGAAAAATATGTGTATTACATAAAATGTACATATATTCAATTATAATGATTCACTGTAGTATCTATTTCAATTTGACACCTGAGGAGGATGCTTTGCTGCCTCATTTATGAGTCCAGTTCTGATTACAAGTTAAGTTTTATCTTTATCAAATGTCTGTCAGTTGATTATTATTTTTCAAAATTACAATCAATGTCAGATTCTTTTTTTCATTTCATCACCATAAATAACTGATTATGGTATATAAGTTTATATGAATATTCTTAAATGTTTCTTATGCTATAACACTTTTCAAACTAATAGTAAGTAAAACTTCGAGAATTATTTTTATTTTTTATATAATAAATCAAATAGCAAAATTAAGAATTAAGAAAATGGTACTATTTGCACAGCAAGCTACATAACAAATTCGAGAATTATATATCAGATAGAGCTATAAAACCATACTGAAGACGTTAATCGATAAATTAAAAAAATTACAACAAACAATTTTAATTTTTAAAACCAAATAATTTTTTTTAAAAGTGACAATTTCTGTCTGAAAATAGCATTGTTTTTTTTCTTTTATTAATTATTTAAACACAACTTTTATTACTGATTATAATTTTCAAAACAAACACTTATTAATAAAAATAAAAATTAACTTTTTTTCTTCTTCTAAACATTCCTACTATGGGAACTATTATTTGGATGACAGAAAATGGTATATTTTCATCAATTTCAGTCTCTGCCACCAATATCAATTTTTTTTCTCAAAACTCAAAACAAACAATTTTACTGAAAGCTAGCTTTTTCTAATTAAATCATTATTTAATATCTAACATACAGGCTATATATATATATCTGTACAAACAATGTTAATATATAGGGTATTTTGAACTCAGACTCTCATACGATCCTCAACTCTCCACACTATCATACTACTGATACTCTTGATCACATATATATCTAAAAGAGAAATAATCACCAATATACTTATTTCGTGCTAAACCAGCACTCGTCAGTTCGTCCAGATTGTCATCTCTACACATATATACAACAAGAGCTCCGATTTATATTAAGATAGGCAATCTTCATACTTTAATGGACAGTCTTCACTCCACTCCACCCTCCAACTCTTCAGCCATCCATCCTATTGAAAATCTGATAATGGAACGCTCAAAGCCTACACTGATGCTGACAATCTCATCACACCCAGGTTGACCATAAGTCATTCTGACCCCTCATGTACAGGACATAACTCATTTAAGCACATATATGAGGGTTGGGCAGACATTCAAGCTACTATTTAATATCTAACATTATTGTAATGATTATTTAGATAAAACACAAAGATCATGTGACTGAAAGTTTATGATGATGACAATTTAGTAATAATTATATGTTGGAATATTTCCAGTATTTAATATTAAATATTGAATATCTTTAAAAAAAATTCAAATTTTATTTAAAACTTTCAAATAATGTTAGTACTAACACACAAGTTAATATATGACACAATGTTGTGATTGATATTTTTATCCTCTCTTCTTCAGGTGTTATTGGCCTAACCAGTGACAGTATTAATATGGGAACTGAACTTGGACCTTTAAATTTATGGATCATGAATCTAAAGATACAGGTTTGATTTCTATGGTAATACTGTCACTAGTCAGGTCAGCAATACTTGAAGAAGAGAGAAGAAAAATACCACTCAAAACATTGTGTTAAAGATTAACTTATGTCCTATTGCTAACATTATTTCAAAAGTTTGAATTTTTCTAAAGACATTCAATATTTAACCTTAGATGATGGAAAAAATTCCAACATATAATTATTACAGAGGTTGTATTTTTGAAAATTTCAGTCTTCATGCAAATATATAGAAGTAAGTATTAGTTGGCTGTTACCTTACAGTTGTCAGGGAAAACTCATTTGGATATCTGTTAGAAGATATCATAACTGAGTGGAAGCATTTTTCAAAAACATTTAAACTACTTTCAGTTGTGATAATGTGATCTAAAAATGATTTTTTTTTGTTCATAAAATTATACCATTTGTTTTTATTAGTCTATTTTGTTTTTATATAAAATGATACCGTAAGTTTTTCTTTCTAGTTTTTCATTTGCATTGCCTTTGTATAAAATAATCCATTTTCATGAGTTTTTATTGCCTTTATATATATAAAATTAAGCATCAAACATTTCATTATAATTTTTTGGTACTTTAACCCGACGTGCTATGTTTCCACCAGGCAGCGCTGCGCCACCATCAACAACCAGTCTGAAGCCTGCAAGTGATAAATTTTTATATCAAAAAGTGTCTGAAAATCAACAAGTAAAAAAGCCCGAGGGTAGATATATTAAAACGCTGAAAATTGGCAAGTAAAAAATAAATTTATATCAAAAAGTGGCTGAAAATCAACAAGTAAAAAAGCCTGAGGCTAGACATATAAAAATGCTGAAAATTGGCAAGTAAAAAATAAATTTATATTAAAAAGTGGTTGAAAATCAACAAGTAAAAAAGCCCAAGGCTAGACATACAAAAACGCTGAAAATTGGCAAGTAAAAAATAAATTTATATCAAAAAGTGGCTGAAAATCATCAACTAAAAAAGCCCAAGGATACACATATCAAAATGCTGAAAATTGGCAAGTAAAAAATAAATTTATATCAAAAAGTGGCTGAAAATCGGCAAGTAAAAAATAAATTTATATCAAAAAGTGCATGAAAATCATCAATTAAAAAATCCCAAGGCTACACATATAAAAACTCTGAAAATTGGCAAGTAAAAAATAAATTTATATCAAAAAGTGGCTGAAAATCGGTAAGTAAAAAATAAATTTATATCAAAAAGTGCATGAAAATCATCAACTAAAAAAGCCCAGAATCAAATAAATGCAGCCACCTTATTTTTTAAAGTGGTGTTACATTTTTTCCTACTTCTTTCATACTTGCTCTTGTTAATTAGCTCAGTTTATATAATGGCTTGCTAGTAAATAGAAGATATAATAAATTGATTTTTAAATAATGAAAGTTCAGTTTTCTATTACATATAGCACAATACTATCTAAATAACCTTTTTTAAAGAATCTTTCAAAAACACATTGTATGCGAATCTTTTCTCCCCAGCCCAATATGTTTCTTCTCCATTTTTATAATCAAAATGCTTTTCTATGTTAACAAAACTCAAATTAAGCAGCCAGAGAAAAAGTAAATCTCTTTCTTACTATAATTAACATCTTAAGTAATCTGAAATTTAGAACAAAGTAAGCAATAGACATAAAACTAAATGATCTTAGGTATTAACCTCTTATAAATAAACGGTTTTCCATTTTATTTTTACAAGATAAAATTAATTCTTTTTAAACTTGAAAATTTAATTTTAGATATATAAGTTTGTGTTTTTCTACATTTGATTCCAATATAACATTATGTACTAATTAATTTTCTTATAGAATTAGTTATAGATGGTTTCAAGAATAAAAATGGATTAATACTAAATCTTATAAACATAAAATGAAAAGTTATTTTTGAATTACTAACATCTTGGTTCATTTAGTTTTGCATCTGTTTACATTGTTTTGTATTTCTGACTATTTGAGATCTTAGCAGTTGTAGAAAAAAGTTGACTTCTTTTCAGTTCCATAATTCAAGCTTTATTGACTTATGTAATACTGATAGAAAATTCAATGTTAGGCATAAAATGATCAGTCATTTTATATTCATGACATAATACTCCTACACTTGTTATAAATCTTAAATTATCATTCAATGCAAAATTTATCAGATCAATTCCTTTAATTAAACGTGCATTTCAACAGTAACACTGGTTTGTTAAGTAAGTTAAAAATTTGGAACATCTCATAGAAATGACAGACAAACATTTCTATTTTGGAGCTTGAATGTTTTAACATTTAGCTATATACAAATTTAAGCCAGCAATATTTCAATAGACCTATCCCATAGTACATTTATACCATATATATGTACATATGGGAAATTTTACATTGAGCAATAAATAGTGCAATAATAATAATAATAATAATAATAATAATAATAATAATAATAATAATAATAATAATAATAATAATAATAATAATAATAATAATAATAATAATAATAATAATAATAATAATAATAATAATAAGAAGAAGAAGAAGAAGAAAAAGAAGAAGAAAAAGAAGAATAAGAAGAAGAATGAGAAGAAGAAGAAGAAGGAGAAGAATAAGAAGGAGAATGAGAAGAAGAAAAGGAAGGAGAAGGAGAAGTTGTTTTGATGAGAGAATATAACAAACTGAAAGACTTAATTATTACAAATATTTATTAGAAGCATTGATCATTTTATTCCACACAGAAAGATATATTATTGTTTATAATCATATGATAGTCATCATCAACCATTATCAAATCCACTGCTGGATGAAGGTCTTTCCAAGTTCAATCCATCTTCTCTGATCTTTAGCTTCTCTTCTGCATATCACTCCTGCACACTTTCTTATTTCATCCATCCATTTCACATGTGGTCTCTTTCTGGATCTTTTACAATCTCTTGGAATCCTATTTAAGATTTCAATTGTCCATCTATGATCATCTCTTCTAGCAATATGTCCAGCCCAACTCCATTTCAGTCTTTTAATTTTTTCAATGAAGTTAGTAACACCTATTTGGTCTCTTATCCATATATTGCATTTTCTATCTCTTCTTGTTACTTCCAACATGCATCTCTCCATACTTCTATGTATATAATTAAAAAATAACCTTGACTTTTTAAATGCCTAAAAAAAAATTTTGATCTGCTCTATTTCTTTGTTTTGCTATGCTAATCTGATAAAAAAAAAATCCATAGTAATACATGTTGGCAATTAAAAAAAAAGTTTTATAAGAAAAATAATTTAAATAAATTCTAATGAGTCTTATCTATCATTATAAATAATTTATAAATAAATATGTCCATACTTAATTCTAAAAAAAAGTAATTAAATATGATTGTATTTTTATATTGGATTATTTCCATCACCTAATATGAGTATTGAATGTCTTTAGAAAAATTTAACTTTTATTTAAATATTCCAAATACATTCAACTGTTAGTAATAGCACATCAAACAACAGTTGAATGTATTTGGAATATTTAAATAAAAGTTAAATTTTTCTAAAGACATTCAATACTCATAGTCCAATATAAAAATACAACTAGAACACCATCATCACAAACATTCAGAAAAACACTAATTAAATATGAGTTTTGCAATGTCTACAAAAAACATTTAATTAACCATAAGCATACCCACATATATTTTTAAAATTGTTATTTTGCAATCTGTAATTAATCTCCTTTTGCCAAAAGATTTCAACATCTTCCCTAATTGTAGTTTTCTATTGTATTTTATTCTCATCATGTTATTGTAAAGAGAGATATTAATATTGCACCATTTTAGGACTACCTTAGAGATATTATTTAATGAACATAGAGCTATCTTTACCATAAAAACATATTTTTTAACAAAAAATCTGTTATTTTATCAATTTTATATGTCCAATCCAATGAAGATGTAACTTTATAACTGAAGATTCAATATCATTATATGTAAAAAGTTGAAAATTATATTAAATAATTTTATGATCTTACCATCCTATTTTCAAGTTATTACAAAGCATTTATAAATTATTGCAAAGCATATTTGGCTGAATTTTTTTCTTTATCTTTGCGTTACATTGATAGAAAATTGATTTCTTACATTCTTAGAATAATTAAGCATGAATCAATTCTATATACATCTATTTGATCCGAGTATTTATGTCATTGTAATAAATTATACATAAATGTTTTTATTTAGTAAATGTTGAAAAATTTAACTGCAAAACAGGTTTGGTTTATAATAAAGAAATTTATTTTAAAGCTAAGTGCTTTCAATACTGAATAGTATTATAATCATAGCATTATACAATAAATGACAGTGCAGAAAAGCAGGTTACAAACTTCTATAGATGTTTTTCATAATCTGATGCAATGGTAATGTCATATACTGAATATCAAGGTTCCATGAATCATAACCCAGATCCATCACTTCCAGAATTCAAACTTTTTATAAATGCTGAAGCAGTAATTCATTACATCATTATCATCATCATTATCATCATCATCATCAATAATAATAATAATAATAATAATAATAATAATAATAATAATAATAATAATAATAATAATAATAATAATAATAATAATAATAATAATTATTATTATTATTATTATTTATTGAAATTTGTAGTTTGTAATGGCAGCACATTGGAGTCTGTATTTAGCCTCTGCAATGACATTTTTATCTTAAAAAGCCATCAATATCTTTAAAGTGACTCACAGTTTTATAAAGTAATAATTATCAAAGTCAAGTTGACGATGTTTTTTTACATCACCCATCATTGAATGGAAAAACACTCACATTATTTTGAACATAAATTATCAAACCAAAGTCTTTATAGATTGCATTCATATTATTAAAAATATTCTGTAAATCACTTTTTGAATTGACAGAAATAGCATAAACACCAAAAAACCCGAAAGCCAAGAAAATAGAGTTTTTGGTTTATTATTTCATCATTTCAAGTGAAGAATTCCAACAAAAAAATGACTCCTACATTTTTTAATGACATTAGCATAAAAATGCAAAACAAAATTAAAATTAATACAAATTCTTGCATGACATTAATTTTCACTTCAAGTGCCTCATGCTTTTTTTATTACTAGGTGTGTTTCTTCTCTCACCATCACACAATATCTATATCAGGGGTGGCCAACTTTTGTGTTCATAAGATCTACTTTTTATTTTTAAAATGTTTTGCGATTGACTTGTTGTCATAGGGAAGTGTGAAATACATACCATTTTTATATATCTATCTAGTAAAAAATAATTATTTAACAGGCCAAAAAATTCATGTCTGGGGGAATTAAATCAACATGAGTAATTATTAACAATATTTATTAATTCAAATTAGCTACATTAAATCAAGATTATTTTCAATAATGATATGATTTAGTGGATTTTACCTATCCAGAATTGAAAAAAAATTTAGAACAAAAACAAAAATAAAAAACTTGAAAATATTGACTTAATTTGTTTCACTCATTACCCAACAGCTCTTGCCAAATTGGTCTCGCAATCAACCAAAAATGGCTTTATGATCGACTGGTAGATCTGATCTATATAATAATAGAAATAAACTTCTGCAACCAACCACTATTTTTGACCATATACACATTTCTCCTTAATTAATTGAATCAAATGTCTTGATTAAACATTCAAAAAATTCTTTTTACTTGATCAGAATGTTATCATTATCATCCAAATTTCATCAAAGTACTGCACCAATCATACTTAAATATTTTTCCAGTTATTGAAAATTTGCAATTAAATCCTTATAATTCTTGCAAATGTACAAATTTTTTTAATATTCTTCTAAGCAAAAAAAAAAAAAAGTCTTATATTCCCCTTTAATGAAGTGACTGATGGCTTTAATTATTGACAGAGAATTTTAGACTTACTTATAGCTGGTAACATACCTCTTAAGAGAATTATAATGCCTCAGTAACATAAATACCTTGAATATCTCATGGCAGTTTTAATATGCAGTTATTGAAATAGTATGAATAGCAATTACTTCTAAAGCATGACCATTAAATTTTCTACTGATGGATTCAGTGCAAGATTTATTTTAATGTTAATATTTTGGAGAGAATTTTTAAATGCTATTGTTGTAAGCATGGATACAGTTCTTATAAAATTATTAATGCCCCATATGGTTCCATGCAGTGATAGAGTAGCAGATTCAGGCATTCAAGTCCATAAACAGCTCAGCTATGTCAGAGTGTTTTTGAACTTCTTATAAACTTTCAAGTAAAAAAACATTTTTTTTTTACTTATTTAGGTAAAATGATAGCTAAATATATGTTAGTCTGATATTGTGTGTAAACTTCAATACTCACGGACTAGTCATTTTCTCAGAGAAGCACCATTATGTCAGTTAACTTTTGGCAATAGTTTATTATTTATACCAATATATGCATTAAAGTTCTCCAAAATAAAAGTATACTAATATTATTCGACAAATTTTGCTTTTTCTAAATTCCTGAACATTGGTCCTAATGTTCAAAATCATTTTTTTAAGATCATTAGTTTTTGACTCATACATTCAAGAATTCCAAAAGTAAAAAGTACTAATTTACATTTTACAATGAATCCAACATCATGCGGTGCCTTTCAGCTTCACAAACTAATGACCTTTTAAAAAACTTATAACAATTTATTTGTTTAGTTAAACTTTTTTCTTGGCAAGATGAGTTTGAGTAAAAGTAGTAACTTTTTATCTACAACAGCAGATTTATATTCAGTTCATGATGAGTTCATATCAAGGAGATTGATTACATTCCATATATATATTAATGAAAATTAGTCATATATCACATGACCCATATAGCTTACATTACCAATATATAATAAATAAAGAGCGAACTAATAACTCTAAACAAGATTTTTTTTTTAAATGATAAATGCGACAAGAGAAAGAATTTGAAATCTTTATCTTGGATTGTCTCGAAACCGGTCTGGGAATGGTGACAATAGATTTCAAATGCCTTCTTTTGTTGCATTTATCATTTTTTAAAAAAAGCTTATTTAGAGCTATTAGCACCCTCTTTATTTATTATATATATGTATTCAGGTTAAACAGAAATATGCTTTATTACTGTTATTATCACTTGTTCTGCTGTTATTACTGCTTCATTCACCAACAAAATACAGATACTTAGCAAGATTTTTTGATTACAACCATTTTTACACTACCTCATCTATGTCAGTGTTCTTCAACCCTTGGTCCGCGTGCTAGACGGGCAGTAAAAAGTTTGTAATAATAAATAATTAAGAGTTTAAACTTTTAATTAATATAGCCAATTTTTATTTATTTTTTCATCTCATTTTTACCCAATTAAAAAAAAAAAGAAAACAGAACGAAAACAAAATCTAAAATTAATTTGTTTTTCTAGTTATCACAGATGTTTATGGGGGGGGGGGGAGGTAGAATTAAATTTTTTATTACTTTTCTAAAAAAATTTTTAAAAAAAGTTTTTTATTATATAAACTCCATATATATATAACTTTATCTTATATATTTAACATTGTTGTTTTGATCAGTTATAACAATTATGCTTATCTTTAAGAAAATTTATCTATAGACTTCTGCCGGTCTGCGAACTGTTATACTTATTTTTGCTGGTCCGCAGAACCTTATCCTTATTTTTACCGGTCCGCAGGTATGAAAAGGTTGAAGACCACTGATCTAGGTCAATTATATTTAAGACAGTAGAGAGATTATTAAATATAGCTGACCAAGCATACAATTAATGCTTACCAATTGTTGGATGGAGAAGATTTGGGTCACATTCTATTCTATTTTTTTAAATGAATAAAGCTTAAATTACAGATTTATCTACTTTGAGAGATTTAATTGCTTTCCTCTCGACATAGGATATATTTGACTTCATTTTTTTTGTTGTTATCAAAAGTTCTGCAGGTAAATCTGAAGAGATAGTTCCTAAGGGTTTGCAATTAAAACCTCCAATTTACTCAAAATTACTCAGAGAGCAAGTGAAGTTCTGTTAGGAGAAGAATAAATGCTCAAAAGTTTTCCAAGTATCAAACCTTGCATTGCATTAATAATGTAGAATGTTTTTCTAAAAAATAAACTTACTGATGTTTGACAAGAGTTTCTCAAGCAGTAAGAAAATCATATTCTATATTACATGGAAAAAATAAAAGAATGCCAAAAGAAAAAACTTGCAAATCTACATGGGTATATCAAAAGTCATAATGTACCAAGCAGTATACCAATTTCATCTGTTAAAAATCTTAGTTCTAAACATCTAACAAATGTTGAAATTTCTGTTCTTGAAAAAGAATTAAACTTTGCCATAACACCATTTAATATCCCTTTATTAGATTAATAGCAGCTTCTGAGGAAGCCATTAGAAGAAGCAGCAGAATTACACTAGAGAGTAAAAAAAAACACTTGAGATGTAATAAAAATTGAAGTAAAACATATTTCATGATGAGAGAAAAGTGATTAAATCTCTCAAAGTAGATAAATCTATAATCATTCTCTCTGCTGACAGGCAATGTAACAATTGTAATGGATTCAACTGTTTACGACAACAAAATACAAGAACTCCTCATAGCAGGTCAATATAGAAAAGTGGCAAAAAATTCAATATTGAGTACAGAAACAAAGTCACAAACACTACTCAGAAAGTAAACTAACATCTTTTAGAGAAAGTAAACTAACATCTTATTTGAGCAATTTTTTTTCATATTTATGGTTTATCTAAATCCATAAGATTTATGTTCCATTAAAACCTATTGTTCGTTCTTGAAAATCACCTTGCCAAAATTTTGTCAAAGTTTATTTTCAAAGTTCTTAGTCTTTTGGCATACAAGATCCAGTCCTTTGTCAGGGATTCTAAACATTTGTAGAATTAATGTAGAATTAAACAAAAACATGAAAATTGAAAGAAATGACATGCTTGTAAGCTTTGATGTGATAAATTTATTCACACATGTACCATGTGGTCTATTGTAAGTAAAAAATTAAATGATGATAATAGCTACAAACCAGAACAACTCTTCTTACTGATAGTATAATGAAACTATTAACATTATCCACAACAACAATCTACCTTCAATATAACACAAAATTGTTCCAACAAAATCCAAGAATGGCTATGGGCTCACCATTATTACCCTTGATTATCAGTATTTACATGGAAGACCTTGAAACCACAGCCATGAAATCTACTCCATATCTACCTAAAATTTGGGTTTACTGTGTGATAATACATTTGTTGTATGACCATATGGTGAAACACTACTACAAACTTTCTGGAAACACATTAACAATATATTCCCTTGGATTAAATTCACAATAGATTCAGAATAAGAACAAAAATTGATATTCTGTGACAAGACTCCCACATAAAATCAAAACTACAGTTTACAGAAAACCTAGCATATATATCCAACCATATCAGAAACACAAAATATAAAGTTATACTATTATTATAGAACAGAGCAAAAGAAATTTTTTCAGAAAACAGCAATTTGAAAAAAGAAAAAATCTATATAGAAGCAACTCTTATGAAAAATGGTTACACAGCAGCTGCAATTAAGAAAGCCTTAAATAGACAACAAAAGGAACCATCAAAAGAAAAAACAATTATTGGTACTATAGTGCACTAATACCAAAAATAGCAGACAAATTAAGGAAAATCTACAATCAGAACAACTTTACACTATGAGTAATTCTAACATCTACAAAGTCTACATTTGAAATGCTGAAAAGCAAAAATGGCATCTATGAAATATCATGTAACTATGAGAAAATGTATATTAGTAAGACAAGACACCCCATTAAAAAGTGATTGCAAGAGCACAAAATGATGATTAGAAGAGAAAAAACAGATGTGGTTAAGGTATCAGACCATACGTACAATTGGAAAAATACAAAAATATTATATAGAGAGGAAAATGTACAATCAAGATAATACATGACAATTGTGAATAACCTCATAAGTTAACCTTGTGTTACTATAAATAATGTATGGAAATCACTAATCAACTTTGCTTTTAGGAAAAAATGGATAAATCAGAAGGAACCTCATAGATAAGTATATGAAATTTTACTGATTGTCACCTTTGACAAGAGGGCTACCTTATAATTCAGTATTCAGGAATCTAAGCATCCAGGTTTGATTCCAATGCTAATACTGTCTCTCAAAACATTGTGCATTTACGAACCTGTGTGCCATTACCAACAGTTGAATGTAACTGGAAAATTTAAATAAAGTTAAATTTTTCTAAAGACATTCAATACTTAATATTAGAAGATGGAAATAGGTCAAGATATAAAAGCACATGAGTGCATTTTTAAAGCAGCTAACACTATTAATCAGGAGATTCTTAACCATGTGTTTATCGGGTGGATTAAATTACTAAATTTGCATATTAATAATAATGGTGGTTGTATTGAGAAGTCCTGTTATGAAATTGTTTAGACACATTATGCTCTTAAATAAAAAGTAAACTGGGAAATCATCATTTAAATATTCCAACACACGGCAAAGATGTTTCTAACAGCATATCATAGAGAATCTTTAAAAGAGAAACTGCTATTTATCAGCTGAGGAGTGAAGTTTTATATCATTTAGTTAACCAAGTTGGATACTCTTTTACTGGAAAAAAAAAAAAAAAATTATAACATTACAGAATCAATTGCAATTTATGTTTTGCTATTTCAACCATTTTACATCTTCAGAAAATAATTTATTAATTAATTTTAAATATATTAAGATATTGAATTTAAAAAGTGACATAAATATTAATCAAAGAAAGGCAGAAAAATAAATCAAATTAAGAAATATATATATATGAATTATAAATGGCATTGGATGGTTTTTTGGCATAAATGTAACACATTTGTTCGCCATGCCCATGAAAATTTTCAATTTCCAAGCATATTTATAGTTTTCCTTTCAAGAAGTCAGATATGTCTAGCATCCATAACTGATCAGTAAATGGATGTCTAACTATTATTAACTAGTTGAAAAAACAAAGATGGCAACCAATACAATATTTCCATCTGACATGTCACAAGCCTGGTAAATAATACTTGCTCTTTCATTGTTTTCTTTGCCCTGTAGTCAATTATTAAAAGGCTGACAGATAACATAAGATATAATAAATGATGCAATACTGATAATCTTTGCAATATTATGTTTTACACTTTCATTAATAAGAAATCTGTTGCTTAATTTATAGAACCAGCATAAGTTTTGTTACTGCTTTGATAATTATATATTTCACAAAGGTCAAAGATATATGATTTCATTTACATTTGTTTTATGAGTTCTTTCATGGATGTTATTGTAGAAGATTATGAGATTAGCAGATATGGAAAGAGATATGCAAACTTTAAATCAAAATTTTCACAGTATTATGAATTTTCACTACAGAAATTTAAATTATTGTGTATATAAATTAAATATGTGACCAGTATTAGTAACAATTAATGCCACTAACATAATTAAACAACTAAGTAAAAAAAAATATTTAAAGGATACAATATAAATAAGTATGGGGAAGAACTTGCTGATAAATAAATAAATAAACGAATGGCTTTATTGTTCATAGTTCATAAAAAATTCAAATTAACAAAATGACAGAACTGAGTGTGATGTGTGGATTTTAAACTCCAGAGTTTGCAACTCTATATCTGCACCAGACCTGCTTATCAGCATTGCAGAATTTGGAGTTAATTATTCTATTATTTCCATTGCTAAATGTAATAATGGCAATACTAAAACATATATTTAGTATTTTCCACGTTTTCTCCAAATACATGGTATTAGCATTGCCTTTAATTTATTTGTTTTAGAATTTTTGTTATGTTCATAATTTATTTAGGGTGTTTTAATAATTGGGTGCTGGATCCAATTACTGAAGCATATGTAAATAAATCAAGTTAGATTTGAATATGTTTCTCTTAATAACTATTATAATTTAAACAAACAAACAAACAAACAAACAAAAAACCTTTTCAAGAAAAATTTACGCTTATAAAAATTATATATTTTTTAAAACACAGATATACATGTATAGCTTATAAAATATTATGTTTAATTAATTCAATAATAATTTTAAGGTCATAATATTTTTTATTCGTACTTTAATGAAATAAATAATTTTGCAATGATTTACTAGATGGCGCTCAACTTTAAACTTTTCTTGTACTATTTATTTAAAAAAAAAAAAACATGAAATGAAATAAATATGATTAAAATAATAATAATTTAAAAAATACAAATATAATATTACTCTTGTATGTTCATTTGTGGATAATAAAAAAAGATTAAAACAATTATGATAAACTGCAATTATTTTACTTGTAATAATTTTCTATGTGTGCGCGCACATATACTATGTAAGGAAAGTTTAAAAGAACGTATAACTAACTGGTTTCAACTTTTTAGGAGAACAGAACATTGAGTAAAAGGAGGCTGCGTGATATTGGAGTCTGTGTAAGGTCTAATTTGTTATTCGCAATTTTTGGAATTTTTTGACAAATCAATAAAAAAAGTTGAAAATTTATTTGCCGATATCTATTTCCATTTTATCAATGCTATATCCTAATATTAGTTTCAGAAAGTTCAGAGAAAGAATACTTTTATCCTTTGATATATAGTGTTATTAAATCAGTACTACTAAAAGATTGTCTTTTTTGATAAAGGAGGTTTAATGTTCTAGTTGCTAGGATAAGTAAGCTGGCTCATAGTTTTTGGAAATACTGTAATGGTGTTAAGTTTTTAAAGCTATTCAATGAATGACAGATTAACTATCTAGAGCAATTTTTTATATAGAAAAAATATTATAAAGAAACTTGTGCTATATTCAAAATATTGGTATCTTATAAATCGTTTTAATTAGAAGTCAGAATATATAATAAAAAAACACTGCATAAATACATACATTAAAACAGGCAAACTCTCCATACAGTAATGCCACTCAGTGCAAGCCAGAGTAATCAATGGATGCAAGGTTCCTCACTGATAAGGCCACAAGCCAGAAACTAATCTGGGCATATTGGTTGAGTAAGATACTAGATGGGGATTTTATTCACAAGCCTTCTGGCATCCATTGATTACTCTGGCTTGTACTGAGTGGCACTACTGTATGGAGAGTTTTGCCTGTTTTAATAACAGTTATGAGTAAGCATAGTTTAAGTACATACATTCTGGACAGATCATAGACTACTATGCTTCAAAGTTAAAATAATAATGTGTATTTTCAAAGCTAATTCATTAGAAGCAATTACATACAAATCATGTTAAATAGAAGCAATTACATACAAATCATGTTAAATTCAGTAGCTAAAATCAACATTTGGATTTCAACCTAGTTATGATATTGAGGTAAGGAATTTCCTTTAAGACATAGGTTGTGAATTCTATTCATGCTTCACTAAAAGAAAAATCCTAATTTATTTTTTAAGAATGATTTCATTATTAGTGGCATGGGTAAATGAAACATTGTTTGCTGGGAAGAAGTTTGATGACCAATAAGATTTAAAAATGATTTGTGGATTATGTCTAAAAGAAACATGTGGATCTGAAAAAAATATCGTAATTTGATTAAATCTATGTTAGAACAATTTTTTAAAAATAATTTTCAAGTATAGTTTAAAATTATTGTATTTTTAATATGTTTTATCAGAATTCCAAAAATTATATTAATAATTATACTGTTTAATGATAATAATTATCATTATCATATGATTAATTACTTAAAGAGATCATGTGACTTCAAGCACCTTAGTGGCAGGCTGAGCATTTAACCATTCATTCAGTTACTTTAAAAAAATTATTTTTAATTTTCATTATTCAGCTCTACCAGTGCCCTGCTGGTTTAGTACAAGTGGTAGAGTATCCAAAATTAGAGCATAAAGCCCTCAGATTGATTCCTGTTTTGCATTTTTGGTACTTGAATTTTATAAGGATTCACAAGCTATAAACCCAATTACAGTATTATTCACTTTATTAGTGTGTTAAAATGTGTATGATAAGCTATTAGTTTATTATATACACAACAAATGTTTCCTGAAATAATTAAAACTCTTTTTAAATAAAAAAATAAAGTGGACAGAGTCCCTCTCCCATTGTTCTTTTTTTAAAAAAAAAATTGTTGTATTTAATAGATATTACATCTTTCAAAGTTTTGAGATTTTCATTTTAAAAAACACTAAGGGTATGCATACAACAGGGTTAAAAATAAAAATGAAAAAACATCAATATTCTGGGACCACCAAGCAGCTACAGGCCATATATTCGAACCCAGTTCTGCCCAAATAATTTGTACAGAGAAGAGTGATGCCAAAAGAAAAGTTAAAGAAGCTTTTTACATAGCAAATGATCTCAGTGCCATTAATAGAAGAGAGGCATGCTTTGCTCTCTCCAAACAATGGACTAACTAATTAAAAATTCAAACTCATTTGCATATGTGTACAATAAATCACAATAGTCTTCATTCACAAAGCTATGAGTATGAGATTCGAACATTAAATCTCGAAAGCGCTAAGAAGACCTATTGCACATTCACTAACGCGTGCGAAAAAAGTCGCATATTTATAATTATAATTACTAATTAAAAAACTATAGTGACACTATTACTAGCTAAATTGTACTACGATTAATTATCTTTATTCAATGTGTTTACATTTATAATTTCAAGCATTATATTCTTTATTATTTCAATTATATAAATATTTACTTTTAAATTTTATTAACTAAATGACCTGTTAACAAAATATTCACTGCTGATATTTATATGCAGACATAGCTTTTTATAATTTCTATAGATAATTAGCTTCGTTATATTATACTTTGGTGTATGTTAAAGCATAACATCATCTTCCTAGGTTTTCTCAATTAAGAGCTCTGCTTTTGCAATATAAATATTTAATAATATCTGAAGAAAAAACTAATAGTAAGAAACTATTCTGGGGATCTGATACGCATTTATTATTTACAGAGATGGGGGGGGGGGGGAGTATAGAGCAGTCTAAAATGGATTACTACTATAAAATTTTCAGACCAAATATAAATTAAACGAATCTTATATTACTTGGTTTTGATAGAAAACCAAACCAAAGTAAATGACACCACTAATCTAGTCATTGTATAGTGGAAAAGTCCGTATTTTTATTACTAATCAAATTATTAAATAATTCAAGCTATTGATATTTTAATGTTTAATATTTCATGAAACAATTTATTAAATATTATTTTAAGTTATTAATTACTATTGGACAATGTATAAACTTTGTAATCATTTGGGTCTGTATTATTATTTTAAAAACATCACTTAAAAGTTTATAAAGTTATTAATTATTCAATCATATGTATATATTTAAAAAAAATTAAATAAAGTTTTATATATATAAGGGATTCGAACTCAGATTTTCACACGACCCTCAACTCTTCATGCCATCTTATATTGTTGACCCATCTGATCACACACATGTTGAAAAGATAAATAATCACCAATAAACGTATTTCAAGCTAAACCAGCCATCATTAGTTGGTCCAGATTACTATCTCCACACATATATACAATCAGTGCTCAGCTGTATATTAAGATAGCCAACCCTCATACTTTAATAAACAGGCTTCAAACTACTCTAACCCACAACTCTTCAGCCGTCCATTTCATTGAAAATCTGATGATGGAACGGTTTAAAGCCCACGTTATATATCGATTTAAAAACATTTAGTTTTTAATTGGTGATTATTAATTATGTCTTCACAAACAAACAAGTAAGATATGTTTAGATGCATTTAGAAAAAAAAATTCAATCCAGGATTGTTTGACCTATATATATATTGTAGGATATTAATTGGAAAACCAAGCAAGACCCCAATTATTCCAGGAAAAAAAAAGTAGTAAAGAGAATTTGTGTGTTTGTGTGTGTGTGTGTATGTGTTTGTTTTAAAATCACTGATAGAATACAGAAAAAAAAATTAACTGGGGATGAAGTGAAAGATTTCTGCTAATTTTAGCTATATATTAGCAATCGATTTCTGGCTATGTGTGTGGGCCTATATCTATGTGTGGACAGTCCAACTTAGATGCTTTCATACAAATCAAGAAGATTAATTAATATTTCAAGTTTTAATTCTATGTAACTGCATGTTTTTTTAAATTTATATATTATTTCTATTTGTGTATATTAATATTCTAGAACGAAAAAGGAGAGAGAAAGAGAGAAACTCATTAGTAAATGTGTAAAATCAAAGAGACTGCTAAATTGTTTTTAACCACCAAACTAGTTTGAACTTGGCTACTAACTAATCATAAATTGACATTTCCAAGATAAGAATACTTCAAACCACCAAAGTGGATAGTAGATACTTAAATCACCTATTACCAGCAGGAGGCTAGTGTCATTAAGGGACCAATGATGTCAGTAATACAAAATGAATAAATACCAGAGAGAAGCTGAAACAGGGGCATTATTATTGGGTTTTTTTGAACTGGTGTTGTCAACTCATTGTGAATAAAATTTAAAAGAATATGCAGTGTTGAACACTAGATTGCTTTGTTCCAAAGAGCTGGAAGCCCTGGGAATTCAGGCACATCTGAATGAGGGATTAGAGAAACATCCAGGTCTGATCATGTAAGAAGTGATGACTACCATGTCTCATACCTCCATCCACTTAGGGAAAGTAAATATCAGAAGAAGGGAAAAGCATGAAGAAGGCCTACTCTGATTCAAATTGAGGATTGTCTGTGAATAAGTTTCGACATCAACTAGTTTGTATCTATACCATAAATTTGCTTTCATCTTAACAATAATTTTGAAAATAGTAACCAAACTAAGTTAAATGAAATCTGCATGCAATAATCATTGTGTGCTTTAAAAGATCTTTTGTGCTCTTTTTCTTCTCTGTTATCATTGGTTAGGAAGTTCCCGTGTGATAATTAGTGCGTCATCTATACATTGTCTGTAGTGAATGCTTAAAAGCTAATTAACAGTATTTTACAAATGAAGGAATCCAAGAAATCGGTAATATACAACCAAATTTTATTATTAACTATTGACATTCCATTTTTTAATTCTCTCTCTTCTCAAATATCAAATTAGGTCTTAGCGATTAAGGGTCTTGTTATTGCTAAATATTATATTATTATTTATGCTATTTTTTTTTCATCTTCAATTGTTTTATCATTATACATATTTATTAATACACACATATGTTGATGTATTTTGATATCATTTTAAAATAGATGTTCATTTTTTTTTTATTGCAATATTCATGTAAACATTTTATGATGGGAAAAGTTTAAACCTTAGATGATGTGTGTATGTACATAGATGTATGGCAGTAGTAGACAGGCCTAAAATAAAATGATAAAGGAGGGAGGGGGGTATGAAATAATAATAGTAACTAGATGAAATATATATATATTGTATTAATTTAGTAAAGGCAGAACTTAGGCAGAGCTATGAATAGATACAGATTAATTATGTAATAATTACATTACAATATTATTGACAAGATATGCATTTTTAAATTTTTTTTTATTAATTATATGAATGTCACAAGGGACCAAATTATTTACTCTAAGTGAAATGACATTTAAATATTATAATTAAAAGATATATGATGCTTTCCAATTTTTTTTCTTATTATTATTAATCATTAAATGTTTAGTAATTCTATATTTAATTTTATCTTAATTAATTGTTTTGGGGATATACCCAGTATTTGTAATGTTGGAATAAAACATGAATCAGATGTTGAAATTAAACTGCTTATATGTGTTTATTTATCAATTGCAAAACTTTTTATAAATGTTGCTCATAAGGCACCATCAGATAAAAAATACTTTATGAACCACAGTAAAAATATGAAAAGAGTAATTTTAGTTATGATATGTAAAATATTGATCATAGAGATATGTATGTGTATATATAACAATCCCCTAGTGGCTGAATAAGTATTTAGGATCTGAGTGCCTTTGAAGGAGGATGGAAGTGATATTATCACCAGAAAATATTTATATAAAAAAGTAAATATGTACAGAATAACAGTGCAAATGATTTATTTTGTTTTTTCTATGATCTGGCTTAGTAGTTGATACCCATTGGTAGGTAAAGTGACTCTAAGATCCAGAAACTGATCTTATAAGGGTGGGAACTAGGTGATGTTCCAAAGGATGGGTATTAATCATCCCTTTCCAAATAATAAAACACAAATAGTTAGTTATAACTACATAGTAATAGACCAGGTATTTGTGTATGAGATGCTAATGATCTCTATGTTCAAATGATGGAAACCATGGTGTCTTCAAAAGATTATCCTACAATATCAACTGCTTAATATTTACAATGATTTCATACCATTACAATAACTCAAATATCCAACTTGGGATGATGATTGGCCATAATCCCAATATTTTTCAAGTTTTTAGGAAGAAGATGATTAAGAAAGCAAGGTTCATTCAAAATGATTAATGAAGAATCTCATGGTATAATGATTAGTTTATCAGACTCATATGCCCACAATCCAGGAATTAAATATAGATAGTACTTGAATTTTTATCAGGTAGGTAAGAATTTTTAAGAAAACATAGGCCTTTTTCCCTGCAGTATTGGTCAATAAGTGAATATCTAATTATCTTTCATTAGGCAGTAAAACAAAGAGAAAATGTATATTAAAAAAACCCTCGACAAAGAATTCCTGAACAGCCTGAATAACATTATCTTTTACTTCACTGTTTTTCTACATAGGGATACTGCAAGGATTATCCTGCAGGATTATCCTGCAATGAGTTATTTAAAGGTTTTATCTTGTATATATGAACATATACATTCTCATATATGTGTCTTGTATATGTGTGTTAATTTTAATTTTTTTTATTTTAAAAAGTAATAAACACAATAACATTAATTTATGCTAATGACTAATCAAATTAAAATATTGTTTAATGATATATTAAAGTAATTGGTGCTCAAAATTATATTTGCACACATATATTTATGTTTAATTAAAAGCAGGTGCATCAATCTTTAACTGAGGTTTAAAGTTTATATCTGGATTAGGGTTAATTTCTAGTTTATAAATTGCTTAGTAATAATTGTTAATGCATTTATATGAAATGTTTGGTGTCAAAGTTATGTTGCAAAAAGTTTGACATTTGTTAATCAAAATATATGTGTGTCTAGGTGGCACCTAATAATGGCCAAAGTTTGATAAACCACAGAATCTACAATCTGTTGTCAAAGTAACTTTTGCTGATAAAATATAGATTTGTCTTTGATTCCTCTACCTTTTACTCTGGTGTAAAATCTTAATATAGACAAAAAAATTTGACTCGTGATTATAGCAGATTAAGATTTTTATCTTCCTATGCAAAGAGCGTAGATTCTATGGTTTATTAAGTTTTTGCAGTTATTGTATACCACCTACTTACTTTAGCAATTTAAGGTTTTATATATAATAATATACTTCAACAAGATAATAAAATATATCAATGAATATCAGTTAATATATGAGCACAATGTGCAATGACTGAAATTTGCATTATAACTGCAGTGGATCCCTGAATTACATTTATATCTAACTATACAACTTCAGTTATATACTTTCCAAAAAAAAAAAAAAAATGTAAACAAACAAACTAAAATATGCGTAAATAGGCAAACAAAAAAATCTTTAAAAGTATAAAAAATTTATATTTGGCAGCCTTTTTTTCCCTCTAAGCACCATATGTAATATTATATATATATATTAATCAAATTTCTTCTATTTATGTTGAAATCATATACATTTTTCTCTTAACTTTATTATCCTTTACAAATTTGATGTGCAATATTTTGCATAATAAAATTTTTTCTGGGCATAATGTTAAAAGTTTTACAAAATATTACATCTTACAAAAGTCTGATAATGATTTAAAATTGTCAAAATAATTTGAGGAATCCTAATTTTTTAATAACAAGATCACTATATTTCTATAGGAGAAAAAAGTTATTGAAAAAATAATAATATTGCCTAAAGCATATTTAATAGCTACATAAGTCAGACTTTTTTAAAAAAAATAAAATATGTTTTTCTTTCTTATTAGTATTGCATTAGTGAATGAGTGATTGAATAAAGTACTCAGTAAAATATATGTAAATCTGTCACCTCACTTTATTATTGGTGACATATTATTATTTTAAAATTTTGTTTATACTATAATTTTGATTTATATGCATACTATATCTGTGTTATATATAGGCAAATGTTGAAAAGTATTGTACACTTGCAATTCAATAAACAATACATATTGTATTCTAATCAATGTTTATCAACAAATCATGAACTATTGTAGACTATGGTTTGGAACAAAATATAGTGTAGTTTGATCCTTCACTGTATATTTGTAAACTAAGTTAATAAATAGTTTACTGAGATATTTATATTAACTAAGATAAATAAATTATGAGCATTATATCCATGGTCTTCATGAAGAAGGTTGTCTCATATCATATACATGTTTTATTTTTATAATAAGTGCATTTATTTGATCAGTTCATGTTATATTTGATATCTTAAGTTACCTGATAGAAACAAGATTTATAATGTCATTTCATCATTATAATCAGTCAATAAGATAATATTGTTCAACATAAGGATTCTGGCATCATTCAGCATTAGATCTTAGTGACATTTATTTTTACTATTATTAACTATATAGGTGCTAAATAAAGAAAATAAACTAGATAACAATGCTAGTAGATTCACATTTAGATTTTAGAATAATTGCTTTTCATCAAGAGAGGATGTTGAGATAGAAAAGTTGTGAACATGAATGGGTATTTTCATAGTGATAATCAGACAAATGTGCAATACAGTGGTGTAAAAGTTATAAAGTTGTTATAATAATCTCCAATATACGTATTTCATGCTAAACCAGCACTCGTCAGTTGGTCCAGATTATCATCTCCACACATATATACAATCAAAGCTCAGGTTGGCACTAAGGTGGGCTTTGAGCATTCTATCATCAGATTTTCAATGAAATGGACAACTGAAGAGTTGTGGGGTGGAGTGGTTTAAAACCTGTCCATTAAAGTATGAAGATTGACTATTTTAATGTAAGCTTAATATTTATCTTTTTGACATGTGTGTGATCAAGTGTATCAGCCATATGAGATAGCATGAATGATTGAGGGTTGTGTGAAAGTCTGAGTTCAAACCCCCTATGTATTACATATATAAGTGGAGATATGAAAAAGCCTGTACTGTAGAAAAACATATTTCAAAATTGTTATATGTAAAATGTGCAGAGATAAAAAGAAATAAAATTAAATTTAGTAAGAAAAAAATCTGATATATCAGTATTTGATAGATAGATAAATCTGAAGAATGGAAAATGAAAGATATGTTTTGAAGAAGTGGCAGAAGATTAAATAAATAAAAAAAATTATATAGACAGTTTCTTTGTTAAATAAAAGAAAAAATTATATAAAAAGTTGGGAATTAAAATTTGAGGTGAGAATAAAAAACAGAATGGGATTAATTAAAAATATGGCATGTTTATCATATAATAGAATAAAATATGTAGAGTAAGTATAAAAGGAGTGTGTGTGTCTCTGTTTTAATATTTTCAAATGAAACTTCACATTATTTAAAATTTCCATTTTTTTTTTAAAAGATAAAATTCAAAAAAATATAGATTGATATGTTTTGGATGGTGAATAGGCAAAAGCAAATTAGGCTCTTTAAAAAAAAGTGAAATAGATTTCTTTTTATTGAGAAACATTAAAAGTGGATTAAAAATATTTGGAAGATTACAGTATATAAACAAAGTAATTAAATGGTTTATTGCTTGAATATTTATAAGAAGTTTGAGTATCAGAAGTTACAGAACTGGTGCTATGTGTTCCATGACATCATGTTCCAGAGTCTACCACCCTGTCATGCACTAAACTATGCAAAGCACAATATGTTAATTAAAATAGATTAGGAAAACTAATGTTTATCTAAATTATTTGAAAAAATACAATGAATAAAGTAGATTAAAAAGATTTTGTAATGTGCAAGTTAATAGTTAATGAATTTTTATGTATTTATATAAAAAATAGAATAAATGTGCAGAATATATATTGCAGATGTATAATTACGGAAATGTGAAAATAGCATAGAAAAATTAATTAGAGAAAAAGAACTAAAGCTAATTAATCATGTTTAGATATTGTAATGGTCAGAATCATGTGTTCAGCCAATAAGATTCAGAGACCTGGCAAAAGTACTTCAAACCCAGCATGTTCAAGATATGATAGTTGTGGAACAGAATTAAGCTTTAACCCATTTGCCAGTGCTCCAAAATCTCCACTATCCAACCAATGCTTCTGATGCTACTAATAGTAATCATTTTCTTTCGATCCTGGTGATCAGGGTAAAACAAGGACTTTACAGATTCAAACTCAGCCTCAGTCATGAATTAGTTACTAAATTAATTGATCAGATACTCACCAGCTCTCATAAGAACCTAATACTTTGACAATGCTTAGAACACCATTTTTATATACTTCAGGTTTTTTTTTTTTTTGAGTAACTAAGTGTAGATATAGTTGGGAGGAAGTAGTGAACCAGGGAAAGATACGACAAATGTTATAAACATAAATATACATAATTTATTAATAACAAGAATAACAATGATAATATTTGGATCTCATTATGATCCATGTATGAGCATTACAAATGAACTAGAAATCAATAATCACAACAATATTTAAATATCAGTATGATACGTGAATGAGCATTACAAAGAAACTATATGTTAGTAATGATAACAACATTTGTATATCAGTATGATTCATGTATGAACAAACTAGAAGTTAATAATAAGCATATTTAGATATCAGTGTGATACTTGTATGAGCATTACAAAAGAACTACATGTTGATAATGATAACAACATTTGTGTATCAGTATGATACATATATAAGCATTACAAAGGAACTGTGTTTTAATAATAACAACATTTATGTATCAGTATGATATGTGTATGAGCATTGCAAATATACTAGAAGTTAATAATGATAACCATATTTAGATATCAGGGTGATACATGTATGAGCATTACCAAAGAACTGTGTGTTAATAATAATAACAACAATATTTGTGTATCAGTATGATATGTGTATGAGCATTACAAAGGAACTAGAAGTTAATAATAACAACCATATTTAGATATCAGTGTGATACATGTATGGGCATTACAGAAGAACTACATGTTGATAATGATAAACAACATTTGTGTATCAGTATGATATGTGTATCAGCATTACAAAGGAACTGTATTTTAATAATGATAACAACATTTGTGTATCAGTATGATACGTGTATGAGCATTACAAATGAACTATATGCTAATTTGATGAAGAAATACGTCATTATAAAATTAATATGCCAATTGTTAAGAGTTGACTCAATATTGGGTTATTATTAAATTAAGAGACCAAAAATATATATCTATGACAAATTGATGTGCATGTTTACATACATAGGGGAAGTTAAGTATTTTTTATTTATTTTATTAATCTGAGCAGGAGTTATGGAACAAAGCATAATTCTAGCTCCCATTATTATTAACAATTATATTATAGACATGGTTTATATATCCCACACAACACTACTAACAAGCATGATTAATAAACTTAATTACGGAAGACAGTGGTATCTGGGTTTGAATTCTGTGCTGACTACATTATTATAGGCATTGGCTGGATAGGCCAATCTCCATTATTGAGTAATAAGATATATATATATGAAAAACAAAAAAACACAAGTTAAAACTTGCTAACGCTTGTATATATGACAATAGATGGCGTTCTACCAAAAACACCGTCAAGCGTATGTTTTGTTTACATAGTTCCACTTTCAGATCATGATTTCAAGCTATTTGCTATTTTAGACACGTAATGTCTTCAAACTCAGCATAGCAAGCCAGATAGCTACATGGGTCTGATATCAGTTCAGCATCACCACATAGTAGAAGCCTCTGCAATATATATCATTGCAAGAAAGACCTCAAAGGTACATTTATGAAAAACAAAAAAACACAAGTTAAAACTTGCTAATGCTTGTATTTATGACAATAGATGGCGTTCTACCAAAAACACCGTCAAGCGTATGTTTTGTTTACATAAATGTCAGAGCAAGCATTCACTATCTCTAACTTTAGTTCCACTTTCAGATCATGATTTCAAGCTGTTTGCTATCGTCAGTGAAAAAAAGGAATAAGAAACTAGATCTAAACACAAACTCTGAGCATTTATGAAACAGTTTCTATTCAGCTTGCAAGCGTGAATCTTTTAGACATGTAATGTCTTCAAACTCAGCATAGCAAGCCAGATAGCTACATGGGTCTGATATCAATTCAGCATCACCACATAGTAAAAGCCTCTGCAATATATATCATTGCAAGAAAGACCTCAAAGGTATATTTATGAAAAACAAAAAAACACAAGTTAAAACTTGCTAATGCTTGTATTTATGACAATAGATGGTATTCTACCAAAAACATCATCAAGCATATGTTTTGTTTACATAAACGTCAGAGCAAGCATTCACTATCTCTAACTTTAGTTTCACTTTCAGATCATGATTTCAAGCTATTTGCTATCATCAGTGAAAGACAGGAATAGCTATCTGGCTTGCTATGCTGAGTTTGAAGACATTATGTGTCTAAAAGATTCACGCTTGCAAGCTGAATAGAAACTGTTTCATAAATGCTCAGAGTTTGTGCTTAGATCTAGTTTCTTATTCCTGTCTTTCACTGACGATAGCAAATAGCTTGAAATCATGATCTGAAAGTGGAACTAAAGTTAGAGATAGTGAATGCTTGCTCTGACATTTATGTAAACAAAACATACGCTTGACGGTGTTTTTGGTAGAACGCCATCTATTGTCATAAATACAAGCGTTAGCAAGTTTTAACTTGTGTTTTTTTGTTTTTCATAAATGTACCTTTGAGGTCTTTCTTGCAATGATATATATTGCAGAGGCTTCTACTATGTGGTGATGCTGAACTGATATCAGACCCATGTAGCTATCTGGCTTGCTATGCTGAGTTTGAAGACATTACGTGTCTAAAATAGCAAATAGCTTGAAATCATGATCTGAAAGTGGAACTATGTAAACAAAACATACGCTTGACGGTGTTTTTGGTAGAACGCCATCTATTGTCATATATATATATATGTTCCTTTGTAGACATGTCATGGTACATGCAGGAAACTGGAGCATGGCTTATGAATCACTATTGTCATAGAGTACCCATTTATTGACTCAAAAATATGGCTATCTCCAGTACCGGTAAAATATCCATCTGGCAGCTCAACATCTTTTCATTTATTGGAAGTATGTAGGCACAGATATATTCTACCAAGTAACATTGATATACTGGCCAAAAAGCACTAACTCCTACTTGGATAGATATTTAAGCCTGTATTTAAAATTTAATAAAACAAGCAATGATGTGGAAATCAGGATAACCACATTTTATGGGCTATAAAATGCCCATGAGCTTAAGTATAAAGCTTAATTATGAATTATTATAGTAAATCGCTAAGGAGGTAATAAGATATGCCTGCTGAGACAGACATAATACTTTCCCCCTAGATGTATGCATTATTAAATAGATGTGGCGGGATGAACACATACTTTCATAATAAATAACCTTGCCAGTTTTACATTTGAAAAAAAAAACATGATTATTTCTTTTAACTCATACATAAACGCGCATATAGATTATTTCATTTAATTATCATAAAGAATTTTAACCAAATATAAACTAAATAGGATGTATGCATTATTAAATAGATGTGGCGGGATGAACACATACTTTCATAATAAATAACCTTGCCAGTTTTACGTTTGAAAAAAAAAAAAACATGATTATTTCTTTTAACTCATAAATAAACGCGCATATAGATTATTTCATTTAATTATCATTAAAGAATTTCAACCAAATATAAACTAAATAGGTGTGGACTTAAATAATGATTTTAGCACTCATTTATTCTTAATTTTGTTAATGAGGTACTGGTTTAATTACATATATACAAGTAGATTGTAAAGTTTTAATTCAGATATTTGATTTTCTCTTTTTTTAAACAAACAAATGACAACATTTAACTAACAAGGATTTGGATGAATGATTTAAGAAATTCAAGTTTGCGCTTGTTACTTTAAACTTATAAAATAATTGTCTTGCGTTGTTAGCCGAGAGGTATCGCAGCCGCCATGCAAGCAAGTAGTTGGTTGCAGACGGGTGTGGGTTCGCGTCCCGGCAGATGCTATGACATATGAAAAAACTTATAAAATAATTGTTACTCTCCACCCTAAAGATTGGAGTCAAAACAAACAATTTATGCATTAATTGATTAAATATTAAAATATCATCTCTCCAAATACTTGTGAGTTGGCATATCAATATAATATAGATAATATTAATCAATAAGATACATATATATAACTAAAGAAAAGTGAGTGGCATACTTCAAAAGAAATAATAAAAAAATTGATGTTATATAGTTTACAGAATTTTGTACCATTAACAATTAGAAATTAAATTCTGATATAAACTGATTTGTTATAAAAGAGTTACTACACTTGTAATTACATCTTCCTTTGGAATCAAGTCTTTTTTACCGAGTAGTTATGAATCTGAGGGATTTAAATGTAGATATTATAGAGTTTTATAGATGGCACTTTAAATATTTTATCTTTAAAGATTAAAAGGTCATACTTGCATTGAAGGCTGTTTGATGATTACTTTGGTGATGCATAATGGTATAACTGTCTTCTTACAAATTAAAACATTTCTGGGCAGGCTCTTGGTTTACTGGACACAGGAAAAGACTGGATTTGAAGCTGGTACATCCCCCCTTTCTTTACAGCAGCATCATGGAATCGATAGGTTTCTCCACACCAAAGATGCACCCTCTTCCTCCAGAGATCATCTGACATGGGGAAGGCTTAACTTGCTTCTACTCAGAAACCATGATAATACATGAAAACCAGCATGATGTCTGCTTACACTCAGCGGTACATTAGAGAGAGTCCCTGAAAAAGAGAAATATAACCCAGTATTTATATGCCTACAAATCTAAAAAAAAATTTCAGTCAGCAAAAACCAAGAAATAATATTTAGCCACCCCTCCAGCTATCATGTCTATAATTTTTCTTTACTCTTCTTATTTTTTTAAAATAATATTTTAATTAATTCTCCAGACTCACTTTTTCTCGAAAAGAAAATACACCGGTTGACTAATTCCTAATTTGCACCAATCTGCAAAACCATATCAAGATTAAAATAAGGTAAGAAAACTTAATTGTCCCCAAAGACAAGAAATAATTTGCATCCCAATGGAACTGTATTTTTCCAAATGTTTTAAAAAAGACTTATAGAAATCCTTGCTTTTAGCTGAATGTTTGGCCATCAATTAGTAAAATCTATTGCAAAAAAATTAGTCAACTTAATTTTTCCTTTTCTTTTTTTAGAAAAACATACAAAACAAAAAAAAAATACATTTTCTTTTCCAAATATATAACTGAAATGCATTTTAATGTTAACAATATATATATATGCATACCATCATTTAATCATATACCCACCCGCACATATATATTATTTTTTAATAAAGGATGAAAAATTAGCTATTTGATCTATCACTCTAGGTTTATATTACATTTAAATAAATATCATGAAGCTCTGTGTGTGCATACACATAGACTGCTTCAATATTGGAATTTACATTGCTATCTACTGTTTAATTATTATAGCTTAGTGTTTTTATATAATAAATATGATGTAGCTAGAATTATATGAAGGAAGTGGCAGTAGCAGAGTTAACGTATGATAATAATGCATTGCATATTAGTAATGGGGCATTAGATTACTTAGAAAAAGTACAAAGAGAATTAGGAAAACAAGCATTAGACACAGATGTGTGGTTGGCAAAGGAGGCAATTCATGGAGAAATGGGATGTTACGTTTTTATATGAGAGATGCAAAAAGTAAAATTAAAATGTTCAGTAGATTGCAATTTATAGATAATAAGAAAATATCCAAAATAATATTTAATTGGGTTATGAGTAAAGGACAGGCAATAAAATGGATGAGAAAAGTAGTATGGTATGCAGAAGATTTGGATAAAGACTTTATATCAGTATACTTATAGAAAAGATGGGATGACTGTGTTAGGAGAATTGTTGAGTGTTATAGTGGCAAGAAATGGGATAGAAGAATAGATGCATTAATAAAAAATAAGGAGTTAGAGAAATAGAAAACTAATATGGAGAATAAAAAGTTTAAATATATAGAAGTAAACAGAATATTGGGTGCGAATTAATTTATGATAATAACTCAGAAAGTAGTTTACACTTTAAGGTTTGAACAGGATCTTAGCAAGGAAGGGAATGTACACATAAATGAAGAAATGTGGGTGATTTATTCTGCAAGTTATGTAAGGATTACATAGAAAATATTGGGCATCTATTAATTGAACATAAATGATTACAAGCAGAAAGAGTGCAAATAATGAAGTTGTGGGAGAATAAATATAAACAATTACACCGAAAATGGGTTCACCCTTGGTTTTTATGCTGGGTTTGGAAAAAGATAAGGAGGATTTAGATATAAAGACCATAGTGTGGTCAAAGATAATGTTGTGGAAATGGAATGGAGCAAGATAGAAAAGAATATGGCAAAAACTTAGGGAGGGAAATGGAAAGGGGGGGGTAAGGTGGCTAACAGAGCTCTCTGGGCATAGAGGAATTCCTGAATCCGAGAAAGGAGAAACCATAGTGCTTCGAATCGCTTAAATATTGAAGGTCCATTACATCTTACAAGTTGCATCACATATTTTATATTTGTTTTGATTCAGTAGCAATTTTTTGCTATGTAGAATTTAATACGAACATAAACTATAAATAATTTTAATCTATTTTAAAATTTCGTGATAATAATATATATAGAAAATTAAAATAAGAGAAGATAGAAACTTCGCTTTAGTTTTTATTATTGTTTTAATGTTTCATTGAATTTCGAATTTCATCAACGATTGTTTTTTCAAATGGTTTCTAATTGAAAACTTTTTAAAAATGCATCTGTTTATTTTTATTTAAGCTTCTTTTTTTTTTCTGCAATGATTAATTCCAGAGTCTAGGGCTTGTTTGACTGATTATTAATGTTTTGCTTTGATGCAGGTGGTTTAAACAAATTACCATTCCTTAATTTCTAGTCAGTATTGCTAACAGGAAGATCATATGACCACCAAGATCGAGACAGATGGCAGTCAGTTATCTTTCACAATATTTATAAAGTAAATTTACATAAAGGCTTAAGAAAATATATAGCTATAATACTAATTAATTTATCCTTTCCTCGGGATATGTTATTGTTTGTTTAAAAATAACAGCTTTTTTTTTAAAATATTAATACTATTTTTGTTCGGTATTATTAAATTATTGTATATGTATATATAAAATAAATTTCTTTAAAGTGTAGGTTTTATAATTCTAAAGTATGTCTTTACGTAAGGTATGTCACAAAGTATGTATTTATATTGCAGCCCAGAGTCTCATGGTAAGGGAGGGCGAGACTCGGCCTCCTGATAGATTTTTAAATTTACCATAAATTTCTTTGTAATAGTAAAAACCGGGGACTTTAATAATGTAAAATCACATATTCAAATTTCGGAACACGAGTGATATTGTACTTGATTTTTTATCTTTGATTTTATTAACTAGATGCAATTGCTTGATAACATTAAACTTGGGATGTTTTTCTGAAGGTTTGTGATGATGAATCTAAAGGTCCAAGTTCGATTCCCATGCTAGTACTGTCACTAATCAAGTGAGCAACACCCGAAGAAGAGGGGAGAATAATACCTCTCGAAACATATAGTAAACTGTATGCTATTACTAAAAGTTGAGTGTATTTGGAATATTTAAATAAAATTAAATTTTTCTAAAGACATTCAGTACTCATATTAGATGGTGGAAATAGTCCAACATATAAATATAATTAAACCCATGATGTTTATAACTCTAACAAACGCACAAGTATATAGCTATTATTTAGTAAAGTTTGTCGATGCTTTAAAACTATTCAGAATCAAATGATGAACTTAGTTTTAAAGCAGCACCATTGCATGTGTTTTGACAACAAATGATTTTTAAATCACTGTAAATCCTAATAATATTGAATTTTAACTCTTTATGACAATAGTAATAAATAAGCATTAAAAATATAACAGACAGAAATAGACATACATACTCCTTCAGATATAGAGCATTCATGTTTTTCTGAAAGTTTGTGTTGATGGTATTCTAGTTGTATTTTTATATTGGACTATTTTCACCGTCTAATATTTAACTTTATTTAAATTTTCCAAATACATTCAACTGTTAGAATAGCAGTATATGCACAACATTTGGAGAGGTATTATTATCCCTCTTTTTTTAGATGTTGCTGGCCTCATCAGTGATAATACTAACATGGGAATCAAACCTGAACCATTAGATTCTTGAGTGTTGAGTATTGAATTTTAAGGTAATGCTCTAACCAATTGAGCTATTCTGCAAAAGGCAACAGTATGTAGAAATTTTATATACTTATCTATGAGGTTCCTCCAGATTTTTTTACTTTTTCGTAAGAGCAAAGTTGATTAGTGGTTTCCATACATTATAGTCACACTAGCTTGGCTTATGGAATTTTTCACCATTGTCATGTGAGCAGCTTCATTAAATTTCTTCTTTGTATCTTTTCTTCTTTATTCAATATTTTTGTATTTTCCCAATTGAACATATGTTCATTGGCACATACATGGTATGCTACCTTAGACATATCTGTTATCTCTCTTCTAATCATCAGTTTATGATCTTGCAAGTGCTTTTCAATAGAACAACTGTTCTCACCAATGTATGTTCTTCCACATTCGCATGGTATTTCATTGATGCAGTTTTTCTTTTCAGCATTTCAAGTTTAGGCTTTGTAGATGTTAAATTCTTCATAATGTGGTGTGGCTCTGGAAAGCTGATGTTATATTAATTGCAGATTGTTCTTAATTTGTCTGCTATTTTTGGAATGTATAGCTACACTATAGTACTAATAATTGTCTTTTCTCTTGGTGTTTCTTTTTGTTGTTTATTTAATGTTTTCTTAATAACAACTGATGGATAAACATTTTTCATAAAATTTTGTTCTATATAGATCTTTTCTTTTTCCAAATCACTGGTTTCTGAACAAACTTCTTTTGTTCTGTTCCATAGTAATAGTATAACTCCATGTTTTGTGTTTCTGGTGTGATTGGATATAGGCTAGGTATTTTCCTGTATGTATAGATTTTTGGTAAACTGTAATTTTGATTTAGAGCATTCATGCTTATAAACAGAAGAAAGACTTCACTGTACAAAATGAACAAATTTATATAAATAAATCACTAACCAAAAACTTCAAGAAAGAACTATTATCAGTAATTATCATTACAAAAAGCTTCTGGAAAAGTAGCAATAAATTAACAGAGAACCTATAGCTCAAAGAATTAATATAGACTGTTAAAGAAACATACCATGCAATAATTGCACCAAAAAGTAGATCAAGTTCATTACCATTTTAAAGATTTGGAAAACAAAGAAAATGATCTCAGAGAAAGCTCTAGCATTGCAAACTCTAAAAGGCCAATTGCTTATGATGCTAGTGATTTCAGAGACAATAATGAAATAAGTTTATGTACCATAAATGAGCAAATATTATTTAGGATTGAGATAGCTCTATTAGAATTTCAGTACCAAAGTGGACACATAAAAACCAAGCCCAATTCTTTTCATTTTATTTTATATTATCATGTGCATTTTTACGAGTGTTAATAATAAATGAATACTTTGAGAATGATGTTTAGTAAAATCTAGATAATTTTGTCGATGTCATTCATTCAGACATCGTAAACAGTAATTTAAAGTGAGTGGTCTACCCTCATGCTTTCACTTCCAGTACTTAAGATTTGCCCATATATAAGCATTTGGGTTGGATAGAATAAATGGATTCATTTTATTCTTTCCTAAATACTATATCTTGTGTTGGGAGTCAAAATATTCATCTATTATTAACACTCTTAAAAAGCACATGCATAATAGCTTGACGGGCTGATCTTTAATGTATTACAATTTATAAACATGCGCTATATAAAATAAATGCTTATTTATATTATCATGGTAAATGAAGAAATCTCTCTTTGAGAATGTGTAATGTATTTTTTCACTAAAATAAAATTCACCTGTTTGCATCCAAACTTTTCTCTTATCAAATCACTTCAACTATAGCTTTAACTTTTATTGAATTCAATGAATGGCATAAAACTTATTTTGTTCAAATCTACAGAAATTCTGAAAATTATATAAACCCTATTTTAACAAATTTAACAAAAATGTTAAATAAAAAAAAAAATTTTTTTTTTTTTTTATTTATTTTTTTTTTTTATTTATTTTTTATTTTAATTAAAATTAAAAAAAAAATAAAATTAAATTTAAAAAATAAATTTAAAAAATCTTATTATTATTACCATACAAATCCCAATTTTTTTTTTTTTTTTTTATATTTAAAAAAAAAAAAAAAAAGAAAGATTATTTTTAAATAGGTTTTGTGTTTAATAAGTTATGAAAGCATAAGAAATGGTGATCATGTGATGTTTGTAAGAATTGTGGTCAATCATGATATTTGTCTAAAATCATACATAAAAAGATTATTCAGTTGAGGTCTTATAAAATTTGAGAAGTGATATTGAGGAATATCAAACAGGAAAATAATTTTTGACCATCAATTTAACCATTGATATACTTCATATTGATCAATTTACTATCATTGTTAGATGTTTCTCCTAGTGGTGGATTATTAATTTAATATTCTGTATTTTTTAAAACTGAAATATCACATTGGTAAAAACAAATAGTTCAATAAATATAGAGAATAATTACATGATAAATATCCAATATGGTTGAAAAGTAATACAGAATTCAATAAAAAATTTGGAAAATAATAAATTTGCAAAGTTTATTCCATAGGCTGGATATTCCTTTTCTCTAATTGAATAAATTGCAATTTGGCACAGTAAGATGAGAAATCTCTAAATCAAAAAATTTCTAAACTTTTATGGTAGCCTCAGTCTAAATTGATTCAACTATTAATAAAAGTTATGTTGTCATTGTTGTTGCTCTTAATCAGATTAACTATGGTAAAATGGAAAAAGAAATTATTCAATAATAGGATGAAAATCTTTCATAGAAAGTATATTTGTGAAATCAATTTCATAAAATTAAAAAGATACCTTAAAGTTTATAAACTTCTTTGATCACTTGGTCAAATATTTACAACTCATTACTACAATTCATATCAAAACTCAGGCTACAAAAGACAGAAAATGTGATAAAACAACATAATTATGGAATATCACCTAAAGCCTTAGATAAACATTCTCTAAATTTATTTATTCTCTCATGGATGCTTTTGATGTCAACCTTAATAGAATAATAACACTGTATAGGTAGATAGATGAAAATTTTTAATTTTTGCTGAGCATACAAACAACCAGAGAACAGAAATGTTATTGTGAAAGTGTACAATGGATGCTAACATTATTTTAGTCGATGAATTCCTACACTTTTACCTGTATGTCAAACAAAATCACTTTGAAAAAAATGATTCATCAAGATATGTATCAAATAATACTGCAGAAGAAAAATTGGACAATTTTTTTTTCATCTAGCAAAATTTTTTTTTTAAGGCTAAAATGGCTAAAAAATGATCTTTGGTCAAAAATGTTCCAAGACTGATTATCTAATTTAAGTAAGCTCTGCATAGAAAGTGATAAACTGGAATGAACTTATTTTAATATTGTAACTAATAAGTCTGCATCCAAAAGAATTTAAAAAAAAAAAAATTCTGACATTAGTATATTTATAACATAATCCCTTTGAATTAATGCAGATATTATACAAAACATAAAATAGAAATTCATATAACATTACAATACTAGCCAAAAAAAAAAAAATTACTCAAATTCTTTCATTACCATGATTTCATCTATTAACAAATAAATCTTTTCAAATGAATTTCAACTAAACATACAACATATACAAAACAAAATAGACTTCCCATCATTCACTTCAAAAACCAACTTCCTTTAACATCAAAGAATGTCTTCATGAGTTGATGGCTTCAGATTCAAAAAATTTTGGCATCAAATTTTTTTTTTACTCTTTTTTTTTTTTTTAATCTGAGGCCATCAATTTCATGACATTCTTTGATATTAAAGGAAGTTGGTTTTTGAAGTGAATAATATGCTATTTTATTTTGTGTGTATATATGCATATGTTGTATGTTTAATTGAATTTTACTAGAAAATATCTAATTGAATTTTACTAGAAAATATCTATTTGTTAATATATGAAACCATGGTTATGGAAGAATTTTAATAAAATTTTGTTTTTTGGCTACTATTGTAATGTAATATGAATTTCTATTTTATTTATAATTACTAGTATAGCATTAGGAGTATTTATTTTTTAAACAAAATGTGAATAACTTGATTAATTCTATATTTTTGTATACTTGTTAAAATTTATAAATTTGCAAACAATCTTTTTATCAGTTTTAGCAATAAAATATATCTAATTACATTGAATAGATAAATAATAGATGATTTTGTTTTTCATGATGAAGTTTATCTGAGAGGCTCTTTTAATTCAGATATTTTAATACAAACCTGGCTCTGTAATATTTACAAATATTAACAATAATTAATCAGTTCTATCTTGTGATTACAAGTAAACACTTTCTTGGTGCAGCAGTAGAGTTGTAGATTCTGGAACTCAAAGACCAGTGCTTGAACTTCTTCTAAACTTTTAATAATAAACCATTTAATGATGATTAATTTATCTAACACTCTCATAACATAAATAATACTTTGATCAATGTAAAATTACCTTCATTGATTTCTATTAGCAGTTTAGGGGAAAGTATTGAACACATGATAAACTCAGATGTAGCACATTAATTTATGTCTATAACCTGAATTTGAATTCAGGCTGGATAAAACTTTTTAAAAAAAATTCTAATCAGCCTTAGTAATTTTCTTTCAGGAATCTGTCTTATATTGAACCCATATGACTATCCGGTATTAGTTTGTGATCGGTATTTAGTTATTCTTAAGTAGGTTATAAATCAAGGATGAAATTTGTAAGTTGTGCTTTCTATTTTCCCATTTCTTGGTGGGAAGGGGGGATATTGCAGAGATCTTTGTCTTATTTAATGGGCATTCTATTTACTTATGTAATTAATAGATTTGCTGGATCTTCAAAATCAATTAATAAAGCTCCTAATAAGATGAAATGCACTATCCATTGCTGGCATAATTTTTAAATACGCCGGCCATAAAGATTATATTAAGGAAGTCTCTATAATTAAAAAATTTGTACAAAATTGAAGGTATTATTTGTGTAAAATATTTTCTAAAACATTTATTCACAAAGAAATGAAGTAAAATGTTTGATATTTTCTTCTTGTCACCAGTATTCTATATAGGGTTGCATGATAGTAGAGTGAAGAATTCACAAGCTAAAACTACCTGAATTGAATTTAATCTGGTACTGTAGTGTTTGAATGGCACATGTCTTTATTAGAAATTAAATATACGATTATTTTATAATGTCATTTTCATTTAGTACAAATAATTTTATATTTGTAATTTTACATTTTTTTTGATTGCCTATCATACCAAATATAGCACAAATTAGCATATTTTAATGTATATGAAATTAAGGGAAGCAAACCACTTTTTTCAAGCTATGGATAAATATTCTGTAGATTTAACAAAATCAAAAATAAAACGTACTCACTATTTTTTAAACTTTTGATGTTTATAAATTTATTCTTGGCATCATAGGTGAAATTCAGAATGAAATTAATATATCAGGAGAAGAAAATATGGCTTTAATAATCAATTATAGATAGATGTAGATAAAATCTAACTTTTTATAACCCTTTTTTAAATAATCAAATAAGGGAAACATAGAACCAATCATTTATTCTTTAAGTCTTTGATGATGTTTAGGAGTTTATCCTTTCAATTTTGGTAAAAATTCAGAATGAAATCAATATGCCATTCATACATTAAGCTGTGCTAAATTTGTAATTGACTTCTGCTTGATTCTTAAAAAGGAGATTGTTGAAAGTTAGATTCTGTCACATCTTTCTGTAGTTTATTATTAGTTTAATAATTATTAATCCCATATTTTTCTTTTTCTGGTATATTAATTTCATTCTAAATTTCCACCTATTTGGTAATAAACTTATAAATATTAAAAACTTAAAAAATAGGTGGGTCACTTTATTTTTAGAGTGTTATATATATATTAAAATAAAACCCTTAAATTAATTTTACAATATTCAGTATGCCAGTATATATATTGTAAATATATAGAAGGTAAACAAACTTCCACACCAGTGCCGTTTCTTAAACAAGATGATAACTAAGGATACTCTGGACTCCAGCCACAATATAAAATCTTATATATATATTGTACCCTCCATGATCAAATTTACATGCATGGCTTTTTGGAAACATGTGCATTTTTAATTATATATTCTACAACAGTGGTCTTCAACCTCCCCTCCTGGTACTTGGATCAGCGCCGAGCCACAGAAGTTTTCTGCTGATCCATACTAGACTAGCAGGAAAGTTTGTAATAACAAAATAATACGATTTTAAACTTTTAATTAATATAAACAATTTTTATTTATTTTTTTTCATAGCATTTTTACCCGATTTAAAAAAAAGAAACTGAACGAAAACAAAATCTAATCAATCATACATAAATTAATTTGTTTTTCTATTTCTCACAGATGTTTATGGGGGGGGGGGAGAATTAAATTTTTTATTATTTTTCTAAAAAAATTCAAAATTAAAAAAAAAAGTTTTTTATTATATAAACTCCATATATATATAACTTCATCTTGTACATTTAACATAAATACAGATCTTACATTTATCATAATCATTATCATGTAATTACACTAGCTGTGATATTTCCCAACATTCAGGTGAATAACATTTTATTCTTGCATGTTTTAACAATGAAATAAGAAACGTAGAAATGCAAGCACATTAATGAAAACAATTGTTATTGTACTGTTTTCTATAACAGTATGACTGCGCAACTTGAGAAAGAGTGTTCAGCATGTGAAGGTAAACAACACCATTACAATACATAATAACTAGTGTGCTGTTTTGGTCAGTTATAACAATTATATTCATCTAAGGCTAAGCAGTTCACATCTTTAAGAAAATTTATCTGTAAACTTCTGCCGATCTGCGAAATCTTGTTCTTATTTTTACCGGTCTGCACATGTGAAAAGGTTGAAAACCATTGTTCTAGAATATATAAATGTCATGTGTGTAAATAAATTATAAAGTAATTTATTTGATCATAATAATTGTAAAAATTAAAATTTTATTATGATTCTTTATTTTAAAATAAAGTTAACTATTTTAAAATAATATTGCTATAGGAACCAATTGGAAGCTCTTGGATTGTCTGCTTTAAACAAATGGAGAGAACTGTCCACTTTCTCTGGGTGTCATTTATAAAAAAGGAAAATTATAATTGTTTAAGTTGATAATGCAATCTCTGGAATAAAACTTTGGTGCCTTACACTGATCTTTCCAGTAGTGTAGCTGACAATGGACTGAAAACAAAGGAATACCTTAGAAAATAACTTCAATTTTGCCAATATATTAATTACTGTCTGATGATGAAAATGTGTGATACTTGATATATCAAATGGAAATATTCTTCTATGAATTAATTTATAAATGTGAGTAATTTTAAAGCTCTTAATAACAAAAAAAATTACATGGGAATAAAATATTATTGATACAAGCCAAGAGAGATTAAGATATTAGAAAATTGTTTGCAGACATATAAAATATTGCTTTTGATGTCCATGTACCTACATTCACAGGCTAATGAAATATGATCTCATGGAGATATCAATAGGTAATTAGATGAATTTAATATAAACGTTTTCTTTATGAATTATTATAAATCAGTAAAGATTTTTTCCTATCACATGCAAATATAAATATGTAAATATAATTTTTTTATAATATTCTCATTCTGTTTATTAATTAAAATTATTATTATTGTTAATAAATTTTGTTGTATATTTATTTCTCATCCATAGTAGATTATTTATTTTGTCATTTAATAATATTATGAATGCGGAGTGGATAATAATCAGGAAACATGATTAGATCTGCGTAAAGATTTGTCTTTTATATGTGTTTAGTCTGATCACTATCTGTAATTATTATAAACTAATTACTAAAAAATAATATTGTATAGCCACTCCACTATACACATGGTCACCCATTAGAAACTCATAATTGCCCTAGACTAAAAATTAATTTGGAATATTGTTTTTCATTATATTTGTTATTTTGATCAATTACCATTTGTTAAAACAGTGATTACCATTATATATATATATCAAAATTACCTCAGATTCACCACCAAACAAGACTAGCTCAAGAAAATAGACTCTAAAACACAACCAATGGTTTCATTGTCTACAAGCAGACTCCTCAATTGTAAAGGAGTAAAAGAAAACAATAAAATTTATACTAAATATTACCCATAATTCTGCTTACATCCTACACACTCTTAATATTAAAAGAACTTTTAAACAAGTTAATTGCTTCGAATTCATAAATTTTTAGAAATAAAAATTCTTTAATTCTTATTTCATTTCTTTCAAAGAAAATAACCTTAGTTGTATTTATATATTGGACTATTTCCATCATCTAGTATTGAGTACTGAATGTCTAATTTTTAACTTCATTTAAATTTTCAAAATACATTCAACTATTAGTAATAGCACACAGGTTAGTATATACCCAACATTTCGAGAGGTGTAATTGTCTTTTCTTCTTCAGATGTTGCTGGCCTGACCAGTGGGAGTATTAGTATGAGAATTGAACCTCAACCCTTAGTTTCTTGAATATTTAATTTTAAGGTAATGCACTAACCAAGTGAGCCATCCTGCCAAAGGCAACAGTCAGTAGAAATTTCATATATTTATCTATGAAGTTTCTCCTGATTTTCTAAAGGCAAAGTTAATAGTTGTTTCCATAACTTTATGCATAGTCACACTAGGTTGACTTATGGGGTTATTTACCATTGTCATGTGAGCAGATTCTTTGAAATTTATTTTTTGTACCTTTTTCTCTCTGTTCAATATTTTTGCATTTTCCTAATTTGACATATATTCTACCTTAGACACGTCTGTTTTCTCACTTCTAATCAGTTTGTGGTCTTGCAATTGCTTTTCAATTGGATTACTGGTCTCATTAATATACGTATATTCTTTCACATTCACAAGGGATTTCATGGATGCAGTTTTTTTGCTTTCCAGCATTTCAAGTTTAAGCTTTGTAGATATTAGAATTCCTCATAATGTGGTACGGCTCCGGAAAGTTGTTCTGATGTTATATATGGATATACTAGAGAACCAATAATTGTTTTTTCTTTTGATTATTCTTTTTATTGTCTATTTAAGGTTTTCTTAATAACAGCTGATGGATAATTATTTGTCATAAGAGTTTGTTCTATATTAATTTTTTTCTTTTTCCAAATCACTGCTTTCTGAACAAACTTCTTTTGCTCTGTTTCATAGTGATAGTATAACTGCATGTTTTGTGTTTTTGATGTGGTTGTATGTATATACTAAGTATTTTCCTATATGAGTGAGTTTTCTGTAAGTTTTATTTTGCCACGAGGAATTTTTGCCACAGAACATCTAAGAATGCCAATTTGTGTTCTTGTTCAGATTATATTGGGAATCTAATTGAAGGGAATATGTTTTTGATATGTTTACAAAAAGTTTATAGAAGCACTTCACCAATAAATATAATATCAGCATAGTGAAGTCAAACTTTAAGTGGATATACAGTAGTCTTTATAGTTGTGTTTTCAAGTTCTTTCATGTATTGCTAATGAGGAATGACAATGGTGAGCCCATATCCATTCCTTGATTTTGCTGAAAGAATTGTGTGTTGTATTCAAAGTCAATTGTTATAATGCAGAATGTTAATAGTTCCATGATACTATCAATAGAAAGGGTTGTTCTGGTTTGTAAGCTATTATCATTATTTAATCTTTTTTTTTTAAATAAGCAATGCATCTTCACATGGTGCATTTGTGAACAAGCATCCTACACCAAAGCTTACTAGTATGTCAGTTCTTTCAATTGTCATGTTCTTGGTTAATTATACAAAAGGTTTAGATTCCCTGACAAAGGACTGAGTCCTGTATGCCAAATGACTAAGAACTTTGAGAAGAAATCTTGACAAATTTTGGCAAGATGGATTTCTAGAAATAACAATACATCTTTATGGATTTTAGGTAGACCATAAAGGCAACCTTAGTCTCATCAAAATTAATGATTCTGAAGCAATTAACTTGTTTAAAAGTTATTTTAATATTGAGGGTTTGTGTGGTTTAAGTGGAATTGTGAGTAATATTTAGTATAAATTTGTTTTCTTTTAATCCTTTACACTTGAGAAGTCTGCTTGTAGCAGTGAAACCATGGGTTGTGTTTTCAGTTTATTTTCTTTGGCTAGTCTGGTTTAGTGGTGAATTTGGATGAATTGAGATAATTATTAATTGGCTAGTTTAACCTTTAATGTTTAATATATATATTAATGGATATCTTTTTTATTATTTTTACACTTTAACAGTAATAATTTATAAACAAGAAGATGTTTTTTTTAATAATCTATAATATTAATAAGCCAATAAGCTAATACACATGCACTTTGCAGATGTCATTATATAAATGAATACTCCTACTTTTTCAAACACAAGATAAAGTCTTTAAGAAAATATAGAATGAATCCACCTATATTTTCAAGCCAACCGTATATGTATGGGCAAATCTGAAGTGTTTGAAATGAAGAGCTTGAAGTTATTAATTGATCACTTTAAAATACTTTTTTACTACGTAAATGAATGACGCCAATGAAATTTCTAGAATTTACGATACGTCATTCTTATAATTAAACATATGTAAACAAGAAATTTATTTTTTATATATCGCGATGTTTTTTTTTATAATCTATAATATTAATATAGTGACATCTGCAAAGTGCATATGTATTAGCTTATTGGCTTAGTAATATTATGGTAATAATTTATATAACTTTGAAACACCATTACCCAAGTGGAGGAGTTAATGTTGTCAATATATTAATACATTAGTCATAGCCATGATCAAACTGAGATTGTCTATAAATACACAAACCATGGCCAACTTTCAACACCATTGCACTTGCTCCATAACTGCTAGAAGCAAAATACCTCTCCTGTGTATACTTTTATTTATGCAGGGAATAAATCTCCATATGCCAATCCTTGGTCAGAGAGTCTAGACACTTTGTAGAATTAATCATGAACACGAAAATTGAAAGAACTGACATACTAGTAAGCTTTGATGTAGAAAGTTTATTCTCAAATGTATGTGATGAAGCATTGTCTATTGTAAGAAAAAGATTAAATAGTGATAATAGCTTACAAACTAGAACAATTCTTATTGTTAGTATAATGAAACTGTTAACATTCTGCATTTCAACTACATACTTTCACTACAATACAGAATTCTTCCAACAAAATCAAGGAATGCCTATGGGATCACCATTGTTACCCCTGATTAGCAATATTTACATGGAAGAACTTGAAACCACAACCAAAGAGATCATTCCATATTATCCATCTAAAGTTTGACTTCACTATGTTGATATATTTTTTATGTGGCCACATGGTGGAGCACTACTATAAACTTTCAGGAAACATGTCAACAACATATTTCCTTTCATTTAAATTTACAATAGAATCAGAACAAGAACTAAAATTGTTTCTTAGATGCTCTTATAACAATACTCTCTCATTGAAAAATCAAAACTATAGTTTACAGAAAAACAACACATACAGGAAAATTCTTATCATATACATCCAATCACATTAGAAACACAAAATGTGGAATTAGCAAAAGAAGTTTGTTCAGAAACCAGTGATTTGGAAGAAAAGATTATATAGAACAAATTCATGAGAAATGTTTATCCATCAGCTGTTATTAAGAAAACCTTAAATAGACAACAACAAAAAACATTGAAAGAAAAAACAATTATTGGTTCAGTTGTGTATTTATATCTACCAAAAAATGGCAGACAAATTAAGAAAAATATGCAATCAGTATAACATCAGAACAGCTTTCCGGAGCCATACTATATTACAAGGTACAAAGCCAAAACTTGGAATGCTGAAAAGTGAAAACTGCATATATGAAATACTATGTGAATGTGGTAAAATGTATATTGGTGAAACAAGTTACCTCATTGAAAAGTGATTGCAAAAACATAAACTGATGATTAGAAGAGAGAAAACAAATGTGTCTAAAGTAGCAGACCATGTATGTACCAATGAACATATATTCCATATATTCCATTGGGAAAATAAAAAAGTATTGGATAGAGAAGAAAAGCTACAAAGGAGAAAATTTAAAGAAGCTGCTCCCATGACAATGACAAATAACACCATAAGTCAAGCTAAGGTATGGAAATCACTAATCAACTTTGCTCTTAGGAAAAAGTGGAGAAATCAGGAGAAATCTTATGGATAAATATATGAAATTTCTGCTAACTATTGTCTTTGGCATGATGGCTTATTTGGTTAGAGTGTTACCATAAAATTCAATATTCAAAAATCGAAGGATCCAGATTAGATTCCCATGCTAGTACTATCACTGATCAGATCAGCAACATTTACCAGTGACAGTTGAAGAAGAGGGCAGAACAATACCTCTTAAAATGTTGCGCATATGTTAACCTGTATGCTATTACTAACAATCGAATGTATTTGGAATATTTAAATAAATAATTTTTTTCTAAAGACATTCAATACTTATTATATTAGATGATAGAAATAGTCCAATATATAAATACAACTAAAATACAATCATCACAGACTTTCAGGAAAACATTCTTTATTCATGTGATTAAAATAAATATGGTAAATGGAAGTTATGTGTTATTAAACTCTTTAAATTAAATTAATATGAAATTTAATCTTTTTATAAGATATATTTGGAGATTTAAATCATTTTGTTTCTAAAATGAATAAATCTGTTTCTTATTATTTTACAATTTTTGGTCTTCTATATCGGTAATATATTTTCATATTACATTTTTTTCTGCTATATAAACTAATTAATATTAAATTTTATTATAGCGATTTTTTTTCTTATTTTAAGCTAACTAATTAAATTAACTAAACTCTTTAAAGTCGTTGAAGGAATAGCTATTTTTATTTATTATTATCATTTTTAAATTTAAAAATAATATTTTAAAAATAATCATTTTATGTTATTAATTTTTTTTATATTTGTTAAAAATATTTTAGAAAATATATGCATTTACATTCTAATTATAATATTTCTCCCATGGTTTTTTCTAAAAGTTATTTTTAAATTTCTGATAATTTGTTAAAAACACATCAAACTTTTAACTCCTCATTTTTAAATAAATTTAATGTTTTGTATATTATTTTTAGTCATTAAAAAGATTGCTTTTTAATTACTATTTTTATCATTGACGAAAGAAAAGTTGAATATGACTTGGCATTATGACAGGGAAACAAAACAAAACTTACTTTGGTTGTTCAAACTAAAAGTCTTATGCATAATAGCCACGATAATTTTGCTAGTAATGTCTTAGTGCTCTATTATAAACCTATCTTGGAATCATAATTAGCTAATTAAGAGATGGAAATTATTCTATTAATAACAACATTGGCAGAACTCAGTATAAGACATTTATTCTTCAATCTATTTATTGTAAGCATAATTATTCATTATTTATATTTATCCCCTTGGTAATATCAACTTGAGTTCGTGTTTAATTCTTGGTTGTCAATTTTCATAAGTAAGGAGCATGATTTTAATTGTTTCTTCATCCAGCAGTTACATTTTTCTCATATTTTCCTATCAAGAAAATGGTTTGAAAATTTTAAACATCATAAGTTTAAATTCAAACATAATTACTTATATAACTCGTTATGCCCATACTAATATCAGTAGCAATATATTGTCAGAATCTTGTAAACTAAATGTATCTATCTTTAACATTTTTGGTAAAAACATAATACATACCAAAATAATTCAAAAGTCCCTCAACATTTTCATTCAACATGATTTTATACATCATAATTGAAATAATAATAGTAGATCAACATAATAAATGCTTTTGCATCTTCATGGAATGAAAGTTCATAAAATAAAATTCATCTATACAAATGTATGTGATGAAAAAATATGACTAATTTTAGTATTATCTTATTGGAAATGGATATATACATCTAATATAATAATTTAAAAATAATAATCACATGATAGATAGATAGATAGATAGATAGATAGATAGATAGATAGATAGATAGATAGATAGATAGATAGATAGATAGATAGATAATAGATAGATAGATAGGTAGGTAGGTAGGTAGGTAGGCAGGAGGCGGCGGCAGGCAGCAGAGACAGATAAACAGATAGGATGATAGATAGATGATAGATAGATAGATAGATAGATAGATAGATAGATAGATAGATAGATAGATAGATAGATAGATAGATAGATAGATAGATAGATAGATAGATAGATAGATAGATAGATAGATAGATAGATAGATAGATAGATAGATAGATAGATAGATAGATAGATAGATAGATAGATAGATAGATAGATAGATAGATAGATAGATAGATAGATAGATAGATAGATAGATAGATAGATAGATAGATAGATAGATAGATAGATAGATAGATAGATAGATAGATAGATAGATAGATAGATAGATAGATAGATAGATAGATAGATAGATAGATAGATAGATAGATAGATAGATAGATAGATAGATAGATAGATAGATAGATAGATAGATAGATAGATAGATAGATAGATAGATAGATAGATAGATAGATAGATAGATAGATAGATAGATAGATAGATAGATAGATAGATAGATAGATAGATAGATAGATAGATAGATAGATAGATAGATAGATAGATAGATAGATAGATAGATAGATAGATAGATAGATAGATAGATAGATAGATAGATAGATAGATAGATAGATAGATAGATAGATAGATAGATAGATAGATAGATAGATAGATAGATAGATAGATAGATAGATAGATAGATAGATAGATAGATAGATCAGATAGATAGATAGATAGATAGATAGATAGATAGATAGATAGATAGATAGATAGATAGATAGATAGATAGATAGATAGATAGATAGATAGATAGATAGATAAAATTTTCCATTAGTTTGAAATATTTAAGTTCTGGATTTTTTCAGGCAGCTTCCTGTTTGATAACCCAGAGAATTTATATGCTTTTCAATAAATGGATAACTAATTCTCTGAATAACACAGTAAATCTCATAATGCAATATAACTTGGGCATATGGGGTTTTTTAAAATACCAGCCATCAAGAAAGAAAACATATTTGTAGTATTATGGATCTATCATCTCTAATGAGAAAAAATTTCATATGCACAGAATGCTAACCTTTCAGTTTATTTTTATCATCTCAAGAGAGAGAGCAGCTAGTTTTGAATCAGAACTGGCTTGATTTTGTCATAGTTATTCTGGCTAACAGCCTAATATTATCTATAATATGACTAATTCATATATAAACTGAGATAATAAATGTCACCGTTGATTAGCAAGGATTATAGGCATTATTCCTTTGCATGGCAACTTTTGAATTTCTTTAAGGAAAAGCCATATTACATCATATTTTATATGAGATTATTATCTCATTATACATAATGTTAACTGACGTCTGAAGCATTGGCTAATATTAAAAAAAAAAACGTAAGGTTCATTAAATTATCTTGTAATGGTAAAATTTCAACTACGTTATTAATTATGTTTTTTGGAAATTAGGTGACAAAAGTAATTAAAGATTTTATGGTGTTTTAGTGGGTTACATTTATCAGATGTTAGATTCTTGACAGCTGAGAAATACAAAATCATTTTAACTTAAGTTGTAAAATCCTAATTTACTTTCTTAATTATTAAGAAGCAACTCAAGATAATATCTTTAAGTTAAAAATAAAATGAATTGCTAATTAATACAGATAACTTATAGATATTAAAACCCTCAAAGGGATAAGGCAAAAGTTTAATTAGAGCAAAGAAGTTTTATGCTTCGATAAAATTTGAGTTAAAGTGACTATTTTTAGTATAATTTAAAGATACTATAAATAATCTTCTGCTTATGTGTGTGTATGTTTATAAGAGATTCATATAAATGTGCTGTAAAATAATATGCGTATGTATGATGAATTTAAAGCTTATAGTATACAATGTTATGTATGCATGTGAGCAAATATGTATTTATATTAAAAAGGATAATATCCCTCTACTGTATATATATATATATACTGTGTTCTCTGTCAAAAAGCGTGATGGGATTTCAACAAACAAACTTGAGTCCTCTCAACTTTAATAAGTCTCAAAGCTTGTTACTTTTCATTTAGTCAATAAAGCTGTAAGGAATTCTTATAGAAATCAAAGAATCATTATTCTTTCGTTTAAGCACAAATATCAGAGTAACTATAGTTTCTATTAGAATTAGTAAAAAGCTATCTTTCATTTTTAAAAAGATTTCATACCTGCTTTCTGGGTTCAAATTTATGCTGGGTGAACATTGAAATTTTATTTAGGAGGATAGCCAAAGCCAAATAACTATCTATCTAATAATGATCAGTAAATGGATATCTAGCTATATTTAAGTAGTCCATATATATTTCTTAGCAATCTGAATTAATCTGATGAATTTTGTTAATTTTAAACATAAGAAATATGATTGCAATAGGATGTGTTTTTACAACAGGTAGAAAAGGTATTATACTTCTATGAGAGTTGACCCCGGTTATCTTTATCTTTTTTAACCATAATATTATATCTTGAGTCATTGTAGATGCAAATACAGACCATGCTGAAACACAACCAATCAAATCACATTTCAATGTTATTTACTATAATTTATTTTTGATTGTTTCCATTCCTCATAATACATTTATTCTAGTTTTTTTATAATTACTCTAAACTATTTTTTATATATCTTGTACAGAATGGCAAACTCTGAGCTCAAGATCTGTGGATCATATCTATAGCTTTGTCACTTCTGGTGTTTAAATTATTTGTGAAATCCTGAGCAACAATAATAATAATAATAATAATCAATTACTTTATATCTTAAACCATCATACATCATATGGTCACCATTCTTTATGCTTACACAAATTGTTTTTCACAGAAACAAAACTCTCCATATAGTAGTACCACTCAGATGCAGAAAGATTTGTGCACAAAATCCCTATCTAGTGCCTACTTATCTAATATCCCCAGACTAGTTTCTAGTTTGTGGCTTAGGTGCAGTGCTCTCAGATTCAAGGTTTCTTACTGATGAAAGTCACAAGCTAGAAACTAGTCTGGGGATATTAGATGAGTAGGCAGTAGATAGAGATTTTGTACACAAACCTTCCTGCATCCATTGATTGCTCTCTGGCTTGCAACGAATAGTACTACTGTGTGGAGAGTTTTGCCTATGTGAAAATACTTTATATCTTCATGATATAAAATTGTTCATCAAATTTTTATGTAGTAGTTTTAATAATAAAAAATTACAGTAATCTAAAGAGATGGTAAGAAATTATAAGCTATCTCTGATGATAATAATCAAGGTATTATCACATAATGCAGTAAACTGTTATTTAATTATCTCAACCTGTCTTTCACTAACAAACAATATATCAAATGATTATATATATATACCAAACAAAATATTATAGACTTTCCTTGCTTATTTTCAACATCTTATTAGGAAAGGAAATTCACTCTTACTTTATTCTATTTTAGAGCAGAGGCTGATATATGCAAATCTGAAGATTAATTGTTCTCCAATCAAAGCATTGGATTTTACACAGACATACAATATGGCCACTTTTAGAATTTTTTATACTATTTAAGTTAATAAATTAAGATTTGAATTCAAGATAACATGTTTAAGTTATATACTAGGCTAGCAACTATGCATTTTAGTAATCTCAATTTTATACTAACTACAAACTTCTTAGATCCTTTTGATAAAAGTAGTATTTACCAATCAAAGCATTACATGACTTTCTTTATTTTCAATATCTATATTAGGAGCAGAATTCACACTAATTATTCCTGAGACTTCTATAAATTTTAGTAACCAGTTGATACAATATAGTAAAGTAAATGGAAAAAATAAATGATTAGGAACCATAAGGCGGCACTCCTTTCAGTCAAGTTGGTTGATTTTATCCTTATATTTAAAACAATTTTTTATTGAAAAGATTTTGTGTCTATTACTAAGATCTGTTTATCAGGGATTAGAAGCTCTCCTCTATCTACTTAGCTCTAACTTGAGCTATATTATTAAATATCCTTGCTGATATTTAATTTTTTAGATGGCCACTGGATGTAATAGTGAGTCTGCAATTGTGAAAGACTTTTTACTATCACAATTCACTGCTGGAGAAATAACTTTCAGTTGACCAGAGAATCTGTTTCATAAGAAGTCATCAGTAATAGGTAAAAAAATTATTGTTAATTTATTCACTAATGATGTTAATAGTGTGAACTATTTTCTAGTCTTAAATGTTAGCAATGCTAATAATGGTCATTTAAATAATTCATCTAAATCTGAATAATATCTTTGAAATTCAATCACTAATAATAATCACATATCTAATAAGTCAGGAAGTAATAAAATTGAGTTAACAAATGATTTTATAGTGGAATAGAAAAAGAAAGTGCAAAAGCATTATAAAAATATGATTTGAGGACTCGAATAAATGTTGAGTGTCTGTGAAATAAAGAAAATGATGTTTTAATTTGCTTAGTGATGATGTGACTACAAATGGACTAAACTTTAATGTCATATCTATTGACAAACAGCTTTATTAGGAGTACAGTAACAAGTTTAACTTAACAGTTCCCACTACTTTGCTAAAATCATTTAAGAAGTTCCATAATGTTAAGATGCTAATTATGACAATAATTAATGTGGAATGCAACCTTTTTAAATTGTTGCTGGAAAAGTTTTATGCAATGTTAATGGTAAAACATTTCTGGAACATAGACTACGAAGATTTGCTACATCCTAACAACAGATACATATGTGTAGAGTTTCATAATTCTAACCAAAATGATTTTTTTTAAAAAAAATGTTGTGTTTAAATAATAAAATGCTTTGTTACATAGATATCCATAAGTTTCAATGCTTATGGTACAAATTAAAAACTGCTACATAGACTTTAATGATAAGGACCTCCTGATTCTGCTTAATAAGTTTGGAATTATAACAAACTTCAAATATTTGCTAGAATAAAGAGCTAGTGTTCAAGTATTAATGAATGCAGCTACTTTCAACATTATTTTAAGGAGTTCTGATAACTGACATCCCAACTCTTCATGCCACTGAGTCCTCCTCATTGATAATTACCTTCAGAGGTGTCCATCTCAATGGTATTTTTTTCTGCAAATTAAGAACACACATTGTAAAAGATTGCCCTTCTAGATTTTGTCAGTTGTGCAGGATAAAAATGTCCAAGTCATCAGTGTTCCAAAGCTTTGACACAGTCTATCACTAACCAAAATTCAATCACTAGTCATGAAGATTTATACACTTCTGCTAAATTACCATCATTATTTAAAATTGTTATTGATCTTAGCACTCAGGAGTTTAATCTTATTATAATGCATCCTTATGTAATAGAGAATGAAGTTTTATCCTCTGATGAATTTATTCCAGTTCAATCATCCAAGAAAAAAAAAATCTCTAAAAAGATGTTAAAAAAGATCAAAATATAGATGATATAGTCATTCCTGGAAGTTAAACTTTATCTCTAAGAAAAAAAGACTTTACTTGAGGCTGAATCTGTATTGAAAACAAACATATCTACAGATCAACATTGGACATAGGTAAGCACTAGCTTGAGTTGTATCCTTGTCCCCAGAACAAAAAAAAAATTTTGAAGATGTTGACACTCGTAGGCAGGTATCTAGGGTGTGGAAGTAATAAGTAGTACTGATTTTCAAAGAGTATTGATGCTAATTTAAATATGGACTGTGAATTATCTCATGATGCCAATGTATTGGCAGATGTCCAATAACTTTATGCTGATCATGCTCTTTTGCTTTAATGAACACTGATTTACATTTTTTGTTTTAGTTAGTGCATTATGTTTTTTTTAAAATCATATATTTGTATTATTTTTTTCTCCTCAGATTTTATTTGAGTTTTAAATTAGGTTTGTTGTTGATCCATGTGATAATATGTAATGTTGTATTGGGGTATAGTTTTTATTTATTTCTTTTTTCTAAGAGCTTTTGATTTTGTTATTTAGTATGCATGTAAATATGCTGCAGGTGATTTACCTAAATTATTGTTCATCTGTCTACCAGTTCTATAAATTCCATTTTCAATGGTTGTTTGAACTAAATCACTACACTATTGAATATTACTGGTGTTAACATAATTGGTTTGAACTCATCCCAACAGATGTTTGCTGTCAGCAAACAGATATCTCAATTCTCTCATATAACTTTTTTCTCTGAGATTAAATGTTCTATGCATTCTAACATCAATCCTGTAAGATATCTTGGGAAGTGTATTCACTTTCCTCTACTTCTAACACATTAGCTGCTGGGGTAGGTGTGTTAATCCATCATAGAGCACCTTTTGAAAACTTTCAACATTCTTTATCTTAATCAAAATGTGATCATCATGTCCTTTCATCATAATGCCTTTACATTTAACAGTGTTTACCTGTACCTATATAACAAACATACTCTGATACAACAGCTTATTTTCCAGATCAATCACATCCTTCAAGCTCTTTTTCTACTCTCATTTTTAGTGACTTTAATATGCCTTATACTGATTTTGTTCCTAAATACCTCCATCTTATTAACTGTAGATTAATGAATGGAGAAGGCTTCTTCCCTACTAATGCTTTCTCTTTCTATACATTAAAGCATTCAGCACTTATTGATATATTATTTTACTTACCAGATTTTCACTTTATAAATAATTTACTTTTGCAACTAGTTTGCCTTTTAGATCACTTAGCACTCTCCATTCAAATTGATATTAACATCCACACTAAGTCTGCTCCTTACTATAATGATACATTAAGAGTATTCCTTAAGGCTACATCTCTGGAAACAGTATTTTCTGAAATATACATTTATTTTTAAAAAGACCGATATTCTATTGCTATAACATGTTGTTGCTTGGTTTTCCTTTATCAATATAATTCAATCTGTCATTATGCATTATACTAATAGGAATAAATCACCTACAGCTTAGTTAAGAAACTTGATGTCATTAATTTGAAATTGAAAGCCACTTCTTGTGACCCTGTTTTAGTTTCCATGATTTTGTCTTTTAATTAAACAACATTATAGACACACTCAATTTATATTGGCTGAATACCTGTCTACTAAAAAAGCCCAAATCTTTTTGGCTCAGTCTCATAACTGGTCAAAATGGTTCATTTGCTGGGCTCTTTCATATAAAACCAAAAAGTCTGTTCTTTCTTCAATTGTTGTAAATCAAAATTTCTGCACAGATATTAATAAGCTTCCCTCTATTTACTATCATTTTAAAATGAAGTTGCAAACTTGCAGATATCCCAAACTTCTTGTATATGACTTAGGTGAGAGTTACCAAGATTGTGGTATTACAAAGTCTGATATTATGCTTAAGCTGAAATCACTGCAAGATAGCATTTGTCCTGGGTCTCGTGCAATATCTAAATTCCTTCTTTTGCATATTCACTACTTCATATTCTCTGTTGTATGAAAATGTTCAACTTTTTGTGTAAGTAAGATTATCACATACTTAAAATTAGAAATAGAGACAAGGCATTAGTCTCTCCAGATATTTTATACATGCCATATGGAGCTTTGCTTCTCTTCCTTTCCCTCTGTAATAATTAGCTTTTTTTTCTATGTGTTAAATGTTTTTTATTAATACATGTAAACCATTTTATATGCCTGTATTATCTATAAGTAAAAAAATTAATTTTTTATAAATTTTCTTATATATAAAACTTGTAATCTTTGATTATACTCAATAAAAAAAATTTACTTTAAAAAAAAGACTATTCCTTTATGATTTATTTCACTGGTTTTCTAAGTTTTGTGATTGGATTCATTACACCACCATTTTTACCAATAAAATGGTGTTCCACAAACTTAATCTGCCTTAGTAGCACAAAATGTGGTAAATGACATTTTAGCATCTCTCCATAGAAGATTAAGACATGGGAAGACATTATTCACCAGGGTGTTTAATTGCTGATTGATTAAGATTTCTGTGATTTTCTTTTTTTGTTTTATTCTCTATCTAAGAGTAGCCAAATATTTATTTATAGATAATTAATTAGATGTCTCTAGAGTGGCTATCTGAAAAAGCTTGTATGGGGATCTTCAGATATCTAAAAAAAAGTTTAAATTCCAATCCCCAGATAACAAAACTCAAATTAATCAAATTAACATATTAAAAAATAACTTAATAAAAAGTGTGTTAATATTGATGTTATTAATAAAGACAAATTGGTAATAAATAATTTTTAAAATACTTTTTAAAAAAAAAAAGATGGGAGAAAGATGTTATTGAAATTTATTAAATTATTTATTATTACAATTTGATTTACAAATATCAAACTTTCTGCATTTACAACTTTGATACCATTTGCTTCAAATAAATACATTGATTATTATTACTGAGTATTTATTAAGCTAGAGATTATCATATCATTGCTAATCCAGATATAAATTTTAAATTATAGTTAAAGATTAACATTTCTGTTTAATATCTTTTTTTAGATATACTTAAAACTTCAATTCCACCACAAAATCTTGAAATATGAGTAAAACATCTGAAAAAGATAAATGGTTCAGTCTATGGTCAAATATTCAGGAAGTTAAATGGATTTAAAACTCCAAAGTAAAAAGGGAAAAAAAACGATTCCATTCAAATGGTTTTCTTCTCTTTTGTCATTTGGGAATAAAATTCTGGAATTTTCAGTCAAATCTTAAGTTTTATTATTACTCAAGTCATTTATTTGCATTTTTCTATTCAACAATTAACTTTACTATTAAAATATTCATTCCAATTCAATTTTTATTGTCTTATAGTTTTTGTTTCTAGGTCATATACTGTCTTCCTCTTGCTTTTTACTTTCTATTTCTGAGTCTTACAATATCTTTTTCTTTTGCTGAAGAAGTTCAGTTGAGAATTTATTTGGACATCTTTTAAGATGTGTAAGATGTGCTAACATTGCAACTCATATCCTTTCTCTATTTTGATTTAGATATAATTAATACTCTTTATAAAGTAACAAAATATTGACAGATATTCCATTTTATGAAAGATTTGTGATATATGATTGGATTCAATAGTGAATTTATAATCTTAACAGATAAAGGTTTTTAAATTCGCGAATATCACATGATTGAATGTCACATGACTTTTTGAGTGTCTAAGTATTTGATTATTATTATGAAGATTAAGGCTAATTATTAAGTCTTATCCATATCCAGGAGAGTGTATTAATGATCTATGTTGGAACACTGCAAATTTATATATATATAAAAATTTAATGCTGAGTTATAAACTTCAATTCATTCACTAATTTAAATAAGTGAAAGATCATATCTTAAGTATAGAAATGGTAAGTCTTTTTGCAGGCTCTTTAATCTTTTGCAAATACCAGGTTTTTTTTTTAAAGATTATTATATGTTTATATAGTTTAACAAAATAAAAATGGAATAAAGTAGAAGGTAAAATATGGTCAGTGCTCATAGATAATTGACACTCTCCCTGTACACACAGTAAATGTTTCATCATATTACAAACTTTTTTTTTTTACAGGTAGTACTTAACACTTATCTGACTAATCCAAATTATTTGCAACATGCTTCATCCTTCAGCTAAAATATATATAACCATATTCAACAATGCATATAATTAATTGGATTGACTTTTGCTAATTACTATTTTTTTTCCAGATTATTTACTTTTATTTTAGACTGCATATATATATATATATAAAATTAAGATCCAACCAGTAACCACTTAAACATTTATAGTAAAATATAGTAATCAATATTTCTCACTGCTGTCAAGGCAACCTTCACACCTTTTAATAGCAAGAATGGAAACCATTCTTACTAATGGTCCATTGAATATATCTGGACACTTAAAGCTTGCAACTTGACTACAGAGTATGAAATATTGATATATAGAAGTTTAAATAAACCTCTTTAAACATGAAATAAACATGTCACTGTAATGCAGACTAATAAATAGTCAATTAATATTACAAACTGCACTACTTTTAAATTGCCCATGTATTATTATTTAGAAATAATAAGCGAAATAGTGCCTAAAGCTAATCTGGGATAATGATATAATTAAGATCCAACCAGTAACCACTTAAACATTCACAGTAAAATGTAGTAATCAATATTTCTCACTGCTGTCAAAGCAACCTTCACATCTTTTAATAGCAAGAATGGAAACCATTCTTACTAATGGTCCATTGAATATATCTGGACACTTAAAGCTTGCAACTTGACTACAGAGTATGAAATATTGATATATAGAAGTTTAAATAAACCTCTTTAAACATGAAATAAACATGTCACTGTAATGCAGACTAATAAATAGTCAATTAATATTACAAACTGCACTACTTTTAAATTGCCCATGTATTATTATTTAGAAATAATAAGCGAAATAGTGCCTAAAGCTAATCTGGGATAATGATATAATTAAGATCCAACCAGTAACCACTTAAACATTCACAGTAAAATATAGTAATCAATATTTCTCACTGCTGTCAAAGCAACCTTCACATCTTTTAATAGCAAGAATGGAATCCATTCTTACTAATGGTCCATTGAATATATATGAACACTTAAAGCTTGCAACTTGACTACAGAGTATGAAATATTGATATATAGAAGTTTAAATAAACCTCTTTAAACATGAAATAAATATACATATATATTGATTTACAAATATTAATTTTTTTATACTCAAAAATTTGACACCAACCATTTTATATTAATAATTATTACTAATCATTTATTAAACTAGAAATTATTTTTGTAATTTTTATTAGAGAAGATCTATTTGTTTATTAGATAAAATCATAGTGCTACTAAATTTTTTTATACATTTTGATTTAGCTCAGTGGGTCTCAACCTTCCTAATGCTGTGCCCCTTTAATACAGTTCCTTATATTGTGGTGACCCCCAATCTTAAATTTTTTTGTATGGAATGGAGTTGGTGCAATAATGACATCACACTACTCCAATGATCTTAGGCGGCCCCTGTGAAAGGGTTGTTCAACCTTCAAAGGGGTCGCAACCCACAGATTGAGAACGGCTGATTTAGCTAGTATTTTTTCTGTTTTATTTTATTTTGATTATTAGTACTAATGTAGCATTAGACAGCAGTATATATTATATATATAAAAACCAAAAATATTACATCTAAATGAACATAATAATAAATTGAAAGTATGATAGCCTTTCACATGCGCAATTATAACTGAGACAACCAATCAGATTTTAAACAGCTATCTAATAAACAATCAAGCTAAGACACGAGACAGAGATTTTGATAAGAAAAGGTTGATACCAACCTTTTCTAAACTTAACTTTTATATATAGAAGCCAGTCTTAAGCATCTTAGCACGAAAGCTTTAAATATATAAACATATACAATTATCATTCATTGTGTTATTAATATAATATATTACGGCACGAAATCTCAGATTTACTATACCGCAATTTTCATAGCAGCAACGTATGTAAACAATATATAAATTAAATATTTTGAGCCATGTCTGCTTATATGTACCATAAATATTTTGCAACAATTTTCAGATTTACATAATTGCTTTCATTGCTATTGTTAAATATTTACTGGTGTTTGTAAACATGCATGGCTGGGTTTATTGAATTTATATATATTGTTCTGAATGGAAAACTGATGACAAGATACATATTGATATGCAATTGTGTCCTGAATGAAAAATATATGATGGTGAAAAGTTATATATAGCTATATCATTTTGCAACCAATGAAGCTATTCTTTCTGCTTAAGGAATCTAACAAAAAAATTACCCGTGCATCATTGATCAGTAACTGGATTATTGGTAGAATTATCCACCATCATTGGTTTTTATACTCTGATTACTCAAAACATGATCTCAATAAAGTAATACTGAATTAAATGTTTGTATTTTTCTAGCAATAATCACTCTTATTTAATTCTCTAAACTGTCCTTAAAAATATTGATTAACGCAAATAAGCTATACTATATTTGTTTTCAAGATAAGAATATTTCCTCTATTCTTCACCAAAGCACTGATTGATTCTTAAATATTTGTTTGTTTTCTATTAAGTTATCAATGATCAAGCACAGTTTGAAGCACTTTGAAATGTATAATTGATGCTCTTTGAGAATGCGATAAATTTTTTTAAAATAATTCTTCAATAAAAAAGCAAATTAGAATAATGACAAAAAAGTGAAAGTACACAAATCACATATACAAATACATAAATCATCTTCATATAGCAGGCGAGTTTACTTCCTTATTTAACTATCTTTAACCTTATATAAAAGAAAAAAAAACATCTTCAAAGACATAAATCATTCTCTCTTTACATTCATTATATTTATTTAATCAATATGAGTGATTGATTACCTTTTTATCTTTCAAAAGGAAAATTTATTCAGAATCCATAAGAATCATTTACAAAAAAAAAAAAAAAGGACCTTTACATATCAATCTCAATGGAGATCAATTAACAAAATCAGAAGTTACGCTTGTATACATAGAATAACCAATTAATTTCATAACAATTACATTAAGACATTAATTATCACCAGAAATTGAAGACATATAACTTCCCATTCCAGAAAATCATAGTTATGGCCCATTTACATTAATCTGATCATGTATATCACATATATAACGGTGCCTTTTTTTCATTCCAAAATTAATGTTTATATAGATGCTAAAATATGTTGATACTTCTTTGACAATGATCCAAAGTTTCCTTTTTTTTTGACACATTTTTTAAATTGATGATTTATTACTCCAATATTCATGTTCTTTTTTCATTTGGCTAAACTGTCTAATATTACTTTTTTTATACTTTTCTGAATAATGCCTTATATAAAAAAACTCATGCTGTATGGATTAGCATGTTTGTCTTTCACTCCCATTATTTAAGTTTGTGAATTTAATGAATCGTAAAAAAAGCAAAAAATATTTGAGATTTCTAAAGCCTTATTAAAAGTAAATATACCATCAGCAAGCTAATTTAGTTAAATGTTCAATTGTTGATAGGCCTCCAAAACATCTGAATATTTTAAATAAAATTTCAAACATCAACTGGTTCCACATCTACAGTCTGCAAACTACCATCTTTCTTCAAGAGTATCCTTCCATCCTTTCTCAGCATAAAATGCAACTGAGTCAATATTTAAATAGTCTCATTATGAACATGGTTAATACAAAAATGAATATATTTTGTCCAAAAATGCTATATCCCATTGTAAAAATGCATATAGTGAATGCTATTCTTAGTAGAATACTTGCCTACTAGCCCAATAGATGTGGCATTTTAACAAGATCTATGACAAACTTATAAAATCATACATCTGGGGCTTATTTTCATCCTAGTCATCAGAACAGCTTGCTTTCTCATTTGCATAGGAGAACTCAATTTGATGTGCCCAAATTTTTTTGTAACATATATTAAGCCAAAATGTATATAGCAATGCTTTCCTAATTCAATACTTAGTGACATCTCTCTTCCAGTACTATTGCTTATTTTAATATCATATACCAAATGATCATTTTTCACAGATTATGCCACTGAACATGCTGATCTATTAGGTCAGTATAAAATCAAATCTCTCATTGGTATATCATTTAAAGATTTATATAAAATACCTTATCCACCCAGCCATCTAAGGCAGTTTCTAAAACTCTAACGAAGTTTCAAAACTTTGTGTTCCTCAATTCATGATGAAATTTCTTTTTAATTTATTATAGGGTATAATTCCAACCAAAACCTTTTCCAAACCTTCCCATACTTTTCATCTTTATGCCTCTTTTTGTTTCATAAGTGCATAATCAACATCAATCAATTACTATATATACATAAAATACTTCCATCCCTTTAATGCATCTGTAATTATTCATACACTAAGGACTATGTAGCTCATGTGCTGCTCCATATTATTTGATGTCAATATAATGTATTAAAAAAATAACAAAGAATGATTTAACTCATATCTTTACTCTCTCAAATTTTTAGCCAGAAACATCATGACCAAATCTTGGCAGTGAACAAATTATCTCCATTGTGCTCTTTCATAGCTTAAACCATTATTTCCATCAATATTCACCATCAGATTTCTCTTTTGAAAATAAATATCTAGACACTTTTTTCAGTTTAATTATCATGATTATGTAATTTTGTATCACACTTCATTAGAGTTAAACAACTTATTGTGTTACCTGTACCATTGTGGTTGCAGTTTCACCATGTTTTTGTTTATGTAACATAAATTTATGCCACTGTAAATATGTTAATATTTGTATATAGTTTGCTATTAATAAAGTTTTTTTTAAAACAAAAAAAAAAAAATGACAAATTACTCATAGGTAAATAATCTGATAAGTAAGGTTTTCTCCTTGTTTCTTTTAGGAGCATGATGGTGGAGTGTAAACTGTTTTTCCTTTCTACATACAAATCTTTATGGTGTAAAGGATTGGTCTAAATATTGAGATGCTAAATCAAATTTTATGAAAATTGACAAGCATTTTTAAACTACCACTGATAATGATCATGTGCATAATTATTCATTTGTTTTCAGGCATAGAGCTTAAAATAAGTTTATATGTAGTCTTTCTTGCTTTAATTTATAACTCTCTACACACTGCCTGATCCTCCACCCCCATGTTAATGTTTTTTAATTTTATCTTCACTTAGATTTTCCAAATTAAGGACAATGGCAACACATTTAGAATGAGGTAAGTTGCACAAATAACTTGCACATAAAATAGTTACAGAACTATTTACTGACAAATCATGAATAGTTTGGCTGTCTATGGATCAACTATCTTAATAAAATTCCAAACTTGTTTGGAGACACAGATGTTCAGCATCCTATCCACTTTGAATATATAAATTTATAAATTAGTTTTTACTGTATACTTTGCAATACCATTGTGTGGAAATGAATAACTGAATATTAGGTTATGGATTATTATCAAGACTGTTTAAAGATAATCTGGGATCTTCATACAATTCATATGTTTTTCTAATCCTGAGTGTCATTTTATTCTATTAAATTTAATTATTAACAAACAGTAAGTGTGTAAAACAAAGTTCTTCCTTTGATATGAGCCTATAAAAAAAAGGTCAAACCTATTTTTGGTTTAACACATTTTTAAAATTTAAAAAATCAAGTTATTTAACTGTATACTATGCAGCCGTAAGTAGCTAACACCATTGAATAAGATTACAACATATTGCATTAGATCCTAAGATCTAGGTGCAGTGCTCTCAGATCCAAGGCTCCTCACTGATGAAGGCCACAAGCCAGAAACTAGTCTGGGGATATTGGATGAGTAGGCACTAGATAGGGATTTTATGCACAAGCCTTCTGGCATCCATTGATTGCTCTTGTTAGCACAAGATGGCACTACTATATGGAGAGTTTTGCTGAATTTTGAATGGTTTAATATTGCAGTTATGTATGTACTTTACAATCAGCATATAAAACTCATGTAAATAGGTCATATCTTTGCAAATCAATATTAGATACTAGCTAATCTACTCTAGTTTGAATTGATCAGAAGCAAATGCCAAAGCTCTAACTTTATAACATAAGACTCTTTTGTCTTAATAATGTGGTTCTTTTATATATGTAATACAGAACATTAAAATAGAAAAAAGGTTGGTCATTCCTTACTGATGAAGACTGCATCGTATTTCAGTCATGTCCTTATGCAGTCAGCATAATAATATGCATGTATTTATCTGCTTTAACTTTAGAACTTTAATACTCTAGTGGCTAGATATCTAAGTATTGCTGAATTGATTGAATATTTAGTGGGATGTATCTGGGACAGCTATTTGAAAGAAAAATCTCAAGCTTGCTTAAAATCTAGAAAAACGTTTAAATGTCATCCAGGTTTGAATCCCTGGTATAGCAAAGCATTAATTAAACATGAGATCCTTAGTATAGAATGTGTTGGCAATTACACTATAAGTTTTAATATTGTACATTGCTTGTGTGTGTATAGCAATTCATAAATAAAACTGATACCCTTAAGTAGGTTTTAATTGGTGATTAATCTTTTAGATAGTAAAAAAAGTAGTTATTTTTCCCAGAGTTATTCAGTTGATTTCTTTCCTTCTGTGTTATTTTAGAGTCATAAGCGTTTGTAAATGATCCAGTGGTGACTGTGAAAGTAATCTGCTTCTTTCCACGACAAATGATTTACCAATCCGCGCGCATTCTTTCACTTCGGACACTTTATTCGTTTTCGCAATAGCTTCGTTTGTATTTTATATGTGAAATGACTAGTAATCAATCAAAAGCCAATGTCATCTTTCTATTATTATTATTTTTAAGTTTTATGATTTATTTTTAATTCCAATCTTTTGGAAACGCTCGTATTATGAAATGTCATTACGTTTAAGAAGAACAGTTTTTCAAGATAATGATACGAAAAATATTTATTGATTATTTCACTTTCATCTATTGATTAAGAAAAGATAAATATTTTTGTTTTAAAAAACCCAAAAAGAATATAATTATTAATCTTATTGAAAGAAAATAGCAATTTTTATTAATTGGTGTAGAAGAAAGCTATTTGGGGGAAATAAAACATCTTAATGACGTTATTGATAATGTTCAAGTGTTTTTTGCTTACTTGTAATTGCTTGTTGACTAATTATTTCTTCCTTTGATCAGCAAACTTAATACTCGCCTGTAAAAATTAACGATAGAAAAGAAATTACAAAGATCAGTTGAGCCGGAAGAAAATGCCCTGGTTATAAATGATATGCATACGTCCCCCCCCCCTCCTCAAAATGCAGAAAAACGGACGATCTTTTGCTGATGGTTTATTATAGTTTACTACTTCCTTAACCCAACTTACTTTGGTCTCTCAATATTAGATTGATATCATACATTTTAAAATGCATATAAAGTGAAGAATGTATTAGAAATTGCAGTCCATACTATTTCCTAAAGCCATCTCCTATAAACATGAGTAATTAAGGGATGCTATTTAATAATGCAGCATCCAAATTCCAGATGTTTTTGGCTATTACGACTTCTTTTATGGAGAGCAATAGGACTTTGCATCAAAATATAGCAGACATTTTTTCCTTTTTTACACCCTCCAAATTAATAAACTGATATTCAAAGTCATAAAAATGAGAATTAAAATATAGATTCACTATTATTACAGAACTATCAACATCATATTAGTACAGAGATCATTAAAGCTTTGCCATAAAGACTTTTTAATGTACAATACAGTTACCACATAGAAATGAAATCATTAAAATATATAATTACTGATTTAGTATCAGAGTTACTAATTATGCAGGCATATTTTCTTGAAATCAAAACTTTATAGTGTTTATGAATCTCAAGTTATTAGTTTGAATAATGTAAAAGAAATAAAAATGTCTGCTTGTTATGTAGGTTCAAATCAATACTTCTCATTGAAGAAAGCCAGTTAGCCAGGAGATTTGTATGTTGCATTACCCAATATAGAATTTGGTAGTGCAACTCAGAACTATAGTAGATTATTACACAGGATTGCAATAACCAGCATAAAATTGCCCTAACATGTTGTGAGATAAATCTATTAGTAGAAAAATATAATGTGATTATTGGTAACAAAAGAGGATTATAAGCAGGGCAGTGGAAAACTGTTTGAATATTTGAGCAGTCTGAAAAACTAAACAGATGAAACTTTGTTCTGGGAAAATGCTATTTATATAATTGCAAGAAGGTGATATCAATTCAATGGTTTTAATAAAATATATAGAAAGAAGACTTTGTTGTACAAAGATAGAATGTCTTCAGGTTATGACAGTTACCTGGAGTTCTAATTAAGCAAAACTCTTTTCAAGAGATTTAGATTTTTTTTTCTCAGGTATTTGGTTCATAGTCAAGCCAACTATCAAACATTGATCAGTAAATGGATATCTAGATATCTTGTTAAAGGATGAAATCAAAAAATGAAATAGTACTCAAACACTCATTAACCAATATTTGGAGGGCTGCATCGATCACTACTTTCTTCACCATTTCTGAACTGAGGGGCTATTGGAAAGACTTTTGTCTTATAATGGGCTATTTATTGTGTAGCAAAAAGGCTGATTATATATATAATAATTAATAAAACAAGACACAAATTGTGTAACTTGCTTTTGAGATTGTATTAAAATGTTCACTATAGGGAGCTTACCAATAGCTCCAATCAAGCTTTAATTTATAAGTGCCAAAAGAGAAAGAAATCAAAATCTCTATCAGAATGTCCTCATCCCCAGACCACTTATCTAGTGTCTGGAGTTCTAGCTCATCACTGAGGTAAGTCATAAACTCGAAACCAATTGGTCTGGGGATGAGGACATTCCATAGAGAATTTGAATTCTTTCTTTTTCGGCACTTATAAATTAAAGCTTGATTGGAGCTATTGGTAAGCTCTCTCTAGTGAACATATATATATGTGTGTGTGTGTACATTACATAGGCTGCAGAAAGGAGTTTGCTATTAACTGAAAGGAGACCCTTTGATTCCTCTTGGAGGCCTTAAAGGAACCGAGCAGGGCAAATTCCTAATGTCCACTCCATACGTTCTTGTCGTTGCAGCTGTTATTACTATGTGATTATTCATATAGTATATGAACATGGATGGGCTGCTCACCAACATGCATTAGTCAGTGTGGTGAGTTTATTGGCTTTTTCCTCTGAGTTTAAGATCAAGAAACACCATGGTCTTTCTTCTCAGTGCCTGATAAGGCAGAATGAATGTTTGTGTAAATGATAAATATTTTTCCAATACATATATACAATTATGACAGACAAAAATAAAGCATGGTCCTTATTCCCAGGAGGCTGTAAAGTCACCAACCAAGGCAGCAGTTGGTGGCCGAAGGTGGAGGGTGCTAAGAATCCCCTGATTGCGGACCCAGGCTGCCATTTGATGATGACTTTTTATTTAGAGTACTTACAACTGCAGATCACTTTCAAGTGAAGGAAGATTGCAAGAATTAGAAGAAGAACTGTCTTATATTAAATGGGACATTATTGGACTTTGTGAAGTTAGAAGAAAAGGAGAAGAAACAATTGATTTAAAAAGTGGACATATACTCTATTATAAAGGCACACATATTGGAAATACAAGTGGAGTAGGATTCATTATAAATAAAAAGTGGAAGAACAATATTGTGGAGATTGATGGTGTATCGGACAGAGTGGCAAGATTAGTTATACAACTTAATAGCAGATACCAAATGCAGATAATTCAGGTTTATGCCTCAACAAGTTCTCATAGTGATGAAGTAGTAGAAGATTTTTATATGGATGTACAAAAGGCTTTTGATCAGAGTAAACAACATTTTAAAATTGTTATGGGAGACTTTAATGCTAGAATTGGTAGACAAATGAAAGATGAAATTGCTGTAGGTAATTTTGGTTATGGTAATAGAAATGAGAGAGGACATAGACTTGTGGAGTTTGCAGAAAAAGAAAAACTTTATATTATGAATTCATTTTTTGAGAAAAATGTTAAAAGGAAATGGACATGGAAGCATCCAAATGAAGGTACAGCAGAATTGGATTATATTTTGACTAACAGAAAATACATATTTCAAGATTGTAATGTTCTTAATAAATTTAACACAGGAAGTGATCATCGATTAGTAAGGTGTAAGTTACACGTTAATGTAAAACTAGAAAGACAAAAATTATTAAGAAAAACAATATTTACAGTTGATATTCCTAATCTTCAGAAACATTCTAATGAATTTAAATTAGAACTTACAAATAGGTTTCAAGTGTTAGGAGATTTTGAACATGATACAGATTTGAATGAAATTAATATGAAAATAACTGATACACTTTTAAAAACTGCAACAAACATAGCTGGTAGAAAAAAGCAGCAATTGAGTAATAAAATTTCTACTGAGACTAGAGAATTTATGAAGAAAAGAAGGAATATGAAGATATACAAAAATGATGTATTAAAAAAAATTGAATATCTCGAATTTTGTAAAATGGTACGGAAAAGAGTTGAAAATGATATAAGAAAGTATAACTGTGAAATAGCAAGGAAAGCTGTAGAAGAAAATAAAAGTCTCAAAAATGTTAAACAACATTTTGGTATTGGTAGGAAATTTATATCTGCAATAATAAAAAAAAAAAGATGGAATTATTACTAAAAAGAGAGATGACATCATGAAATTGGTAGAAGATTTTTATCAAGAATTATATAGTAATAAAGAACAAGTACCTCCTATATCTATTACATCTTCCGAATTGCCCAGAATTTTAAATGAAGAAGTGCAATTAAGTGTATGAAGAAAGGAAAGGCTCCAGGAAATGATGGAATTATAATTGATATATTAAAAGAAGCAGGTGAAAAAATAGAAACAATTTTAGCAAAGTTATATACCAAATGTCTAAATGGTAAAGATGTACCAGAAGATTGGAAAAATGCAGTAATAATATTAATATTTAAAAAAGGTGATAAAGAAGATATTAGAAATTACAGACCTATCAGCCTTTTATCAGTTTTATATAAAATTTTTACCAAGATAATTACAACTCGTCTACAGAGAACTTTGGATTTCCACCAACCAAGAGAACAAGCTGGATTTAAAAGTGGTTTTAGTACAATAGATCATATCCAGGTATTGAGAGAAGTCATAGAAAGGACAAACGAATATGAGTTATCATTATGTTTTGGATTTGTAGATTATGAAAAGGCATTTGATTCTATACACATATCTTCAGTGATTAAAGCATTGGATCATCAAGGTATAGATCCAGGATATTGTCATATTTTAAAGAATATTTATAAAAATGCAACAGCAACAATTAGATTGCATAATGATACTGGGAAAGTCAACATTGAGAAAGGTGTAAGATAAGGTGACTCCATATCTCCAAAACTTTTTACTGCAGTGCTGCAAGAAGTATTTTGTGGATTAAAATGGGAAACTAAAGAAGTGAAAGTAAATGGAGATTATTTAAGTCATTTAGATTTCACAGATGATGTAGTTGTTTTTGCAAATAATGCTTCAGAGCTGCAGGAAATGTTGCAAGAGTTATCAGATGAAAGTAGGAAAGTAGGACTAAAGATAAATGTTAAAAAGACTAAAGTAATGTTTAATCGATTTGCTCAAAATATGAAAATAAAGATTGATTATGAAGAATTAGAAGAAGTTAACAGTTACAAATACCTTGGTCAGATTATTAACACAGATGGAAACATAATGGAGGAAATTAATCATAGAATTAAACTTGGTTGGAGTGCTTTTGGTAGAAATAACTTGATACTAAAAGGAAATATGCCTATGTGTTTGAAAAGGATGGTTTTTAACAAATGTGTTTTACCAGTTCTTACTTATGGATCTGAGACTTGGACACTTAATAGAAGAGCAATACAAAGACTTCAAACCACTCAAAGGAGTATGGAGAGATGTATGTTGGGAGTAACAAGAAGAGATCGAAAACGCAATGTATGGGTAAGACAACAAACAGGTGTTACTGACCTTATTGAAAAAATTAAAAGATTGAAATGGAGTTGGGCTGGACATATTGCTAGAAGAGATGATAATAGATGGACAATTGAAATTTTAAACTGGATTCCAAGAGATTGTAAAAGACCCAGAAAGAGACCACATGTGAGATGGATGGATGAAATAAGAAAATGTGCAGGAGTGTTGTGGAGAAGAGAAGCTAAAGATTGGAGAAGATGGATTAAACTTGGAGAGACCTTCATCCTGCAGTGGATTGATAATGGTTGATGATGATGATGACATTACATAAACTTAGCTTACAATGGCCATATGCAATACTTAAACACAATGCAGTAGTCTTTTATTTAAAATTAACTGTGTTTCTATAAAGGATTAAGAATATTACAGTATTTATTTCTATCAGATTTCTATCATCAGTCAAAATAATCATTTGCCTTGGAGCTCGCCGTGAAATGAATCCACCTGATCTTGAAATAATATAATCATAATTTATTTTTAATTACTATTTGATATTTGTAGGAGCATATTTATATAGAATATTCATTTAGACCTCCAGGCTTCAAATCTAAAATTACACTAATGACCTATTTTAATTCATGAATATAAAACATACAGTCTAAATTAAAAAATAAAGAACAGTTTGCAATTGATATAAAATAATTAAGCAAAGAGGATGGAAATAAGAAAAGTTAGAAACATGTTAATGTATTTGAATTCCTGTGTTTATATATATGTTAGTGGTCTTTGATATCTTCATAGATAGTTTTAAAAGGGATAAATAAATATCAGGAACTGATTGCCATCATTTCTTGCTTATGTTCCTCAACACCAATTTGTTAATAGTTAATTCCTCATTTGTTGCCCCTTATTTGATATTCAATTTAGTTTTGCTGCCAAGTTATTTGAAAATTTTTCAGCTTCACTTCTATTTTAAACTCATGGCACAGGCACAGAAGGATAGCACACTAATTACATCAACATAAGAGTCTTCTGGAGTTTATAAACATTGTAAAAAAAATGTGGAAGGAGAGTGTACAGATCAAAAGCCTTTCCAATATAATTCCACAAATATTAATTTATAGAAGTAGACATTAAGAGTTCACAAGAATTTTTATATTTTTTTAAAACTTTTCTCAGCAGCTAATAATAGCAAAATACAAGATTCTTGTAGTAATAACTGTTTGTTTAATGAAACGTTTATATAAGCCATGCTTTTAAATTGTGTATGCATGCTACTTGGTAGGACGGGTAGCAATATACTCTTAAAATCTGATTTAAAAAATATAGGAAGTGCATTTTTTGAAAGGTTGTTCTATTTTCAAACCTTTCTCTTGAAAACTTTTCAAAATATTATAGAATTATATTATGCATTGCATATAATTTTAAAATAGCATCTACATCTACTATTTGTATATAAAAATATATATTTACCAAAATATTAATTTTTAAATTAGTTAATATTAATGGGTTTATTTAATTTTTTTATTTTAAATGTTTATTTGTTTAATTAATTGTGTTAATAAAATAAGATTGTTATTGCAGCTACACTTGGCATAATAGTAGTAACATGTCACTTTGTTGTTATATGCATTTGTAAAATGTAATTCACTTAACAGTAATATCCATCTAATAGTGGGATTATAGTTTTAGTTATGAAATGCTACTGCATATCTTTTCTGACCAATTGTTGATGACTGTATAGGTTGATATTATGTTAGCTACCTGAGAAAACAGTCTATATGAAAAATCTTCAGTTTCCCAAAAATCTTTGATTTATTTCAGGTTTAAATTCTAAGTCATGAGTGACAAGTACTTGCAGTGATAAGTGCATTAACCTTAAGTATGGTGCACAAGTACTTATAAATTGTGTATTTTTTTATTTTATTTTTTTTAAATCTATAAATTACTATGCATATATTTGGACTTACAATTATATATTGGATTATTTCTATATACTTATTTTTAAAAAATTTAAAAAGCTGTCATGTGACACTGTCTAATAATCAATAATAAAACATAGTATGATTATTCATGTTTTAAAACCACTCATTAATTTTGCCTTAATAAACCAGAAAGACCTTTATAGACAAGTATATAAAATTTGTATAGATGATTGCCTTAGAGAGAATAGCATAATTGATTACTGCATCATTATCTTAAATTCACTATTTTGATTTCCATGCTAAACTGAAAAAAAGAATAGTACCACTAAAAACATTATATTATATACTAACTTGAGTGTTATTACTAACAGGTTATCACATTTGAAAAGAAATAAAGTAAACCTGAATTTTTATAAAACATTTAATAAATGAAAATAGTTACAATTAAAATGCCATTATCATAAATTTTCTGACAAATATTTGAGTTTATATGCATTTAAATTTACATACATTTTTTTTTTTTTTAAATTATGTTTAGCCTAATAGTAAAAGTTGTAGACTCAAGAAGCAGACTTTCTTGGATCAATTCCTGACTGACAAAAGCAAAAAAAAAAAAAAATTCTTGATTTCATTAATTGTAAGAAATTGATTCATTCAATTTGATACTTTGACAATTTTATACCAAATGACTTCTCATGCAACTAAAAATGTATATATGTTTTTTGGGAGAAGAGTAGCGAATATAAGTAGATTACAATTTTATCATACAATTAGTTGCTCAAGGAGTCATGTGACATTCAAGCATACAAATAAACAACTCAGAAAAAAAAAATGTCCATCTTTCAGTAAATAGATATTACTAATTAATTGCTTCCACATTTACTCATCATTGTGGGTAGATTGGTTGACTATTAGCATAATGGTTATACTGGTAATACTCGAAGCCATTGCCCAGGTACTTGTTGTTAGATAAATAATTTTTTTTAACATATATACTTGGTTAATTGCTTAGGAAGTCAAGTGACTTTTGAGCATCTTACAAAAATAAATAAATATTAAGTATTCAACTCTCTGTCAGAAGCAAGTAGAATTATTAGGAGATCAACTACTAATATTAATCATCATCAGTTGTGGCTAGCCCTTGTTTGACACTCTGCTATCACTTTTTTCTAGCATCTCAATTTTAGAGTGACATCATAAACTTTAGTGAGGTGTATATTATTACAAATGCTTGGTAATATATCATTTTTGCTATAGGATGTGCTTCATTTATTGTTGCTATCAGAGAGAAGTAAATGCAATCATAAAAGTTGGAAGATCTTTGCATTAAAATATTTTAAATCTCTAATTCAGAGTTATAAAATTTCATGAAGGACTCCAGATGGAATTGTAATATCTTTTTTTAAAGAATTTTTGTATGAAAGTGTTGAAAAAGATCTTTGTGCTATAATGGATGTTGAAAACTATACACTGAATATTATGTAAAATTAGGAAAGACAGAGATCTCACTTTTCCGACAGCTCTTCATGAAGAGAAAAGCATTACTCACTAATATCACAGCACTAAAATTTCAAGAGTTTTCCAGACTCATTCTACTCTCTGTCTAACCAATATTAGGGGTTAGGCTAAAACTTGAAGCAAGTTATGTGAAATAAAAATTCTATACTTAATATTTTTCAAGTTTATTTGGCCCGGTTGAAATTCAGATCTCAGAAAAGGCAAATGAATGCACTACTATTCACCGCGAAGCCATTACTGGAATTAGATATAATAGACGAATATACTGCTAAATATGAAGAAAGAAATGCAGTAACTATGATTTAACACAATTTTTGTTTTTATTGGTTAGATTTTTATTTTGAATATTTTTACTTTGCATACTTGTAATGAAAATCATATAGTTTAGTTCTTTTGTTTTATTTATCCTAAAAGACATATTTTGCATTTGTCAAATGGCTTAACTAATTTTGTGCTTCTCCCCCACCCCTCCTTCTTATTTTTTCATCATTTACCATTGGTCATTTGCTATCTATATGTACAACAAGTCTTTGGAATGTAACTTGGTCAAAGTTGTCAGTTGAAAAATGGTCCGTGTTGGAGTTCTGAGTAGTAATGTCCATAATGGAATGCATTCAATTAACCTTCAAATATTTGCTATTTATTCTCCCCCCCTCCAAAATTGATATTTTATGTATAATTTAATTGAAGATATTTTATTTTAATTAATTAAAAAAAAAAAATAGAAACTTAAACTATTAAATATCCAGCATTACATTTTAATCGCTTTTAGATCGTAATTATTTTCATTTTCCGATTTAAATAATATTACGGTATAATTTTATTATATATTCACTGTGGATAATAAATAAGTAAATTGTAATACAGTAGAATCACTATGCCCCCTGGTGATATGTTTTGAATGTTAAAGTGATGATAGTCAAAATGATGGATGGATATTTTGGTGATCAGAATAACCAGATGTTAGTTGATATTAAGTTTTTGACTCCCCCAACACCATTTCTTCTTTCTCTTAAAATATTAATTCTGATTGGATAATTTTTTTCTTTTTCAATTTCTATATTGCTATTATTTTAAGAATTGCATTTTTTTTTACTCTTTTCATTCATATATACTAACTGTAATTCAAAACGAGGAAAAAGTCCGAAGACGAATGAAATCGAAAAAGTTTGAAATAGTAAAAAATATATACTTGACTGGCAATTAATCTGACTCAATTTAAATTTTTTTTATATAAATGTTTTCTCAACGTCGATAAAGTATGGCAAAGCTTAAAATAAACTGCTTGGAGGCCGGAAAATCCATGGTTGCTTGGGATGCCTAGAAGAGTTCTCTTTTTGTTGCTGGAGGAATAAAACTCCCACCAAATCACTTAGGATTATGAATAAGCTTAAAGCATTGTTGCGAGGTAAAGGTAGGTAAACTGATTCATATTATTAAAGAGAGGGAATAAGTCTTTTAATCATTGTAGAATTTGATAAATTATTAATAATAAATTTTCATAATTTTATTAACAATAGTACATATGTATATATAATTATAGATTTAATTTTACACTGTTAGTTATTCTATAAAAGTAGTCATATACAATCCACACGACACACATACACAGAAAAAAAAATTAGAAAAGAACTGGGAAGGAGACTACATATGTTTATAATATCATGGCAACGACTCATAGCTAATCTAGCTAATATATAGTTTTGGTTCGTAAATGGGTATCTAGCTATTTTTAATTGGAGAATAAAAACTTCAGGTTAATCTGGATTAGTCAGATATCGGTCAATACATTGTTTGTAAAATTAAAAATAACATTTAAATATGATACCATAATTGTTTGGAGATGGTCACCCTGCTATAAGTGGTGAATCTATAGGGTTTTTTTTTTAACCCGCAGGCAAATAAATATAACTAGACAATAAGAGATATTGTTGCTATATTGATACCGTGCATCAAATATGCAAAAATGATTCACTATTTTTAAACTTAAGATGCTAAAATTAAAGTAATTAAGAAATGGCAAACTGCCACCTTTACAAAAACAGTTATCACTTGGTTGTAGTACGATAAACTTAATATACAAAGAAAAAGTATTGAAGTGTGCTCAACAGAACTAAAGCATATAAACCAATTCTAGTCTACAAAAATAAAAAGTGATAATACTTAATTGTATTCATAACTTGCCATAGTGAATTTCTTTCAGCACCTCAATATATAAAACTATATTATAAATTTTTACCAGTATCTTAAATTATTGAATAATTACATTTGGAACTACTATTTATAGATGGGACTATAGTAAGCAAGTATTCTACTAAGAATAGAATTCACTATATGAATTTTTACAATGGAATAAAGCATTTTTGGACAAAATATATTCATTTTTGTATTAAATATGTTCATGATGAGGTTATTTAAATATTGACTCAGTTGCATTTTATGCTGAGAAAGGATGGGAGGATACCCTTGAAGAAAGATAGTAGTTTGCAGCCTGTAGGTGTGGAACCTGTTATTCAACAAAGGACATACTTAGGAAGTTTTAATTAAAGTGTTTCCTGACTTTTATCCTATATTTTTATGTTTACTATCCACTATGATGTAATATATGATATTTTTATTTATAAATGAAAATAAACACTATAATATATATTTAAAAAGATTCATATGGCATTAAGCAAAGCAAAACTTATACTGACTATGCATTATACTTTTTGAACTTTTTGTTTTATGTTAAATGAACTCTTACATATTAGATTCAATATTATGAGATCTCACAGATTGAAGAACATACTGATTTGTCTTATTTTGTCACTAAGCCAATAAACATCATATGATCACCATTTCTTATGCTTGCTTATAACTGTTATGTCACTCGGTGCAAGCCAGAGTAATCAATGGATTCCAGAAGGTTTGTGCATAAAATCCCCATCTAGTGCCTACTCTTCCAATATCCCCAGACTAGTTTCTGGCTTGTGGCCTTTGTCAGTGAGGAGCCTTCTGGCTTGTGGCCTTCGTCAATGAGGAGCCTTCTGGCTTGTGGCTTTTGTCAGTGAGGAGCCTTGGATATGAGAGCACTGCACCTAGGCTCCTCACTGACAAAGGCCACAAGCCAGAAATTAGTCTGGGGGTATTGGATGAGTAGGCACTAGATGGAGATTTTATGCACAAGCATTCTGGCATCCATTGATTACTCTGGCTTGCACTGAGTGGCAATACATATAGAGAGTTTTGCCTGTTTATTTTGTAATTGTATTTGCATTAACAATGCAAAGTTTTCAATGCCTTTACATTACATCAATAAAGGGTTAAACCACTCATTTTCAAATAATAAATGTGGAAAACTTACAACATCCCTGATGAAATATCTTAATTTATTTGAAATATTTATATATTGCTGTGATAAAATATATAAATGTCACAACTGCACATTGACATCTACGCTGCATTTAATATTCAAAGAGATAAGATTAGATTGATCTGCACCTTTACTACAAACCAAAGGATTTAAAAATATAACAACAAAAATGAAAATTTGCAGAAACCTTCAAACTGGCATGAGAATATTAAGAATGAAGCTAAACTTTTTATCTACTAAATATTCAATTGTAGTTTCAAAATAAGTTACACTATATTTAAATCAGGCTAATTTACAAATTTCATTCTTTTTTTTCTCAATAATATCAATAAATGAGTGCTTAAAACCATCAAATATATAAGGAATAGATGGTCTATTTAATTTTTTGATTGATATATGAATGTTGTTGTATATACTTTTTGCATATGTTGTTACATCTGTTTAAACTTTATATACATGACTATTCATTTTGAGTTCCTCTGTTTATATATTTACTTGTTAATGTTAGCATCATATCAACATATTTTAACTGGATCATGCTAGCAACTGATCAGGCAGTAATGATCATTCAAAGATGTTGTAGAGATGCCATAAGGAAAATCAGAACTAATGGATGGCTAGGGCAATCTGATTGAAATGTGGAAGAAATGCTCATTTTAACAATAAGGAAATATATATGTAGACAAATTCAAAGCACATTTTATCTTTTGTCTATGAAAATCTTCCATTTAATATATAAGTAGATAAAATAATCTTTAAAGAGCTAACTTCAAGACAAGAACTTGTTTTTATATGTATATATATATATATATATATATATATATATATATATATATATATATATATATATATATATATATATATATATATATATATATATATATTCTGAATCCAGACCAATATATACATATTTTAGTATCTTCAATTTATAATTACTATAGGTAGCTTCATTCTTTTTGCAAAGATAATGTAAAAATCAGCAATATCACATGATCATTAATCTGGAATGTGAATAGGATAGCACCAGGTGTAGATTAAAATCGAATATCTATTAATTATCCAAGTTACAATAGTTGACTATGGAATAAAATGAAGAGACTTGCTCCTAACAGCATGTTTAAGCAAATTTTATGAGATTTATATTGGTTTGAAAACTTTAAAAAAACAACAGAAATCGTTTTTCTACAAAAAAATTTATGTCAGCATATATCCAATGAATAAATAATTTCAGTCAGTATATGCCATATATAATCAAATCTCTTACTTATGCCATATAAATCATCATGTATTTAAACAATCACCAACTCTAACACAAAATATTATTTCACACTATAATCAGAAATGCCTCAGTTGTATTGGAGGGCTACTTGGTTATTGAGTTTCCAGTGTTAAACCCCAGGATATCTGAGAAATATCTGGTTATAAAGTAAAATATGTTGAATGAGATGATTAATAATTCATTTATTAGATATTTATATTTTTATATATTATAAAATATTATTTATATAAAATGAACAAGTTTATAATTATTATAATTTTTTGCTATTATTTTTAACTTTTGAATTTTTGCTGATCCAGGTAAATTCACATTATTAAAACAGGCAAAACTCTCCATACAGTAGTGCCACTCAATGCAAGCCAGAGTAATCAATGGATGCCAGAAGACTTGTGTGAGTGGCACTACTATATGGAGAGTTTTGCCTGTTTTAATAATAATTATGAGCAAGCATAAGAAATGGATGTTTAGTGGTTTAAAAAATTTACATTCTGGAAATTAATATCTAAAGGAAATGGTAAAACTTTTTGTTGTATTTATATATTGGACTATATCCATCATTTAATATTAGTATTAAATGTCTTTAGAAAAACTTTAACTTTTTTTAAATATTCCAAATACATTCAACTGTTAGTAATAGCACACAGGTTAGGAAAACAGTAAAATTTATACTTTTCTAAATCAAGTAATTTTTATTCAAAAATGTAATTACAAAGCAAATTTCCATTATAATATTTAAAACAGAGATGGTAATCTGGACCAACTGATGATGATTATTTATCTTTTCAACATATATGTGTTCAAGTGTATCAGTGTTATGAGATAGTGTGGAGAGTGGTGGGTCATGTGATTGTCTGTGCTCATATACCCTATATATTAAAACAGTTTAGTGCCATATGTCTAAAAACATTAGTATATTACAAATATTATTTATTTCACTGATGCGATTGCTACAGTCATTCTATAGCAAGCCCATCATCTTCAAAAACAATTTTATCTTCCAAAAGCTCTTGAAGATGGCTGATTTGTTATAAGCTATTACATTTTTAAATAAAAAGTATAATATGTCATTCTTTTTTATAGATATAATATCATAAATTAAAGTGATTTTAATACTATGTACTTGGAAAAAATATTGAAAATATTTTCAGTGCTGAGTAGCTTTTTGAAAAGTAATTGTTAAGTTTAAACAATAATAAATTAAATTTCTAAAATATTTGATAATTCTTTTACCATGTAATTCTATGATAAGTGTTTATTCCCTTCTAAAGAAAATATTCATTTATTTAGACTTTAAATAATAAGTAGTTGAGAAATGCTTTCAACTTATAAGGCCATACTGTTAGCTACTAAAGGTTCAAAGCAGTGCCAGATATTTATTATTTAAAGTCTATGTATTTAAATGGATAAGGTCCAATACATGAGGAGTTAGAGTGTCTTCAGGTCAACATGGGCATGGCAATAATGTTGGCATCAGCATGGGATTTGGGCTTTCCGTCATCGAATTTTCAATGATATGGATGGCTGAAAAGTTGGAGATTGGAGTAGATTGAAGGCTGTCCATTAAAGTGTGAAGATTTGCTATCTTAATATAAACTGAGCACTGATTATATATATATATATATATATGTGTGTGTGTGTGTGTGTGTGTGTGGGAGATGATAATCTGGACCAACTGATGAGTGCTGGTTTAACATGAAATACATATATTGGTGATTATTTATCTTTTCTACATGTGTGTGGTCATGTATATCAGTTGTATGAGATAGTGTGGATAGTTGGTGGGTGCTTGAAAGTCTGAGTTCAAATCCCCTATTTTTAAAGTCTAAATAAATAAATCTTTTTGGAAGCAAATAAATGCTTATCATAGAAATATTTAATCATGTTTTTAATCCTAAAGAAGTGCAAATTGCTTGAACTGAATGAACATAATAACAGAAATATAAGATTGAACAGGTGAGATTTTTTTAATAATATAGAATCAGTGATTAAAAAAAAATCTAATAGTGTTTTGTTGAAAACATTTTTGAATGAATACAAATGTATAATTTCATATTTTCATTTGTTATTGTTTTGAATTTATAATGGTTGCTTTTAATGAGTGCTCAACACCCAAAAAAGCATTAAGATCGTATTTAATATTTTAGTGTTTTTTCTGAATTTACAATATTAGCATTGTTTTTAATTTATTGTATTTCAGTACTGGAGTTATCATAGTTATTTACGAGTTATGATACCAATTTTTAAAAAAAGCATTACATTCAATAGGAATTAATCTGTGGTGTTTTTCACAAAGCAATAATTCCCAATTTATAATAATCTTTTTAAAAAAAACATAAATCTAAAAGATTTTATTGGTTTACAATATTTATCAGATGTATTGTTCCATTAATTATATACATACTGCAGATTATGGATTTACTGGTGTATTTTTTAGGTAAATTTTAGTTATGATGAATTCAGGAAACAAACCAATTAAAAACTGATATTACAAAGTGATATCATGCCATCTAATAATAGTAGTTGTCTGATCTACCTTTATTTCAAAAATGGAACTGCATTTAGTTTACCTGACATTAATAATTGATGTAAATGTTGACATTTTGATGGGATTTTTTTGAAAAATGCAATGAGAACAACTATTTGACTATTTTTTTTATTACAACTTATTTATATATACCACAATTTCTTTAAATTGGTTTGTTATATTATAAATTAGTTTATTATATTAGTTTTCATAGATTATTAGGAATATATTCTGTGTTTTTACATTTTTTAGCAGATTTTTTTTTTTTTGAAAAACTTTAACATCTTGTCTAATTGCATCTTTCATTTAATCTTATTCTCAAAATATTAAATAAACTTAATAATGAACCAACATCTTCTATATGTGGATGTATTTTATGATTCACAGTTTGTTTTATATAATCATCACAAAATTTATTCCTAATGAATGGAGTAATTGTTATTATTTTGTCTTTCTATCTTTTTTTATTTGTGTGTGTGAACTTGGGAATGGTTATACTCGTTTGCTACTAGCCACTGTTACTACTGATATATTATGTACTTTTATAAGAATTTTAGCAAATGTAATGCTAGAGTAATACACTCAGAACATAAAGGTGTATGAATGGCACATGACCTTGTGAAAAATGGACTTTTTGAATATATTCAATTTAAAACTCATAACATTAGAGAAAAAATATTTAAAATACATTTTAATCAAGTGTTAAATCAAAATTTAGTAAGAATAAAGTGTCCATTTATTCTTGTTCTCTCTCTCTCTCTCTCTCTCTATATCTATATATATATATATATATATATATATATCTATATATATATATATATATATATATATATATATATATAGAAGGTTGAGTAAAATACATTGGTTAAAAAGAATGAATATTTAAATCAGTCCATAACATCATATCTAAATATGTTTCAATTGATTTAATTACAATAGTTAGAAGCCTGAGAGTTATCTCAGTATATGCATTTTCAACAATAATTCAAACTAATGAAAATATATAATAGAATATGCAAGTAAGTATTTGCATAAAATCCCTATATCTACTCATCCAATATCCCCAGAATAGTTTCTAGCATGTGGCTTTCATCAATGAGGATCCTTGGATTTGAAAGAATTGCACCTAGATCTTAGGCCCTAATGCAATCCTTCAGCAGGCATGTTTTACCTATTTAGTTAACTATAAAGCTGAAATGAAACACAATTATCTTTTCAGTCCAAGCTCATTTATTTGGGTAATATATAAATCTGAACCCAGTATAATATTTATACATTTTAGGGTATTTGTTTTTTTAAAAGCCACAGTTATCATCATCCTATAGCCAAGATTAATGTGAAAATCTTTAAAATATCACATGAATACCAATTCTTATGCTTACACAAGCTGTTAATACATTATCAAACTCTCCATACAATAGTACCAACCAGTGCAAGACTTAGTAATCAATGGATGAAAGGAGGTTTGTGCACAAACTCGTTTCTAGGGTCTACTCAACCAATACCCTCAGACTAGTTTCTAGCATGTGGCTTTCATCAGGGAGGAGCCTTAGATTTAAAAGCATTGCATCTAGATCTTAGGATCTAATACAGCACTCCAGCAGCCACTTTTTACCCATTTAGTTAATTCTAAAGCTATAAACCCAATATAAAACACAATAGTATTTTCAATCCCAGCTAATTCAAATGTATAATCATATAGATCTGAACCTAGTTCAGTATTTATACATTTGGTATCATTGGTTTTTAAAAGCCAGAGTCACTATCATTCTATAGGCAGGATTGGTATAAAACCACTGAAACTTTACATGACAACAATTTCTTATGCTTACATAAGCTGTTAATTCAGTAGCAAACTCTCCATACAGCAGTACACCAGTGCAACCTTAATAATCAACAATTGCAAGAAGATTTATGCATAAAATCTCTATCTATTGCCTATAGAATAATAATGATTGTGGTTTTAGTCATTAAAATTTTCTGATACTGAACTATGAGATCTATGCCAGTGAATGAGCTTGAATTGAAAACGTGATTGTGTTTTTATCTTGGTCTGATAGCTTTATAATTAGCTAAATAGGTAAATGATGGTGGTTGGAAGGTTGCATTACATCCTTAGGTCTAGGTGCAGTGCTTCCAAATCCAGGGCTCCTCACTAATAAAAATCACAAACTCAAAACTGATTGGATATATTGGATAAACCAAAAATTTATAGATACTGAACTAGGTTCAGTTCTATATGACTATACAAGTGATTGGGCTTGGATTGAACACATTATTGTGTTTTCATTTTGGGATCATAGCTTTATAATTAATTTAATAGGTAAAAGGGATCTGCCAGAGGGTTGCATTAGATTCTAAGATCTAGATACAGTTCTCTTAAATCCAAAGTTCCTCACTGATAAAAGTGACAAACTAGAAACTAGTCTGAAGATATTGGATGATTGTGCACTAGATAGAGAGTTTTTGCACCAGCCTTCTTTCATCCATTGATTACAAAGACTTGCACTGGGTGGCACTACTGTGTGTAGAGTATGCTATTGTATTAACAGCTTGTGTAAGCATAGAAAATGTTGATCATGCGATGTTTTAGTGATTTTATTCATAATTCTTTCTAACCAAAGTGTTCTTAGTCAATTTTCTAGAAAAAAGCACTGCTTTATTCTTGATAAACTTTGCCTTATGCTTGGTTAAAGACTGTTTTAAATATTACTGTATGGTTTTACGAGTTTTAATCTCCAATGTTATTTATATATAAAGTACTGGAAGTATTCTATTATGTTATATATAGAGCTTGTATTAAATACATGTATATTGAAATATACTGAAGCTTAGATGTAATTAAAAGAGATTTAAATACAGTCTTTTAAATTCCCTTCAGTTATTCATTCTATTTTAAATAACTGATACACATGATCACTTTATATGTCAAAAAGATAAATGATCTCCATATACATATTTCATGCTGATCCAGCACTCATTAGTTGGTCCAGATCATCATCTCTGACATACATATATAATCAATGCTCAGTTTATATTGATAGCAAATCTTCAAACTTTAATAGACAGGCTTTACTTTTCTCCACCGTCCAACAGTGGAATGCTCAAAGGCCTTGTTGATGCCAATATTGTTGTCATATCCATGTTGTCTATAAGTCAGTCTGACCCCTCATATGTAGGACCTTAATATATCCATTTATTTACACAGAAGGGGGGATGAGTAGAATTCAGGCTTAATTTTATAAACTAAGCACTGATTATATATGTGTATGGGAGATAATGATCGGGACTAACAGATGAGTGCTGGATCAGCATGAAATACATTTAATGGAGATTTATTAGAGATCATTTATCTTTTTCGCATGTAAGTGGCCATGCATATCAGTTATTTAAAATAGAGTTGATAACTGAAGGGAATCTGAAAATCTGTGTTCAAATCCCCTTTAATTATGTATATTAGTGGAACTTTTGTACTCACTATAGAACTTTTAATTAGCTGATTATATAATTAAAAAATATATGAACAATTTTTTATGTATTTTTTTCTCTTATATATGTGTTACGTGTGTATGTGTATGAATTACATATATCACCTGTATCTTTATATAAAAATAGAATAATTTTAAAGCCTAAATTATTAACATATAAATTATGGAAGTTTCTTGTTTGATAGAAAGCAGGTGTCATCCATTTCATCAAGGTGGATTATCTCTCTCTCTCTATTTCTCTAATCTCTTCAACTTTTTTTTTAAAAAAAAACAACAACTCATTTTTTAGATTATGTTTGAAAGGAAACCTAACATTTCCTGAAATGCACTGTTTATCTTGTTTTTTTAAGACTTGTCATACCAGATGCAGTGTTTTAAATTTTTTATATGTGTGTGTGTCTGGTGTATATTTTTATTTTCCATTTGTTTTATTTTTTAACATCAAGGGGGTAAAATATTTGAAACTGAAAAAAAAACTTGTAAAATAATTGCAAAGAATTGCATATTATAAGAAGTGGATGGATTTAATTCTACAATTTTAGAAACCATTTAATTAGGCTATTTTTAATTTTTAAATTCTATTTGATTTATAATACTTTGGTCAACTTTAAACACTATGTGACGCTACTGCATTTTTCAGCCAATGAAAATATATTTTATTTTTTAAAAAAAGATTACAATACAAATTTGTTTATTGTTGCTGTTGTTGCTATTTATTAATGTTATAATCTTACTGATAAAATGTTGTGTTCTGACCCTCTGTGCAATCATAGTTATTTATAAATACAAACCTTTAGGTACATTTCATGATTTATTATTCATAAATAATTATATCAATATATAAATAATACAATAGTGCTGTTCTTCACTCCATTGTTGCTGTCTTAGATTCCAGGTTGCACAATAGCGATTGTCAAGAATCTTGTTTGGCCTTGATCAGATCTCTGTCTAGTGCTCGCTCACAGTTTATGAGCTTTGTCTTCAGAACATTTGTGGTCCTGATCTGCATTATTTTTATGGTGTTAATAGACTCCAGTTATTGCTCTGGCTACAGGATATTGTCATATGTTCTCTGGATCATTCTAATGACATCTCAGCTGTTATGACTAAGGTTGAATGCTATCTAAAATCAAACATTATATGCACATATAATATAATGATAATGTGTGATTATTACTTTTCTCCTTTCTGTGAAGCATGTAGACTTGTATAGTTGCTTCCAGGATACCTCCTGATGTTATTCATTATAAACTTGCAAAGATGTGCCCTTACTTCTATGCTGACCTACTTGATATCTGCTCACACTTTGTTACTATTTGTACACTTCTTCCTCTTGCACTGAATATTATATACAATCTCATTATGGCTTCTCACCATATACTGTAGCATATTTCTATGTACTTTCTCTTGCTAATCTTGCTAACATGTATCTTTAGAGTATTCATATCCTTTCTCTGAATTCAGGGAACAATCAGATCTTTATAAAAGCAATTATTTACTCTGACTATTTTCCTTTAGTAATTCTTCTCACAACTAATACCTTTGCCTCTGGCTAAATTCATTAATGTCTTTTAGTCTTTATTTACCTTACACACACACTTTTTTATAATTAGCAAAACCCTTCCCATAGCAAGCATGTCTCCCCCTTGGTTTAAACTAATTCTTTAATTTTCTTCATCTTTGTTACATAAATAGGTTATATCATAATTTTTAAGGTATTTGGGTTGTCATTGCACTCTTTGGTCTTGGACTGGATTGTCTTTGAACTTTGTCTGACTCTTTGTCTTTTGAGTTGTCCTGATTAACAACTCCCACTGTGTGGTAGTTGGGCTTTTTGATTGTTTGTGTATATGTCTTCCTGATAGAGTGTTCCATTTAAGTGACTGGTATTCATACATAGTTGTTCCTGGTGCCACCAATGAAGCCTCCCATTCTTTGTTTCTACCATTATTATATATTTGCCTGAGTGCAATTACTTCTGTTGGTATCAACTTATTTACAGGGTACATCTGGCTAACACTTTATGTATCCTTTTACTTGGGATTTGTATATTTACTATATCTGATAAATATTTTCATACCTCTCTACCAAACATCAATTAACTTGGAGATTTTCTGGTTCATGTCAATGGAGTTACTGTTAAGTTTTTTTTGCCAGTCATTTCTTTAGACTTTTATTAATGCCTTCTTACCTCTTATATATTTCTTTTAACTAAATTATTACTTTTTGGACAGAACAGCAGGATATTTACATGCTCTATTGTATTTTTTCCACAAAATCTTTTAAATTGATTTGAGATTAATATTGGTCCATTGGCTGAAACAGTTGTCCCTGATATGCTGAACATAGTGAATGCACATTACAAGTAAGTGCATTATGAATGCTAATGAGTGTGCTTTATTTACTATATATACATATTAACCATTTTATAGAAGCATCACTTATAACTAAAAATCACTTATCTTTTAAACAGCCTATATGATCTATGATTATTCTTTGCCATGGCTTTGTTGTTTCAATACTCAAAGATTTTCTAGTTTTGGAGGGTAAATTTAACTATAACTTGCATTTATGGCATTGCTATATCCACTTTTCTATATTTTTATCTATTTCTGGCCAACACCCATATGAGAATGGTAAGCATTTTCATTGTCACAATGTCCAGGCAACTGCTACATAATAATTGAATTAGTTTTGACATGCCTTTCAGTAGAATGATCACTATAGAACTCCATAATGTAATTTTCCTGCATTAAAATTATTTCTGCTTTTGCCATATTTCTACATGCAATGTCAATAGTCTGAACTTTGGCCATCCTTCACACATTCATTTCTGCAAAATCACATTTCTTTTATAAGCTTTCATCTATTTTGTATCTATAGACTATTTATATATTGTTTGCTAAACCTACCATATTGATAGTTATAACATTCCTATCTATTGCTTCTGATGTGCCTCATAACTTACTAAAAGTATTCAGGTGAGGAATATGTTTCCCTTTCACATATACTAACTTCTGTACTCTTTTGTGCTATTTATTCCCTGAATGAACATGGACTTTGATTAACTTTGCATTCTTATCATTTGATTGTATTTATGTGTAATTTTACTTTAAACCCTATATACTTGCCTAAATCTCTTTTAAAAAAACCTGAGTTGTCCTTTTTATATATCTCAATGCCTTTATCATTATTTACAAATATATTTGTGTGTATCATGGTATAACTTAAAGGTTCATACCATTTTCTTTCTAAAAGATTGCAGTGATCTTCCTAGTTATTATTAATAGCAGCTGTGCTATTTTTGTTCCTTGGTTCACATTTGTTTTAGCTTGTCCAGTATTTTTATTGACTTTCCTTGATAATTGTATATCTTTCTTAAAATAAGAACTAGTTTACTTTCTCATTCTACTATTTATTCATTACTATGATTAGTGTTACCCTGAATCTATTTCTAATTTAACTAACACATCATTTATTTTCATCATATTTGTAAATACTGATGATATTTTCTTATTCTTTAAACTTTTTATATTCCACTTCTCTTTCTTTTTAGACTCTTTATGTTTTTCTTTTTTTGATTTAAAGCTACAACTTTTTTGACTCACCTTATTTTCACCTAGTAATGTATGTTAATTTGATATAACCCTGTCTTTACAATAGAAGAAAATTCTTTCTTTGAATCTACATGTATCATAACTAAGGCTCACCTAAAGCACATTATTAGTGAAGCCTTATTACTATCCCTCCATTGAATGATTTTGCTCTGTGGATTTTACCTCTTGATCCCCGTGAACTAGAACTGCAGATTTTTTGTCTCTTCTTCATTTAACTTAGCTAAGGTTGATGTATTAAATGTTGACAAATTATCTATCAACAATTTTAGGCAAAGGGCATGGTTTATCATCCCACAAATGAATTTGTCTCTTAATATCTCATTCAAGGAAGTACCAAAGTTGCATTTGTTTACCTGACTTCTTAGTTTGGTCACATTCTCTACTACAATCCAATTGGTTGTGGGAATAAAACTTTCCATAGTCATAAATGGCCTTGGAGCAAAATACTCATTCAATATTTCTATAGCTTTCTCAAGTGTCAAATCATATGGTCTTCAGAATTATCTGAGATACTAATGTTCTATATGTGGGTCACATAAACTTAGAAATATCACCAACCATAAATCTGACCTTATTTTATTTGTGACGGTATAGAATTTAATCTCTATATAATATTTTGACTTTTGTTTTAGGACTATAATAATTTTACAATATTATTTTAGATGGTATTATTAAGATATAAATTAAACATTTTGACTTATTTAAATAATAAAAATCCAATGTAATTATCCCATGTTGGGTGCCGTAATGTACTGATCACTTTTTGACTAACCTTTAATATAAGGAAGATATATTACCATATCATATCTGTACTGGTCAACTCACAAGTACGTAGTTATGATAACCAAAGATAAACTTATTGGATTAATAATCTGTCTTATAACTAGATACAATTTTACTGAGCTTAATTATATTTTTATTATAACTTTATCAGTGGCTAGCCAATGGATTATGCTGTAAGGAAATATTTATAATTAATTGAGTGATAACTATTTTTATTCCTATGGTATTTTATTACTATGTGATAACTTAACCCATATTATGATTCTTAATTTCTAGACCAGTATTTACCCATAAATTTCTAGCTTGTGATCTTTCTGTTTGATGATTAGTTATATAAATCATGTACACACAGCTGTACTATGTACTAGGAATAACAAGATGGAGATTATAATAAAATTAACAATGTAATAATAATAGTTACAAAAGTAGGTCAAATGTCTCTCACATAATTTCTAAAAATAAAGATCATTTTTTATTACATAGAAATCAACAATAATTATTTAAAATACATAATCAAAAAAGAACATATTTAAAATCACTTCAAATACATACCACTAAACACTTTAAATATATACCACTAAAACATTATTAATAAAAATAGAGAATAATACTATAGTTGATGCAATAAATGAAAATAGTGTATTCTCACTTCAGGTTTGAAAATCACTTCAGTTTATAGTTCAAAGTACATAAATTTGTTCTTTCCTCTAGAATTATAAATATGTTGATATGTGCATATATATATATTCAAAATCACTTTGCATACTGGTAATAATTTTGGTTTTAAAGTTTTCTTCCATTGTTAATAGTTGGTAAGTGATGTTTATACAATAGGGGTAGTCTACTCTTTTTGTTTATATACTGTTTTTTCCACAATACACACATGGTCTGGTCTCACAGAAAGCATTGGCTATGAGGTTACTTTTTTATATGAATTTCATTCACTTTTTTCTTTCTGCAACTATTTTATATAACACATTTAGCAGGCAAGGATATTTAAAGCCATCAGTAAGTCGTCCCTGGAGAACAAATATGATCAGCATTTATAAAAGTTGTGCTTTATCCATTCATGTTAACTCTTCTTTTATAGAAATTGTTATTTTTCCATTTCTGTATACTTTAAGTGAACTTGAATTTTAGGTTCGACAATCAAAAACAATTTATGGCAACAGTTCTAATGCAGTTCTAGTGCTAAGTTTGTTTTCCTTCCCTCCAAGTTAGCTGCCAATATAAAAAGAAAGAACAAAAAAGAAATATTCCTTTTACAGCCAACAATTTCTCAGTATATGACCAAATCCACACAAACCAAATTAACAAAAAAAAAATTTATTTTAATTTTTATTTTTAATTAATCTCATTTTTTATTTACAAAAGACGTAAATTACTGGATCATTATACCTACTTATCTGCTAATTACAGAGATAAAGTTGCCACAAAAAAAAAATAACTCTTTTTTTATTAAATATTTAACTTTTAGAAAAAAAATTGTTATAAAGTTGTTTTCTTTTTAATGTTTAATAAGTATGAATACTTTATTTGATAAAGATTTACTTTAGTGACCACATCATATTCGCCCACTAGTTTTTAAAACAATGAAAATAAAGCTCTGCTGTTACCAGATTGGAATTTCAGTTTACACTTCACTCTTATCCACATATTTTCAATATTCTGGGTATGTATGTCTTGGTCTTCAGGATTCACAAAGTTGTCCTAATGGACAACAACCGAGTGCATATATACCCCATTGTTGAGTCTGCTGATGTTATTGTATGCAACCAGCCATCTGAAATTTATGTGAGTACCTGGAAAAATGTACCGCTAGATTAGGGCCTCCAGTGTGACAGCTGTTCTATCTATAACTTCTGTCAAGGAGCACTTCCTTGACACTCTTTCTATACCACCAAAGACCCAATGACCTGTTTGTTCAGTCCCCCTGTAGTATTTTCAATGGAAATAATAGGTTTTGTGTAACTATAAAACTGTACATGTGCATGTAATTTGAATTTTTGAACCCAGAGGGTGTTATTTTTAATCACAAATCTAGATAGTTTAAATTCTTAAGTTATAAATGTAGATAGTTTAAATTCTTAAGTTTCAAATAATTTAAAACAATTATTTTAATTAATATAGTGTAATTATTTCAACTTCTTTAAAATGGTAAATATTTTTTTATTATCTTTTACGTTTTAATAAATTTTACTGTAATTGTAATATAGTAGCATGTACGTAAGATTTTGGAATAATAATTTACTTCTAATTTTGAAAACTAGAGGGCGAATATGATTTTTATGATGTAGTCGCTAAAGTAAACCATTACCCTTTATTTTTAAAAATATCCAATACATTTTTTCTCAGATAATGTAATTCAAAAAATAAATACATACAAAGTATCTAGAGAAAATCTTTATTTAATCATAATAGCATGGTTTGAATCACATAGCATTGCAGGAATTGATATATATTTTATATCATTGGAATCCATTAATTAAGTACAATAAATATAATAAAGAAATACAGTTAAAATTATTCTTTAATTTTATTAAAGAAATGTTCCTTTATTTTTAGTAAAATAAACATTGAAAGGTTTGAACCCATGTACCATAATGTTCTGGTGTTATATATATATATATATTTTAACGATCGGGGAAGGAGACTTACGTAAACTGCACTACAGGGCGCCATCTAGGCATTTGAACCTAGAAAAATTTATAAAGTAGGCAGATACGTAAGTCAAAAAAAAAAAAAAATTTTTTTTTTTTTTTTAATTTTGATTCCGGTCGTTAGCCCATGTCACTAGCTCAGTGGAATAGCAGAGATTTTAAAACATTTATAAGTTTCAATAGACTTCTATTCTCAAAGTATATATTAAATATTTAGAACAATAAAATAAAAGAAGCCACTGCCAGTAATTAACACACAAATAGATTTTTATTAACGCACATTTAAAATTGAAGATTAAATTTATTTTTAGATTTTAACATTAATATTTTTTTTTTTTTAAATTTAAATTACTATTTTAAATAGATCGCACAGATTTGCTTTAAAATGTTGGGTATAGATCGCTTACATAGATTCCATGGTCAAAAACATTTCAAAATAAACATAAATGATCAAAATACAAAATTATTGATGCCGACAATCGCAGAGGGAAACTTATAAGTAACCCAATAGTATTCACCATAAGATACTTGCGTTGTCACCAATAACTTAAAAGACATCCGAATAAATACATTTTAGATACTCACCGTAAGGTATCATTATTTATCGAATGTCTATATATTTTGATAAAATATGAAAACCAAAATATAATTAACCGCAAACGAATCCATGCAAGCGTCTATAAACAACTTAAATTTAATACATTTTAGTTAGAACATAATACACACACAAAAAAAATGAACTGGAAATGATTGCTTAAACATCTACATAAAAAAAATAGCAATAATTGAATTTGCATTCTTTAAGTCAGATAAGAGTTATTTTCAGTTATTAATTACTTGCAATTTTAGGAAAGTTCTTATTAGATAGACACAATAGTTTATACTTTACGGATTTAATAGATTGAGAAGTCCATCTTCGTGATCACTTTCGTAGATTTTGTCCTTTGAAATGAAACTGCGACTTGCCATGCATTTGGTCAGGAGCTGTCATCCAGAGGCCTCAGCTGGTTGTCCGGAAAATTAAATTTATTGCAGACTTCCACATCGTGAAAATCTGCAATATAGCTAGTTATAACGATCTATTCATAGTCAGCTCTAAGATAACAATTATAATAATAATTTGGCTTTTATATTTTTATTAGTCTCTTATCATTAGATCTTGAGATTCAACGAGCAAGACGTCACTAATCCATTCGTGTTTCAGTTATGGTCCGTGCTGTCATTTTCGTGTTTGGATTGGTCATTTAATTCCTTTGTATTCTCTTATCTGACCATTTAATTTATTTTACATGCCTCACGAGGTAGTTTGCTTTTGAACAATCATTTAATTAATAAGACAATCATTTCCATTTTCTAAGACTATAGAAATCAACATTATTTCTATTTTTAAAATATCAATCTTTATATCTTTACTTTTTACAAAAAAAAATTACTTTCAAATATTTTTATTTTTTAAAAGTTTTTAAAGTTGTCCATCATGCGATCTATATATATTAAACAACTTTTAATTTTCAGTTTTTTAAGTTTTTTTTTCTTTTTAATAAATCAAATTTTATTTACGATCTTTTTATTTTCATTTTAAAATAATGTAACGGCATATATTCCGTTACAATATATATATTGTGACCTTCAGTTTTTGCAATTGTTTTAAAAAGAAATTAAATAGTTTATTTTTTAGTGAATAAATTTTATTGTTAAATAGTAAATTGAGTGCATCTGTAACTTATTAGTCACTTCATAATGAATATTATAAGATGGTATTAACTTAAAGTTTTATTTATGTAATTTTATAGTATTTAAACATAATAGGTTAACTATTTTATAATTATAAGTACTTAATCATAGAGTTATTATTGATTTAAGGCACAAATGAGTTTACTTTGTTATAGTAATAAAGATAAAACAATCTTAGTTTAGCTGTTATATCTATTATTTAATTAAAATATCATAGAAGAACTTTAAAATAAGTTTTAAAATTTTAGAGGTTCTAAATATTTAAGTTAGTTTTAAATAAATATTTAATTTTAGTAGCATAAGTAATTTATTTTACAGTTTAATTAAAATATAGTGATAAATGCTAATTTAATAGCATTGTAATCTAGTTTTAATTAGAAAATCTTAAAGTTTAGCTAATTAGAAAGTTTATCATTTTTAAACCAATATTTAGCTCATGTATCTAAATTATTATTTTTGGATAAAGAATTTAATAATAGTATATGTGAGTGTGCATGCCTGAAATTTGCTAATTACTTTCTAGTTAAAAAGTCTAATGTTTAGAAGATAATTTAAGTAATTTATACTTTTTTTTTTCATGTGTCATATCATCGTCCGGGAAGCGAACCCGCTAACCCGGGACAACTGCTTATAAGGCAGTCGTGCTGACCTCTCGACCACCAATGCTTGACTATTTATACTTTAAATGTATACATTTTAAAAGATATAATATAAAATAATATTCTGGGATCTTATAAAAGAAATATTCTCATTATTTTATTAATATAATAATTTTTATTTTATTAAACAATGTAAATCTTTATTGTATTTAAAGAATGTATTTTTTTTTTTGTAATAGATTTCAGTTTACTAAATAACATGTTAAATAATTTTTTTTAAAAGTTGATGTAATTATAAATTAATTACTGTTTTGATTTTCTGTCTAGATTAAATTATAATTAGTCAAAGTTATTTTCAGAATTTTCCAGCAGCAACCAGAAAATTTTGAACTTTCAGTTAATTGTTTATCTGGGATGGACATTTCAGTTGTCAGTCATTCAATCAATGACCGTCACATGACTTACTTTATAAAAGTTTGATATTGTTAAGCCAACACACATCTATCTACAGACATCTATCTTCACACACCTAATTTGTCTATAATGCTAAGTAAAGTATACATTGTCAAACAGTAAATTATCTATTTAGATATCTTTTATAACTGAAAACTCTTCAACACTTTAAACTTCTACAAGATTTCATTATGGGAAATTCTAAAGCATATATTTTAGGAAGAATACTTTGTTGTCTTGGAAATTTATAGCAACAATGGACTTTAATTGAAGGTATTATTTCTGCATTGCAAGAACATTGTTAATTTTAATTTATTTATTATGTTCAAATTTCATTTTAAAAAGGATAATGTCTAAATTATATGTTAGAACTTTTAAGATGTTTTACATTAATATTAAAAAGATTTTAACTTCTTTTTCTGAAAGAACTTTATGAAATGATTCTATTTAAATAATATTGAATATTTTATCATTTTTTAAGTGTGTTCTCTTTTGATACAATACCATTTTATATGGAATTTAAACTATTTTAAAAATATTGAAGCACCCTTCAACAACAAGAGAATTTAAAGATGCTAATTGTTAATGGATGAATATTTATTAATAATCATTAAGGAATTATTTATTTATATGATTTATGGATGTTTGTTTTCAAAATATGAGTGTTTTGAAATTACTTTAAAGGAGTGAAACATTTGTCTCATCATGGATAAATGTGAATAAATGTTACATTTTAATATTATTATATCTATCTGCTATGAAATAATTTAATGTTGGAGAAGACTTTATTATGCATTTATTTTATTTAATGAAACTGATTGCTATAGTAGAATATCTGTTTATTTGAATTAAAATTATGTTTTAGAAGGAGAATAAAAACCCAAATTTGACTCTATGCTTGTTTAATTTGTGTACTCGTAATAAAAGATTGAAATGTATTAAATGTGCTTAATTATTATTTTAAATGCCTTGTTTTAAAGAAGATATGGAATTTATTTATTATTGTTGGTTTATGCAAAAATTTAAATTTATCATTGACATGTATTACAAATGCTTGCTTTATAAAATGATTATTCGTATATACAAGTGCTTTAAAATGCTGGTGAATCAAGCTGTTAATAGTAAACAATCAAACTGTGTTAATCCAGGCTAAGCACTTTCGAGGTGTTATTCCTCATAATCATGGCCAAAATGGTAATAGTTGTTGTGATATTATTAACTGGTAATATATGCAAATGCATATGTAAATTAATCAGCTTGTCCATTTTCTGGAGATAGCGAAGCATGTGTTGCATCTATTAATTACATTATTGTCATTGGTGATAAAATACGCTTCTTTTATCTTCCTTTTGCAGTCGTTAGTTTCAGTGAACACAATTTTGGGTTGGACTATGACTGGCCTGATTATTATTGTGTTAGCATTAGTTTTAAAAAAGAATGAAATATATTTTTTAAGTTCTCAAATATGTTTGCTCTTCAATTTTAAATTATGAGTATGCTCAATTTGATCTCCTAAATATTTATTTAAATGCTCTTTACCTTATCATATTCCATTTTAGAATAATTATTCTTCATTGTAGTCATCAGTAGATGATAAACTGTGCTCTTTAAAAGAAATGTTAATCATTTATCCAAGATACTACTTGAAATGCATAATATTCATTACATTGCTATTCTATATGCTATTATGAATATGCTATGTTTCTAGTATTTGTTATGCTACTTATTTAGTCAATAGTAATCCCATGTTAGAACTTCAAGTTTTTGCTTACTTCATATTTTTCAATTAATGTGATTTAATTTGATATTTTTTTGTTACCTGGAAATCCTGGAACATCTACAGAATATTTGAAAACTTTTTTATTGACTTTATACAGTATAATGGTATGAATATCAAGATTAAGAATTATTTATTTTATTGGTAATGGCTTTAAATATTAATTATAATACTTATATTATTTTATGTGCCATATATTTATTTCTTTGTATTTCTGTATAACTTTTTATGTACAATTTTAACAGATAATTTCATGCTAAGTTCTCAGAATATTTTTAGAATAATATTTTAAAGTGTCATATACTTGTCCTTTTTTGAAGTTATTTTGAATGTGTGTAAATGCTGTAAGAGTTCAAAAGCTGGTGTATATTTTTATTGTTTAATTATTATGCCACAATTTTATATTTAAGCTATATTTTGCTACATTTATTGTTTTTTAATGTTATACATCACTTGTTTATCATTATGTTTTAAGAGATAGTAGCATTTGTCTATCACTTATAGTTTATTGTATTATGCCAATGAGTTTTGTTATATTGCTGTGATACTGAGCATATAATGGTATATTTAGGCAAACCTTTTTTTTCTGATGAGTTATTCTTATAGATCTTGACTAGAGACAAAATCCTAGATTATTATTGTTATTATGTGTAGGTTCTTCTTTGAGTTGATGGCTTCGTTCTATTTTGCTTTGCTTGTCTGTACCTTAATGTGGAGATTTTAGTGATATATTATCTTTAAAGTCATATGTAATGCACAACCATGTCTTTATCCTGGCATTTGATATTTTGGAAGTATTGCAGAATGACCTCTATACTTTCAGTTGCACTCTTTGTTAATATGAGTGATTTTGATGTGTAGGTCTTGTAGATGTGTATAGCTAGCATATCCAGATGTTTTAAAACTGATAAAATATTTGATATTAAATTTATAATTGCATATGTGGCTACATAAAATTGTGTACATCCTCTTTAGCATTCATTACCAACCAATGATTGGTAAGATTATATTTTACTTAATGTATTGACTATTTTCACCTAGGGACTCTATAATAGTAAAATAGTGTACTAAATCTCAGAACTTATTGAATTTATCAAACCCATAGTAAGATTTTTTTAATTATCAGATGTCTCTACTATTATTTCTAAATTGTAATACATAATTTTTCTTTATAGTATTTTTTTATTTTGGGGAAGTTTTAATAATTTTGCAAGTTATAAAGTAATTTGATATTTGCCTTATTAAGTGTCCATACATGTTAATTTAATTATTAATTCATGCTTATCTATCTCCTTATCATCTTCTGCATCTTTCATAAATATATTAATATGACCACACAATTGTGTTTATTTATTTTTATGCATTGAAAATACAAGAATATAAAGAAATATGATATAAAAATCATTTTATTTAAAGTTATATTGCTGATGTTCAGATAACATCAAAGAAGATGATAAAACCATTTTATTCAACCGGTATAAGATCACTTATTCTATTTCATTTATTTTTGATAAAGCTATAAAATCACTTTACTTCATTTATCATGAGTTAAAATAATAAGATTACTTGATTTTATTTTAGTAGAAGATTAAGAGAAAACCTATTGGTGTGATATTTTGGGTAGCAACAAAATTTCTTTTCTACTCATGATATCTATATAACAAAATAAAATAAATGTGTGTTATAGATACAAATGTAAAACTTTAATATGTGTTAGTATTAAATATACACCCATTATATAATTCAGATATGATATATAAGAAAATTATCATCATTTGATTTTGTTGAGAAATTGAAGAATGTACATCCAGAGCAACACACAGGGATGACTTCACTTGATGTAGCAGAGCTATATGCATCGATTTATAGACCCAAATCGATCATTGTGGTAAGAGAAGCACTCATTAATTATGGAATGTACCTTGAGCGGGTCAAGTTTGTTGTTGCTTTGCTAGAATAGATGAACCGAAATATTTTTGCAGTTTTCAATCATGAATGGTATCATATGCTCAACGGTTGGCTGATGGGTCTTCCGATGAGTGGTATCATCGCCAGTATTATGATGAATGTGTATGGATGGATTATTGTGCCTAGATATATGAATAATGGATTAGTTCTGTATGCTAGATATGTGGGTGATGTCTTTGTAGCCACTCCAGAGGAAACCATTGAGGATATTAAAGCTGACCTCATAACAGTATCAGGCCTTAACATAAATGTAAATCAGGAAGAAGCATCGAACAGTATTAAATATTTGGACCTACAAGTAATGATTGAGGCTGATCGCTTTTATTACAAAATGAACATTAAGCCCATTAACATCAGAGGCCATATACATTACTTATCAAATACACCAGATATATATAAATTTGCTGGCCTCAAATCATTTTTACATAGAAATAACTGTTTGTGTAGTTTTGAAGCTGATAAAAGAAGCAACATCGAAACTTATAGAAATGAGCTCATTAAGGCACAATATAACCAATGAGCCATTGATAATATTATTGAGAAATTTAAAAGAAGGCCTAAGCATTTGCTCCCATATATCCAAAATATTTATAGGAAAATGCAGACGATCTTTTGCTCAGAGTTCTGTGTGTGTTTTCGTTCACCCTCTAATTTGAATAGGTGTATAAACAACACCAAAGATTATATTCTTCCTGTGCAAGCACAGCAGGTGGTCTACAAGATTGCATGCAGCAAAAACATCTGCCCAGCTGCATATTATGGGGAGACAAAAGCATTGGTTCAAACTAGATTATCCCAACATGTGCATTCATACAATAAGGCCTTAGCTGATTCATCCCACTCTTCCATTTTTGTGCAGCATGCAATGGCTGTGGATCATTTGTGTAGACCAGATGGACCAAGAGTATTGTGTAGGGAGTGGAGTGATTTGTGAAGGAAAAATTAGGTGTGTTTCATCATCTTGGATGAGAATGCAATGAACAAAAGGGAGTCGTTTTACACCTTGTCAAAGAAATGGCGAGTGGAGGCGCTCTGATTCTAATTTGCATATTCACCCAGTTTTGTTCAAATATTTGCATATCAGTATATCATTGAAAAATGATAAGAGAGTTTGTACTTCTTGATAATGAAGAGTAAGCCTTCAAAAACGTTTGGAGATTTACTAAATTGTTGTTATTATTTATAGAATGGTTCAAGATAATTTTCCTATATATCATATCTGAATTATATAATGTGTGCATATTTAATACTAACACATATTAAAGTTTTACATTTGTATCTATAACACACATTTATTTTATTTTGTTATATATTGTATCAAAGTACATTAATATGTAATTAATTTATTATGAATTCCATGTTTAAAAATATAAAAGTTTAAAATTAAGAGAATAAAATGTAAAAACTAAAGAGTAGGGGGGGGGGAGGATTTTGTATTGAATAAAATAAACTGTAAACGCCGTTTAAAATAATAAGTTGTTTAAAATAACAAGCTGTTTAAAATAAAAGATTTTTTTTTGTTTAAAAGAAGAAAAAAATCTTGTAATAAATAAATGATTTAAATATTTTTAAATGAATTTTTAACAAAATAATAAAGAGATTTCGTTTTATCTTATAATAAATAAATGTGCGTGTGTGTGTGTATGCAATTTTTAATATAAAGTAGACGCTAGAAGCTGATTTTATTTTCACAAAAATGAACGCTGCTGCTAAAAATAACATTTTCCATTGTTTAAAAACTGTATAAATAGCTCAATTCTGTTCATTCTTGGTTCGGACTTTCTTATTTTAATAAAATATTTTTGAAGTAATATTTCACAAATGATGCATTGTTAAAAAAACTAACATATTTGCAGTTGACCGATAGCCGCTCTCTATGCATTTAAGATCTGTGATTAGTTTGGAAAGTAATCATGTTGAAATAGACTACATGGACAGCGGAGTGCGGGGAACGCCAAACCAGCCACAAAATCATAACAAGTCACAGGATCCCCAAAGGAATCAATTACCGGACGTCAATGAATTAAGGAATAATTCCATTATACTGTTTCTGTCGTATTTAAAAACCTAGGTAATTATTTGACTTTGATATATAAACATTCCTATTTCCTTTAAAAATAAAGATAGACTTTATGTAAAAAACATTGAGCTTTTTGAATTAAACTTTAAAAAAAAGAATAAACTTTAAACTTCAGAAAATTAATATTTGTAATGATAAAATAAGTAAAAGCAGCTTCTATGAAATAATATTTTTGGTATGCACGTATGTGTGATTTGATCTTAAAACTTAAACTTAAAAAATAATAATAATAATAAAATATGATGTAACGTGGATAATTTATTTGTTTAAGTAATATATTAAAATGCTTATTTTAATTTTTAAAAAAAGAAGCGTGTGTTTCATTATAAGATAAAACGATTCATTTATTTTAAAATAAAGTAAAACATTTAAATTATTTTTCTTAAAATATTTATAATAGCTGGAATACACAGGCTTATATATACCTGTGTCTATATATGTAATAGACAGGTTATGAGCACAGACTTTCACATGACCCACCACTCTCCACACTATCTCATAACACTGATACACCTGAACATATTTATGTTTATTCTGATACGTGCGGGTAAGTATAAATGTTTATTTTCTTAATAAGAGTAGGAGGAAAAAAATCCAATCATTAATAATAGTATTTTAGAAAGATTCGCCAAGTTAAATCTATAAATGTTTGGTATTTAGTATAATGTTGTTATTATTAGTTTTAAAGGAGCGAAGTATTATTTGAATGGTTAGGGGGGAAATTTATTTTAGTTTTAGAAAATAATAGCAGTTTAGAACAGGTGAGCATTTAAGATATACCTTTGTTAATAACTTCATAAATATTCTACAATCACCTATTCATAAATGCACTCAACATAATAAAGGTCCCCTCAAATTACTAAGTCAATTGGACAAGATAGCCGACACACTTAAACATTTGCCCATACAAAGGCAAAATATCCAAGAAATTACTCGCCTTAAACTACAATACAAAGCTACCCAACAATCCCTGGCTGAATACCTATCAATTAAACGAGCACGCAGTTACTTAGCATATCAACACTGCTGGACTCGAGGTTACATCAGATGGGCCCTAGGATCCAACCAACAAAACAAGGCACCCTCATCGATCAAGATACACAGTAAACAATATATCGGCCTCTCCATGCTTTCCAAAATAAGAGACTTTTACAAAAGAAAATTACAACCTATTGGTGTCACTAACATCCATAGAGTTTTTGTTACTAACAACCCTATGGAACATAACATCACAGATGGTGATATTCTTGACAAACTGCAATCACTCCCAGAAAGTGTCCATCCTGGCATGCATGGAATTCCCAGATTTCTACTTTTACACCTAAGAGCTTTTACTATCCCAGTAATCCATGGAATGATAGACCTCATCGCCACTGGAAGTCATCACCTAATAAACCTATGTCCCATCTCCATGGTACCCTTTTTAAAGAAGCGTGATGCACAACCAGATCTCAATAACCTGCGTCCTATCTCGATGATTCCTCTATTGACAAAGATCATCGAGAGCATCATTAAAGACAAGATTCAATATAACATAATTAAACAACTTTCACGCTATCAATTTGCAAAAAAAGGCACTTCAACATCTGATGCTGTCAGCTGCTTCAGACTTCTGGTCGATCATGTGCGGAGACAAAGGAAGTCCTGGCCCATTGCAGTCCAACTTGATATAGCTGGGGCATTCGACTCCGTGAGAATTGATGTTCTTCTCAGTGTTCTGGAACAGCTAAATGTACCACCCGTATACATTCAAATGATTGAGAACCTTCTTTACAATCGGGAAGTGTTCTTGTCCCTAGATGGTCGCATTGCCCCGGGTTTTATGCCCTACATCTCCATCCCCCAAGGTTCTCCCCTGAGTGCACTTCTCTTTGCTGCCTATATCAATCCAATGCTGTTGAACATCGAGGCCATGTTTTCTGGTATCGCTGTTCCGCTACTTAATGAGAACATCAATCACATCTCCTATATGGATGATGTAGTTGTGTTTCTTTCATCCCATGATGAACTGGGTAAGCTAAAACAACTTCTTGATCACCATGCCAAATTATCTGGTTTCCTTGTCAACCCAAAAAAATCAGCTATTTGGTCAATTCTTACTGGCCAGAAGATCTCTGGTGGATTTGAAGCAGCGCCACAGAAATTTCTAGGATTTCACCTATCAAAAACACCCACGGTGATGCGTAAAGAGATACAGGACTCATTATTAGAGAAAATTGAAACCACAATCGCATCTTTGTCAAAAATATACCTTTCCCTATTTGGGAAAGTAGCCCTTTTAAATGCTCTCATTCTTCCAAAAATAATATACTATTTGGCAGGGTTCATCCCCACCAAGGTATTCATCAACAAAGTAGAAACCGCCTGTAGAAAACTGTGTTGGGCGGGCCGATCACCCGTAATTAGCTTGAGAATCCTCCAAAAGCCCAAAACTTTAAATGGTCTCTCACTACACTCGCTAACTATATTCAACTTACAACGCATCCATAATGTACTCTACAACATCTTCAAGGAAAATGAACGTGCTCAATGCCCACTTCCGGAAAAGGACATTCAACCTACTGATCGGCCACCCCCCAGAGGACGTGCCTTGCTCCTTCAACAGCAGATCAACTTTATCTTTGATAACATCAAACCAACATCAACCCTATTTCAAAGAAAACTTGCGTATTGGGAAGTGTTTGATCTTCTTGACCATCAAAAACAGAGGATCCCCAGCTGCCTTTCAATCAACATCCCTCGAATGATAAGGATGACCAAGCTCTGGAAGTTGCCGCCAAAAATCGTGGACTTCCTATTGAAATCGAACCTGCATGCCCTCCCAACAAATGCCTTCCTCCACTATAAAAGGGGGCAAGATATTGACCCTAATTGCACATTGTGTCAAAGACAGGAAGAGACTACCGATCACTTCCTCTTCGAATGCACAACTTTGAACAATTTAAGAACTCATTTTCAACAAAACATGACAAGAAATCAAATTGAAATGAACCTCAAGACAGCAATTGAAAAGGGCATATTCTCTGAGATCCGGCTTTCGGCCATAATTAACTTTTCCATCTGGGCATTGCGCTGTAAGCTGGTGTTCCAGGCTGAGACCTTGAATAATATATTCACAGCGTTTTGCCAAATACTAAACAAGGAAAGGGATAGAGATATGCGCACTGCTGACCCCTTCACAGCTGCACAAACCTGGGACTCCATTGCAATTGGATAGAGCTCCCCGCAACTTTGCTGTTTATTGGGTGGCTGTTGCTTTTCATCATTTCATAAAACTCAAACACGGATATTAATACTACCTACTAACAGCATCTCATTTTAATCTTCCCTGCTATGAACTTTAGACAAATTGGGTTTCTATGGTCTATTTTTGGAACAACAAACAAGTCACAAAAGTTTCCTGTGCAAACATTAACTCAAATATATCCTTTTTTTATTTGCATGCTATTTCATAATCATTTACTTGTTTTTTTTACTTTTTGGTCTGTATTTCTATGGTCTAAATGTACAATAAATTTGGTTTTTGAAAAAAAAAAAAGATATACCTTTGTTTTGTTTTTGGAACAGACTGAGCTAGCAGATGTTCAGGCACCAAATTGTACTGGTCAGATGGACGTGCTAATTTAATGTAATTAGCTGGCACCTAAGGGATTTTCTTTCTTCTTTGAAAAAAATAATAATAAAGTGTTTGTTTGATCGGTACATATTTGGTAGTCGAGTGTTGAATGTTATTAATAGTTTGCTATTGATAATAGTTGACACTCTGCCTGAAAACCAACCATTTTCTGAAAGGGAAATTTAGGAGGACAAAATATCATAAAATATTTGTTAATATTTTATTTGTCGATGCTTAGTGTTTGTTATTTTCCGTAAGTTTAAGTAGTAGTTTTTAAAGTGTAAGTTTTTATAGCGTTAAGAGTTGTGAAGGTAGAAAATAGTAAACCAGTGTTAAATAATATAAGTAATCATGTTTTTGTTTGATTGTTTTTGGAGGAGGTTGGTTTAATATATATATTACATTCATTGTGTCATAGAACCGATAATACAGTATCAAATGGCTTTGAAGTCAATGCTGGAAGTTTGCAGATATAGACAAAGGCTGAATTTTTTGGTGAAATGTAGAAATTATAAAGTGTTTCCGAACTTTTGTCATGTAAAGCTGAATCAGTCAATACACAATATTAATGTGATCAATAGACAAGTTCAGGTGCTCATTCTAAATGGAGTTATAGCTGAATGTAGGAAAGAACTGGCTACAGCTTGCAACAGACTGAATATTGTTTGTCACAACAGGGCACCAGTTGTTGATATTATTGGAAAATGCAATAGACTAAAAGCACAATTGGAATTGAAATTTGACAAGAAGTTCCAATTTTTGGCAGGTAAACAAGGCATTCAACTGCAGCCACTGATGCAAGAGGATATCATAAACCTATCAATGTCGCAGATCCCAGATGGAGTTAAACCAGTTCTGAATAAAGGACCTAGATTTGTTGGGGAAAGATGGAAGTCCCCTAAGATGGAGCTGGTGGCTGATACTGAAGCTGGATTGGAAAAGAACCCTTTTAAGGATGCTTATATAGCAAAAGTTGCAAGAGGTTTGCGACTTAAAATTATACAGCCACAGAGAGATCAGTGGAGAGACAGGATAGCAACAACACAAAGGTTTATGAGCCAACAGAATATTACAGTAATGAAAGAGGATAAAGGTAATAGATTTGTTATTATGGACACTGTGGATTATAGGTATAAAATTCAACAACAAATTGACAAGCTAAAATTCCAAAAAGTGCCTGAGATTAATTTCAAGTTAAACAAAGATAAATTTGTATCGTTTGTGCTTAGGCCACACACATTCAAAGCATTTACTAAGGCGGAATACCTGCAAATATATCCTTCAGCCACTACTCCCCCAAGAATATTTGCAAATGCCAAAATCCATAAAGAAGGTGTGCCTTTAAGGTTGATGATTGACTTTGGCAGAGTACACTACTATAAAGCAGCCAAGATCATAAATAAGTGGATCACCCAAACTACTGGATATGGAGAGTATGCTGTCAAATCATCATTTGATTTTGTTGAGAAATTGAAAAAATGTACATCCAGAGCAACACACAGGGATGACTGCACTTATGTAGCAGAGCTATATAGATCAATTGATAGACCCAAATCGATCATTGTAGTAAGAGAAGCACTCATTAATTATGGAATGGATCTTGAGCAGGTCAAATTGGTTGTTGCTTTGCTAGAATGAATGAACCAAAATATTTATGCAATTTTCAATCATGAATGGTATCATATGCTCAATGGTTGGCCAATGGGTCTTCTGATGAGCGGTATCATCGCCAGTCTTATGATGAATGTGTATGGATGGATTATTATGCCTAGATATATGAATAATAGATTAGTTCTGTATGCTAGGTATGTGGATGATATCTTTGTAGCCACTCTGGAGGAAACCATTGAGGATATTAAAGCTGACCTCATAACAGCATCAGGCCTTAACATAAATGTAAGTCAGGAAGAAGCATCGAACAGTATTAAATATTTGGACCTACAAGTAATGATTGAGGCTGATCGCTTTTATTACAAAATGAACATTAAGCCGATTAACATCAGAGGCCATATACATTATTTATCAAATACACCAGATATACATAAATTTGCTGGCCTCAAATCATTTTTACATAGAAATAACTGTTTGTGTAGTTTTGAAGCTGATAAAAGAAGCAACATCGAAACTTATAGAAATGAGCTCATTAAGGCACACTATAACCAACGAGCCATTGATAATATTATTGAGAAATTTAAAAAAAGGCCTAAGCACAGGTTTAAACATGATAACTGCAAATTTTGCTCCCATATATTCAAAATATTTATAGGAAAATGCGGACGATCTTTTGCTCGGAGTTCTGTGTGTCTTTTCGTTCGCCCCATAATTTCAATAGGTGTATAAACAACACCAAAGATTATATGCTTCCTGTGCAAGCACAGCAGGCAGTCTACAAGATTGCATGCAGTGAAAACAACTGCCTGGCTGCATATTATTGGGAGATGAAAGCATCGGTTCAAACTAGATTATCCCAACATGTGCGTTCATACAATAAGGCCTTAGCTGATTCATCTCACCCTTCAATTTTTGTGCAGCCATTGGGTCATTCGTGCAGACCAGATGGACCAAGAGTATTGTGTAGGGAGTGGAGTGATTTGTGAAGAAAGATTAAGGAGGCGTGTTTCATCATCTCAGATGAGCACGCAATGAACAAAAGGGAGTCGTTTTACGCCTTGTCAAAGAAATGATGAGTGGAGGTGCTCTGATTTTAATTTGCATATTCACCCAGTTTTGCATATCAGTATATCATTGAAAAATGATAAGAGAGTTTGTACTTCTTGATAATGAAGGGTAAGCCTTCGAAAATGTTTGGAGATTTAATAAATTCTTATTATTTATAGAATGGTTCAAGATAATTTTCCTATATATCATATCCGAATTATATAATGTGTGCATATTTAATACTAACACATATTAAAGTTTTACACTCATGACATCATGAATGTCATTCTACTGTATTATAGTTATTTTTAATTTAAGAGTTTATTCAGCCTTAATTTTAATTCTAAATTTAATAATTGTTTGATTCGATAACATATCATCTTAAGGATAAGATCGTATCTTATTACAGTTATTTGTTACTAGGATTACATTCATGATTGGTTTTTAGCCAAATAAAGAGAATAACAAAATTAGTGATTATGAGATAATCCATCATAAAAGAATCCCGATTTTATTTACAAATTATTTGAGAAAGAATTGCTATGTTTAAGATCAAATTATTAAGAAAAAGTTATATGGCATAAAAGAAGACATGTCAACTTAATAAAGAATAACTATTCTTTAAATCTGATCATTTTGGAAAACTAATCATGACAATTATAAGATTTGATTGTATTTTAGGATATGTGTTGGAAAAAGAAGATTTTGAAAGTAACCTAATCCTTTCTGTGCCTTATGCTTAGATTGTAAGAGTTATTATATTTTAAGAGAGAATATGAAAACTAATGGTTTTGATGCTTATTTTGTTCTTATTATAGCAGCATATATGTGCACTTGAGCTAGCCATGTATATTTTTATAAACTTATTATAATCTATATTATTCTGAGCTATAGCTGCATAATCCTGAGTTTATTATTAATACTATATGTTTTTGTGCTATGAATTCAAAAGTAGCCAGTTTTCTGATTAGTTGTTCCTGGCCAATGCAATGAAATGTTGAATTTATCACTTAGGAGAAAATAGGAGTTTTTTACTGCCTTGATAAGGACTTGTAGGAGTTGAAAGCACTTGGCAATAGTTATTTTATTTATATTAATGATTCTCTGTTTTAGCAATTGACAAATTGTTATATTGTACTTTATATGTTTTAGAGTATATAGAGAGGTTTAGTTGTTTAGTTTATCATTCATACCACTCTTTATGGTTGCAATTTTGGCATGCCCAATGTGGTGGAATCAATCAATTAGGGGTATCGATAGATCGATCATTGTGGTATCGATTCTCTCTCTAAATTATTGTGGTTATAATATATTTATAGAAATTTATAGTGGAGGGTTTACAACATTGAATTGCTATATTCTTGATCTAGAGTTTGAACATAGGTTAAACATGAAATTGTTTTAGATTCCAAGCAAGCTAGCCAGCCAGTATTGATCAGTAAGTAAATGTTTAGTTATTTTTTGCTATCGAAAGCAGTAATCTTATCTGCCATTTTATTTCTTGAGTTATCTATCATAAATATAAATAATAAATATATGCCAGGTGGGATTGCTAATCAAATTCTTAAATTAGTTTCTGGTCATTGGTACTGTTGTCTAATTGTTACTTACTTTTGTAACAAATGATTCTTGAGTAGAATGAGAGATTGGATTATTACTTATATATACAAATATTGAATGTTCAGTATAAGAATTGTGTGTTGCTTTATTTAAAATGCCATAAATTCTTACCATCTGGTACTTGACAGGCCTAGTGAGTATAGTCTTGCTTTTTTGCTGTAAATGTCAAAAAAGTTTGTTTTTTTTTGCAATCTAAACATATCTATATATAGTGAAGTTGAAGTTTGCCAATGTAAATCTTTTTATCTATCAGAAACTTCTGATTATCAGTCTTTATCTGTTCTAGAAACTTTGTAGGCAGTTGCTTTGGAGATCATTTGATATTTAAGCATCCAAATGGTAGGTTGAGCACAATAATTTTCCTCAATTGATTAAACTGAGATATTTGTTTTCACTTTATTATTTGAATAGGAAATGATTAAAACAGGCAAAACTGTCCATACAGTAGTGCCACTCAGTGGAGAGTTTTGCTTGTTTTAATAACAGTTATGAGCAAGCATAAAAAATGGTGATCATGTGATGTTTAATAGGAAATGATCTGTGAATTTTTAGTTTTTGAGTCTGCCATTGTATTGCTATAATAAATAGTTTAACATTGTGGTGAAAATAAACAAGTAGGAAGTTTCCTGGATCGATTCTCAGCATAGAAAAAGTCAAGTAACTGAAGCTGTTATGCCCCAGTAATCAATTTTTGTGCACATAATCTGATCATATGTCCTGTGCAGTTCCTTAGTCCAATGTTAAAAGTAGCAGACTTGAAAATTAGTTTCCTGAATTGATTCCCAAATGTGGAAAGTATAAAAAGTTCAGTTTGATCAATTTAAAAAAAAATATTGATCTTAACTATGATTATCTCATTTTATTAAAATTTTATCATTTGACAATTAAGGGTCATTTGTTTCTCCAGACTAATTACTGGATTATTGTTCTTATGTGAAGAAGACTAATAAACCAGTGACTACTTTATGCATATGGTGCTCATTAATTATTTAAACTTACAATAAATGACTCTGGAATACAGAAAAATAGCATAAATTATTATTCCAAATGCAAAAGAATGCTGTTATGTTATTAAAATTTACCTGCAGTTATGTATAGAGCTTAAAGACTGTGTTGTTATGAATTATAGATAATAATTTTTATGTCAAAAAATCTTCCACGATAAAGAGATTGGGAAAGAATTATTTTTATTATGTATTATAACCTACAGGATTTGGTGCAGCCAAAATTCACGGATCGCAATTCAGCTCTGTCACATCCTGTGCTTAAACTTATAAACTTCTAGCAATAAAACCATCATTTCCATTTACTATCGGTATTTTTTCATTTAGAAGTAAAAATACTTCCTTTTTGAATGAATAATTTGGGTTTCATTAGTTGTTTTACTTTGATCAGTTTTATATCTTTCATTTATAATTGAGATTATGTTGTTGTTGTTTTTTTTGTAAATATATAAAAAACAGTTACAAACTAAATATTTTCACAATTATTTATTTTTCTATTGACATTGCCAAGAAATTTAATTAAATTACAATATGAGAATAAACTTATCTTCTCTTTCAATCTCCCTCTTCTACTCTTTTATTTACATTACTTTTTTTTTGCTTCAGTTGATGTGAAAAGCGATTTGCATTAACAGCGCTATTAAAGAAAGCTGTTGTTAAAAAAATTTTTGCTTTTAAAAAGATGTGATTTATAAGTAAACAAAGTACAACTCCTTTCACAAATTTTAAAAGTGAAGAGCTCGTAACTGTTGTTTTATCGTGAAAGGTTTAGCGTAATATATAATGATTAAAGGCAAAACAATCTTTAATAAATAGTTCATTTCAATACCTCTCTCATAATCTGAGTGAGAATCTGTGAAGAAAAAATTCTCTTACTCATTAGATTTGCCAAATGATGATTTGAGCGGGTGATTTTAGCCTTGTTTTATTCTATTACTAAGAATAGTTAGACATCCATTTACTGAATTAACATGTAAGATAGATGTTAATGCAAAACTAGAGACTGAAATTATTAAAAAAAACTATATTCACAGCTGATATTCCTAATCTTCAGAAACATTCCAATGAATTTAAATTAGAACTAGTAAATCGTTTTCAAATATTAACAGATTTTGAAAATGATTCATATTTAAATGAAATCATTAAAAAGACAACTCGTGCACTTTAAAAAATTGCAATAAAGATAGCTGGCATATAAAAAAAATAGCAATTTACCAGTAAATTTTTAATGAGACTAGAAAATTTATTAAAAAATAAGGAATATAGAAATATATAAAAACGCGTTAAAAAGGATTGAATATTTCGAATTTGTAAAATAGGACAAAAAGGAGCTGATAACAATATAAAAAAATATAATTGCGAACTAGCAAGGATAGCTATAAAAGAGAATAAGTCTCAAGAGTGTAAAGCAACAGCTTGGTAGTGGAAGGAAATTTATTTCTGGGATAAAAAAAAATGATGGAACTATTACTAAAAAGTGAAATGGCATCATGAAATGTATAGAAAAGTTCTGTCAAGAATTATATAGTAATAAAGAATAAGATCCTACAACTACTATATCTTCTAAATTGCACAAGATTTTAAGTGAAGAAGTGAGACATGTAATTAAATTTATGAAGAAGGGAAAAGATCCATGTAATGGTGGAATTATAATCAATATCTTAAAAGAAGCAAGAAATAGAACAATTTTGGTAAAGCTATATACTAAATGCCTAAATGATGAAGATGTACCAAATGATTGGAAGAATGCAATATTAATATTAATGTTCAAAACAGGTGTTAAAAAGATGTATCAAATGATTGGAAGAATGCAGTATTAATATTAATGTTCAAAAAAGGTGTTAAAAAAGATGTTAAAAATTACACACCTATGAATCTCATCACTTCTATACAAAATTTTTATAAAGATAATTACAACTTGTCTACAGGAAACTTTAGATTTTAACTTAAAAAAATAAAAATGTTTTTTTTAGTACAGTGGGTCATATTGAATTATTAAGAGAAGTTATAGAAAGAACCAATGAATATGAGTTAGCATTATTTTTTGAATTTGTAGTTTATGAAAAGGCATTTGTTTGATTCTATAAGCATTTCTTCAGTGATTAAAGCATTGGAGCATCAGGATGTAGACCTATTCTTATTTTGAAGAATATTTATAAAAATGCAATAGCAACTATGATATTTCATAATGATACTAGGAAACTTAATATTGAAAGAATGTATGACAGGGATTCTCAAAACTTTTTACAGCAGTTCTAAAAGCCAGAAATATTTTGTAAATTAAAATGGGAAGCCAAAGGAGTAAAAGTAAATGTAGATTATTTAAATCATCTAGATTTTACAGATGATATAACTGTTTTTGCAAATAATGCTTTAGAGCTTCAAGAAGTATTGCAAGAATTATCAAATGAAAGTAAGAAAGTAGGATTAAAAGTAAATGTTAAAAAAAACTAAATTAAATTTCAATGGATTTTTTTTCAAAAGATGAAAATAAAGATGGATAATGATGAGTTAGAAGAAGTTAGTAACTACAAATACCTTGGTCAGATTATTATTACAAATGGATACATGATGGCATTAACCATAGAATCAAACTTGGTTGGGGTATTTTTGGTAGAAGTAACTTAATATTAAAAGGAAATATGTGTATACATTTGAAAAGAAAGGTTTTTAATAAATGTGTTTGACTAGTTCTTACTTATGGATCTGAAACTTGGACATTTAACAGAAAATCAATATAAAGACTTCAGACCACTCAAAGAAGTATGGATGGATGCATGTCAAGAGTAACAAGAAGAAATTGAAAATGATATACATGGATAAGAGAACAAATTGGTGTTATTGGCATCATTGAAAGAATTTAAGAGACAAGTGGAGTTGTCTGGACATATTAGTAGAAAAGATGGTAATAGATGTACAGTTGAAATCTTAAACTGGGATTGGAACCACATGTGAAATGGATGAAATAAGAAAATATGCAGAAGTGATGTGGAGAAGAGAGGTCAGAGTTCAAAGAAAATGGATTGAATTTGGAGAGACCTTCATCCTGCTGTGGACTGATAATGGTTGAAAATAATGCTGAAACTAATATTAGGTGTATTGGCTATAGGAGGGTAACCTGAAGAAAAAAAAAGCCTAAATGTAACTGAAAATTTTCTTTCCAAGTTTACTCAAGATTCAAATCATGAACATAACATGACAGATACACTATAGCAATATTCTGAGGTTCATTTCAATTTAATATATAACATGCTTAAAAAATGTAATATGTATTGAACATAAAATAGGTAGTGTAATAATTACATAAAAGTCATATGGGTGTATATCTATGATTTAAAAAAATAAAATTTAAAAAACTGTAAATTTAAATTTCAAAATTTTGCACATACCTACCATTATTTCATTAATCATCTCTTTGTCAACATTTACCCCGCCACACACACACACTCAATGTGCAGTCAGTCAGTCACCTGATTGCTATTACAGTGAACATATTAATTTACATTCACAGTGATATTGCTGTAAATTAATCAATATTTTTTTTATTTAAAATAACACCAAAGTGTTAAGTGAAAATGAAAATAATTAACTTAGCAATGAAAGAAAAAAACATTCATCTTAGTTTGAAGTATATAAGTACATAAATCTGTCTTTTTCTTTTTTTTTTTTCAAATTATTACAGTACTGTGATGTTTTTTTTTATTGTTATTCATAATGATATCTTAGTAAGACCAATTTTTAAATTAAATTATGTCATAAGTATATGTGTTAAAAATATGTATTATATAGAATTTGTTATTAATTATGTTTGGTACTATATATCATTAATATATGATTGTTATCAATAGAAATCCACAATGAACTGTTAGTGATAGAAATTTTAATTTAAAATGATTTATTTTTGTGTGATTTATTAGCTTTAATTAAAGTACCTAGTTGTCAGAAGCTACTGGAGGTAAAGAGTTTGGAGCCAATCAGAAACAATAAGTCTGCTCATATTGTATAGAGTTGAAAAAATATTAATAAGCTTGCACTATATTACCCTTAATTTAGCTTTAAAAACAAAATAAGTTTATATAATCTCCTTATCTTTTTTATTATTTTTTGTTAAATAATAAGTGTTTCTAAATGTTTATATTTAGATTTTATTGAAATTCAATTCAATTTATTAAGCATGTAAGAACAGATTAGTAGTAATTCCAGGAATTAGTTTACATTGATGTAAGAAATCATGACAATTCATGATTTATTTATTGTATATAATACATGGCAGAATTTCTATAATAATTATAATTTTATTTTTTAATATAAAATAAATCATTATTTCTAGTTATATTAGGAATTCTATAATTTGTATTATGAATAAATTCTGATGTATCATATTTACATAAAATGCTTTTTTAAAAAACAGTACATCATTCAACATGCATTTTCCATAAGATATGGTTCACTACTCACAGGTAATTTTAAACCTACATGCTTAAAGTACCTTTTCATTATATTCTGCAGTTATTCCTCATAACGTTTTGTTTTAGCATTCCAAACAACAGAACAAGAATTAATTGTAGTAACAAGCATTACATAAAATAAATAAATATGTGATTGCTTATGTAAAACATTTTTTAACCTTGATATAATTCCAGTAATTCTATTACATTTAGGAATAATTCTATCTGAAGTGAGTTAAAAAAAGACTATTACTATTAAACCAAACACCTAATAAATGTGTTATTAACAAAATAATGAAAAAAACTGGCTAATGTTTTATTACAAAATGAGACAACAAATGTTTTCTTAATATAACAATCATCTGATTTTTTTACACCAAATCACAAAGTTATTTATAGAACTCTGCAACTTTAAATGATCAGATAAATTATAACTTTTAAGAAATAACTTTATATCATCAGAAAACTATAAAATTTCAACTGCTAACAATTTCAGATATATCATAAGTGTATAATGAAAATAAAATTGGTCTAATAGTGTTTCCTCCAGGGATACCACTTTTATAATAATAAATCTTAGATTTTTTGAATTTGTAATAAACATAATTTGGATGATCAGTCAAGTATGATTTAATAGCAAGTTCAATCAAGTGAAAATTTAATTATATTAGAGAGGAAATGAAATAGAATATCTTCTATTAATATCATTCTTATTGTATTTTGTGTTGTTTTTTTCTAAATTCAATTTTAATAGTCCAAAGAGTTTTTATTATTTGGACCTATGCTTTATCAAAACATATATACAAAATATTAATTTTGGAAAAATCACTATTTGTTTGTTAAAATGTATTTTATTAAGTATGGCAACTAAAACGAAGCCTTTTGTTTTGATTATTTACTTCATTTATTTCTCTTTATTAGTAAGATTTTTTCGAAGTTGGTAGTTTAAAGTTTAAACTAATTTTGTTTATTAAGTTTGACTCAACAAAATCTGTAAAAAATTAAAAGATAAAATAGAAAATAAGAATTCATTCATTAAAATAAAAACAATAAAATAAACTTGAAAATAAACAATGAAAAATGGTCAAGTGTATTGATTCTACACAAATTTTAAAGAGATAATCATTCACATGAAAGTTTGAAATTAACAGCTATAGGTATAAACCACTAAACATCATATGATCACCATTTCTTCCCAATATAATTGTGGTGACTGTAGTTATTAAAGAACCAAAGACACCATAAAGTATTGTAACGATCCGGAGAATTACACTTAATGTGATCTGCACTACAGGGCGCCATCTAGGCATTTGAACCTAGAAAAATTTATAAAGTAGGCAGATACGTAAGTCAAAAAAAAAAATTTTTTTTTTTTTTTTTTAAATTTTGATTCCGGTCATTAGCCCAAGTCACTAGCTCAGGGAGTAGCAGAGATTTAATAATATAATATCTAATTATATTTCAATATTAAAAAATAAATAAAATAAGCCACTGCCAGTAATTAACATACAAAAATTTATTTACGCACACATATATATATATAACATTTAACATTTTTATTTTAATATGTTTATTTTAACATTTAACTTTATTTTTAACTTTTATTTTAGATTTTTAATTTACATTTTAAATTTTATACTATTATTAGTTCGCACAGATTTGTTTAAAAATGTTGAGTATAGATCGGTTACATAGATTCCATGGTCAAAAACATTTCAAATAAACATAAACGATCAAAATACAAAATCATTGATACCGTCAATTGCAGAGGGAAATTTATAAGTAACCCAATAGCATTCACCATAAGATGCTTGCATTAACACCAATAACTTAAAAGACATCCGAATAAATACATTTTAGATACTCACCATAAGGTATCAGTATTTACCGAATGTCTATATATATATTTTGATCGAATATGAAAACCAAAAACATAATCAACCGGTAACGAACCCATGCAAGCGTCTATACCCAACTTAAATTTAATGCATATTTATTTAGAGTGTCGAGTATGAATAGACTACATAGATTTGCATTTGAAAAGAAAATATTCAACCCTTGTTTAACCTTAGGCTAAAGGTTCGCAGTCAAACCAAACTTCAATCCATCTGATATATCGATGTGTTCAATGTAATATGAATACGGCAGCACAATTAGGTTAAGAGAAGAAACTGCTTCTCATCAGATAGGAATATTAGATCTATCAGACAAGAAGAGCAATAAAAAAAACACCATCGAAAGGAACAGCGTTCTATATCTTATAATCCCTTCCATAGGCAAAACAGAAGTGTGCGGCGTATAATAGCGATTCTGCCCATAGCGAATCTCGTACTACATCTACTAATTACACCAATATATCCAATCCATTGAGCTAATTCAACTACGAAACGAATAACCTAAGATTACCCTCCCCTAATATAACTTTACAAATCTATATAGCCATTCATGCCTGACTAAAGTTTAACATTTATGTAATTTAGTCTAACGAAAAACAAAAATCATAATAGAAACTTAAAAGAACAAAAAATAAATAAATGGAAATGATTTTAAATAAAAAAAAAAAACATCAAATGACATTATTAATATTAATTTACGTTGGTCAGATAGGATTCTATTTGTATTATTTAAATACGGAAAGTTTTTAATTTAATGTTCATTAATTATAAAGTTCTTATGGTTTTAAACAGTTCATCTTTATCTGTTGCTTGCCATGAACGTGAATTCCCACGCCGTCCTAAACGGGTTGATATTCTGTAGGCTGATTTATTTATCCATCCGGAGATTTTTGCTTTAACTGGTCCTCAATGTAGAAAACTATAGTTCATTTCTTTTTCTTTCTTAGCAGAACTGAAAGGATTGAAGAGTGCATCTTTTCAATCCCTTCTCCTTCGACTCCGCACTAACACATATCTGTCCTCTCGTAATAACTAATTAATTTATTTTCCAATCTTTTCTTTTATAATAATTTTGTGGATTAACTCAACATTACATCATGATGGTGAAAACCTTTTCATTGAGGTCCAATTTTCCGATGGATTTCTTTCATTTGCTAAAAGTTTCTATTGTTTTCCTATCTGACCGTTGTTTATACATTTAAATGCCCAAAGGCTTATCCACTTGGACTAATTAAAATAATCATTTCCATAACATTAATTAACCTGTTTTCCAAATCCAAAGATATATTTAAAGATAAATTTAAAGATATAATTTTATCTCCAAATCTTTTTAAAATTTAGTTTTAAAATACTTTTTCTTTAATAAAGTTTTATTTTAATAATTTTTCTCCTCTGTGCGATTTATATATATACGAGTTTAAGGTAGAATTTATTTTCAATTTTTCAGTCTTAAAAAAAAAATTTTAAATGCAAACTTTTTATTTTAATGTTTAATAATAAAAAAAAAATCTAACATCGTCTGTGCTCGTTACAGTATGGATGCTGAACTGAATTCAGATCTATACAATTATACAAGCTAGTGAACTCAAATTGAAAACAATGTTGTGTTTTCATTTTGCATTCAAAGCTTTATAATTAGATAATAAGGTAAAAGGTGGCTACTGGAGGATTGCATTGGATCCTAAGATTTAGGGGCAAATGCCCTCAGATCCAAGGCTCCTCACTGATGAAATCCACAAGCTAGAAACTAGTCTGGGGATATTGGATGAGTAGGCACTAGATAGAGATTTTATGCATAAACCTTTTTGGATCTATTGTTACTCTGGCTTGCACTGGTGGCACTACTGTATGGAGAGTTTAGCTATAGATATAATGAGATTACTGTATATATATATATATATATATATATATATATATATATATATATGTATTCAAGTGAATACTTCATACAATTTATTATAAAAAAAATAGATTCAAAATATCTAATAAATTTTTTAAAATTTTAAATTTGAAAAAAAAAAAAGAAGATAATTAATAAACAATAAGCACAGTGCAGTTAGTTAATGTGAATTTTTTTAATTGATAATTTTAAATAATTTATGGTCAACATTTTTAATTATTTCAGATAAGATTGATATGTTGAATTATGATTAGCTAAAATAAAACAAATCATATTAAAAAACAACCACATAATGTTAAAATTTTGTAAATTATTTTTAGTGCACTTAACAAGTATAAATTTGAAATTTTTTTTGTGCCCTGTAACAGTTCAGTTAGTAATTGCCTTTATTTTTTAATGAAAATACAATCTTGATTAAATGAAAGTTAGATTAATAAATGTAATGTGCATTTGATCATTTTAATAGTATAAGTAAATTTTTTGCTGATATTATTTACATTTATGAAGAGAAGCATTTTGATAAACTGGTACTTAAATTATTGCAAAGATTTATTATAAATGATAATTAAATAAGTTTCAAATCATTGTAATAAAAAAAAAATCAATTTCTTTTTATTTTTATTTTGCTGATATTATACTTGTGTTAACCAGAATTTTTATTCTGATAGAAATAATTTAATGTTATAAGATTATTAAATGAAAATTAGGTAAATAAATTGTGTTTAATAATTGTATACACTTTCCAATTTATTTTTAATACCCTTTTATTATTCTACATAATAAAAGTATACTTTATATTATGTGCTGAATACATTTTGTATTTTTGTTTAAAAAATCTTTATGTTTAATGATGAAAACTTTATTTACCTTGGATATGTTACAATTGGCTTTCCCAACTTGGGCCAATGTTTAATAAACCACGTATACCCTGAACAAATTCTTCTCAAAATGAAACATTTTTATCTGTTTACATAAAGTCGTATACTAAATCTTATAAAAGCTCTGCCAGTAAAAGAAATAGCACATATATTAAACACAAGAAAGTATAAATAATTTTAAACTGTATTTCGTTAAAAAGTCAAAAGGTTGCGATTGATATATTTTTTTTTGTTGTTAATATAAATTATGCTTTATTGTGTATAGGAGCGCACAGCCACATAAGTTTATGATGGTAAATGTGGTACCTTACGGAGAGTACTTTTGGGAATTTACTTCAGTGTAATCCTATGTAAGCATTTTAATAAATCATAAATAAGTTGGTGGTATTTATAATTGTGCTGCAAATATACACGTATAAACCCATTATCTTTCAAAATGTATTTACTTCAATGCAGCCTTCCTAAATAATTTAAATAATTTGCTTGTCATGCCGTGTGTAAAAATAAAATGTATAAAAAAATAGAACTCTTATGGGGAGGAGGTGTAAACGTAAATGGTCCTTAGGAAAACGATAGTCAACATTTTTTTTTTGTATATAGTCTTTATACTAACCGAATGTTTTGTAAATTTTGTTAATCGTGTACCGTAATTACTAACCCTAAGTAAAATATTTTTTTTTTGTTCATTTTTTTTTTAAGCAAGTTTACTGATACGTAATGGGCACATATGTACGTTACATTATTTTTTATTAGTAAACATAAAAAAAAAGTTCACCAATAAAAATTTCTTTTTTAAGAATTAAAAACTGAAAATTAAAAAATCATCTTAAACTCGTATATATAAATCGCACAGATAAAAAAAAAATTAATTATTAAAATAAAACTTTATTAAAAATAGAAAGGTATTTTAAAAACAAAAACTTAAAAAGATTTAGAGATAAAAATATATCTTTAATCTTGGAAAACACATTAATTAATCAGAAATGGAAATGATTGTTTTAATTAGTTAAATGTAAACTAGCCTTGGGCATTTAAATGTAAAAGCATCGGTCAGATAGGAAAACAATAGAAACTAATAGCCAATGAAGAGAAAAGCAATGGAATCGGACCTCAGCGAAAAGACCATCTCATCGATGACGCAATGTAAATTCAATCCTTCAAATTAATATAAAAAGACAAGTTTGGAAATTATTAAGGATGATAGATTATTTACGATGTGACAGATATGTGTTAGGGCGGAAGTGAAGGAGAAGGGATGGAAAAGATGCACTCTTCAATCCCTTCAGTTTTGCCAAAGAAAGAAAGAGAAATGAACTATCGTTTTCTACATTGATGACCAACTAAACTAAAAAACCTCCAAATGAATAAATAAAACAACGGCTAAATGGATACCAATCTTTTTAGGACGGCATGGGAATTCACGTTCAAATGGCAAGGAACATATAAAGATGAACTGTAAAAAAAAACCGTAAGAACTTTATAATTTATGAACATTAAATTAAAAACTTTCCATATATAAAAAATACAAATAGAATCCTATCTGACCAACGTAAATTAATATTAATAATGTTATTTGATATTTTTTTTTATTTAAAATCATTTCCATTTATTTATTTTTTGTTCTTTAAGTTTTATTATGATTTCTGTTTTCCATTAAGTTAAATTATATAAATGTTAAACTTAAGTCAGGCATGAATGGCTGTATAGATTTGTAAAGTTATATTAGGGGAGGATAATCTTAGGTTATTTGTGTCATAGTTGAATTGGGTCAATGGATTGGATATATTGGTGTGATTAGTAGATGTAATATCAGATTCGCTACAGGCAGAATCATTTCGTACACCGCATTCACCCGTTTGCCTATGGAAGGAATTAGAAGATGGAGAACGCAGTTCCTTTCTATGGAGTTTTTTTTATTGCTCTTCTTGTCAGATAGATGTCATATTCCTATTTGATGAGAGGCAATTTCTTCTCTTAACTTTTTGGTGCTGCCGTATTTCGTATTACATTGAATGCATCAATATATCAGATAAATTGATGCCAGTTTTGGCTGCGAACCTTTAGCCTAAGGTTAAATAGGGATAGAATGTTTTATTTTCAAATGCAAATCTATGTAGTCTATTCATACTAGACACTATATAAAAATGCATTAAATTTAAGTTGTTTATAGACGCTTGCATGGATTCATTATCGGTTAATTATGTTTTGGATTTCATATTTAATCAAAATATATAGACATTCGATAAATAATGATACCTCACGGTGAGTATCTAAAATGTATTTATTCGGATGTCTTTTAAGTTATTGGTGACAATGCAAGTATCTTATGGTGAATACTATTGGGTTACTTATAAATTTCCCTCTGCAATTGTCAGTATCAATGATTTTATATTTTGATCGTTTATGTTTATTTTGAAATGTTTTTAACCGTTGAAATCTATGTAACCGATCTATACTCAACATATTAAAACAAGCTTTTATAATCCCATCTGTGCGAACTTAATTAAAATGTAAACTTATAATATAATAGAAATTAAAATGTAAATTAAAATTCAAAGTAAAGTTAAAAATAATGTTAGATGTTAAAATGTAAACTGATACTAAAACAATTTTCAATCTTATATATATGTGCATAAATAAATGTTTGTGTGTTAATTACTGGCAGTGGCTTATTTTATTCTTTTTTTATATATACTCTTATATTATATTATTAAATCTCTGCTATTCCACTGAGCTAGTGACATGGGCTAACGACCGGATGCAAAAAAAAAATTTTTTTTTGGGGACCTACGTATCTGCCTACTCTATAAATTTTTTTAGGTTCAAATGCCTAGATGGTGCCTTGTAGTGCAGTTTACGTAAGTCTACCTTATCCGGATTGTTACAATTGGCACCCAATGTGGGGCACCAGTTGTAACAATCCAGAGAAGGTAGACTTATGTAAACTGCACTACAGGGTGCCATCTAGGCATTTGAACCTAGAAAAATTTATAAAGTAGGCAGATATGTAAGTCAAAAAAAATAATTTTTTTTTTTAAATATTTTGATTCCAGTAGTTAGCCCATGTCACTAGCTCAGTGGAATAGCAGAGATTAAATAATATAATCTAAGAGTATATAAAAAAAAGAATAAAATAAGCCACTACCAGTAATTAGCATACAAACATTTATTTATGCACATATATATAAGATTGAAAATTATTTTAGCATCAGTTTACCTTTTAAAATTTAACTTACATTTTTAACTTTGATTTTAATTTACATTTTAATTTTTACAACTTTACATTTTAATTTTTTATAAGTTCGCACAGAGGAGTTTATAAAAGTTTGTTTTAAAATGTTGAGTATAGATCGGTTACATAGATTACAATGGTTAAAAACATTTCAAAATAAACATAAACGATCAAAATATAAAATCATTGATACTGACAATTGCAGAGGGAAATTTATAAGTAACCCAATAGTATTCACCATAAGATACTTGCATTGTCACCAATAACTTAAAAGACATCCAAATAAATACATTATAGATACTCACCGTAAGGTATCATTATTTATCGAATGTCTATATATTTTGATCAAATATGAAAACCCAAAACATACTTAACCGATAACCAATCCATGCAAGCGTCTATAAACAACTTAAATTTAATGCATTTTTATTTAGGGTCGAGTATGAATAGACTACATAGATTTGCATTTGAAAATAAAATATTCTATCCCTATTTAACCTTAGGCTAAAATTCGCAGTCAAACTGGCATCAATTCATCTGATATATCGATGTATTCAATGTAATACGGAATACGGCAGCACCAAAAAGATTAAGAGAAGACATTGACTCTCATCAGATAGGAATATTACATCTATCTAATGAGAAGAACAATAAAAAAAAAACTCCATAGAAAGGAACTGCGTTCTCCGTCTTATAATTCCTTCCATAGGCAAACAGGTGAGTGCGGCGTATATATAAACGATTCTGCCAGTAGCGAATCTCCGACTACATCTACTAACTACATCAATATATCCAATCCATTGACCCAATTTAACAATGACACAAATAACCTAAGATTACCCTCCCCTAATATAACTTTACAAATCTATACAGCCATTCACGCCCGACTTAAGTTTAACATTTATATAATTTAACTTAACGGAAAACAGAAATCATAATAAAACTTAAAGAACAAAAAATAAATAAATGGAAATGATTTTAAATAAAAAAAATATCAAATAACATTATTAATATTAATTTACGTTGGTCAGATAGGATTCTATTTGTATTTTTTATATATGGAAAGTTTTTAATTTAATGTTCATAAATTATAAAGTTCTTACGGTTTTTTAAACAGTTCATCTTTATATGTTCCTTGCCATTTGAATGTGAATTCCCACGCCGTCCTAAAAAGATTGGTATCCATTTAGCCATTGTTTTATTTATTCATTCGGAGGTTTTTTAGTTTAGTTGGTCCTCAATGTAGAAAACGATAGTTCATTTCTCTTTCTTTCTTTGGCAAAACTGAAGGGATTGAAGAGTGCATCTTTTCAATCCCTTCTCCTTCACTTCCGCACTAACACATATCTGTCACATCGTAAATAATCAATCCTTAATAATTTTCAAACTTGTCCTTTTATATTAATTTGAAGGATTGAATTTACATTACGTCATCGATGCGATGGTCCTTTCGCTGAGGTCCGATTCCATAGGGATTTCTTTTTATTTGCTAAAAGTTTCTATTGTTTTCCTATCTGACCGATGTTTTTACATTTAAATGCCCAAGGCTGGTTTACATTTAACTAATTAAAACAATCATTTCCATTTCTGATTAATTAATGTGTTTTCCAAGATTAAAGATATATTTTTATCTCTAAATCTTTTTAGGTTTTTGTTTTTAAAATACCTTTCTATTTTTAATAAAGTTTTATTTTAATAATTTTTTTTTTTATCTGTGCGATTTATATATACGAGTTTAAGATGATATTTAATTTCAATTTTTAATTCTTAAAGAAAATTTTTAAATGCGAACATGTTTAATAATAAAAAAACAATGTAACGTCGTCTGTGCTTGTTACATATCAGTAAAGTTGCTTTAAAAAAATGATCAAAAAAAAAATATTTTACTTAGGGTTAGTAATTATGGTACACGATTAACGAAAACATTTACAAAACATCCGGTTAGTAATTTTACCAAAAAGACTATATACAAAAAAAAAATGTTTACTATCATTCTCCTAAGGACCATTTATGTTTACACCTCCTCCCCACAAGAGTTCTATTTTTTTTATACATTTTATTTTTACACACGGCATGACAAGCAAATTTTTAAATTATTTAGGAAGGTTGCATTGAAGTAAATATGTTTTGAAAGATGATGGGTTTATGCGTGTATATTTGCAGCACAATTATAAATACCACCAACTTATTTATGATTTATTGAAATGCTTACATAGGAATTACACTGAAGTAAATTCCCAAAAGTACTCTCCGTAAGGTACCACATTTACCATCATAAACTTAGGTGGCTGTGCGCTCCTGTACACATTAAAGCATAATTTATATTAACAACAAAAAAAACATATCAATCGCAACCTTTTGACTTTCTTTTTAACGAAATACAGTTTAAAATTATTTATACTTTCTCGTGTTTAATATATGTGCTATTTCTTTTACTGGCAGAACTTTTATAAGATTTAGTATACGACTTTATGTAAATAGATTAAAATGTTTCATTTTGAGAAGTATTTGTTCAGGGTATACATGGTTTATTAAACATCGGCCCAAGTTGGGAAAGCCAATTGTAACAATCCGGATAGGTAAATCATATTTTCAATCAACTTTTTAATGCATTTTAATACTATATATGATCTAAGTTTATTTTTATATGTACTGAATGAAATTAGAATTTTTTTGATTAGTTTGTTTATAATTGTGACAAAAGTCTATTGCATGTTGTATTACAAAAATACTGATTAATAATTAGATAAGTAAATCATATTTTAATATATTTTATGATTATATATAATCAAAATTTATTTTAATTATATAATTTGTTGATGTATATAAATTTTTCAATTTATCTTATGACGATAGCATTACTTTTAGGATGTTAATATACTATGACATCAATACATATTACAAAATGATTATCCTTTAAAAATGGTGAATTCTTTTTTAAAAATGCAGGCATTTTTTTAAGACTACTATAGTAAATTATCATATAAAGAGTCACATATTGATATCTACCTCTCTCTATATATATCCCCATACACATACAAAGAACTATAGCCAGTAACATATTGATACCACAATCCATTTCAGCTTAATATTAAGCTACTTGTTTATAACTGCTTAGTAATGATGAGAAAAAAAATGGCTTCACTTCTTTCTTTCTATAAAGACATCACATTTAATCACTCAGAAAGTGCAACATTTAAATTAATCAAGATATTATTCAAAGTGTGAATTAAATGAGTTTTAATATTTCAATTAATTTAAAATTTGTACTTATGCACGAATATTTTCTATATATATATTAAATTATGAGCAGGATGTGTTAAAAAAAGTAATTATTTTCTCTACCGTTATAGTTTAAATTTAGATAATTTAATTTGTACTTTTAATAGTATATCAGTTGATTTAAATTTCTCATTTGTTTGTAATGGCATAAATATATATCGTCTTTCTAAGTCTATGACAATCTAGGAGAAGTGAAACCATTTTTTTTTAGTCATTGCTAACTAATTATAAACAAGTGGATTGTAGCGATAAATTGATACATGAGTAGTTTTATTTTTTGTCTGTTTCTATAGTTAGAAGTATGCATGGATATTAATTGATAAATGAGTATCTAAAGTAAGGATAAAAAATTATTTCTGGCTATTATAAAACCTATTGACCTATGTCTTATTCTTAAATGATTTTATAGTTGCCATTAGAGAGACTTTTGTTTTGCAGTGTGTTATTTTACATTTGCCCATGTATATAGAGGGCTTTGTAATTATAAAAGATATATATATATGTGTGTGTGTGTATTCCATATGAGCAAAGTAGAATAAATTCAGATAATTCTACTTATGGGAAATCAAAGAGCAGCTATTACAATCTTGAACCAATAATGCAGAGAAGTGGTTTAGCAGATTTGTTGCAAAGTTGTGAGAACAGGATCATACTAAATAAACCACATTGTGGATTTGATAATAAATTATATCATTACTTATTTTAACAGGAGTTCCAACACCTTCAATAACCTGCCAAAAAAAGTGTCAGAAATTATTATTCATTACTTTTATCATTAATCATGTTTTTGCCATTTGAATAAAACATCTAAATTTGTGTAGGACAATGACAAAGATTTTACACAAATTCTACTTTTGTTTCACTCTTCTCTTTTTTTTTTTTTATTGTTTTTAATGTTGTAATTATGGATTATTTTGTGTATATATAAAATTATAATAAAAATAATTAAGTATAAAGGTGATAATATATTTTATAAATAACTGTAATAAACCACAGAAGTATTTTCAATTAATTTCTTAACTTTCTTCAACTTCAACCATTTAAATTTAGCAGAAATAAATTTCATCATTTTATATTACAAGATTCATGAAATTATAATGTCTGCACATTGTATATTAAATAAAGATATCCTATTCTATTTATCAAAATTGTTCTTTTCTTTTATTATGGATTTTCTCCTCATGAAAAATATTAATAATTTCCAGTCAAAATTGGCAGTAACCTCACATGTTTTTTCATGATCAAAGAAAGCAGATGCAATTAACAATTTATTAGTTCTCTTATTTTTTATACACTTATATAACAGTTGATGCTTTTTTAATCTTTTCTCAAGACTGTGGCTTGATTCACATATGTGGGAAGCCTTTCCAATCTATTTATTAACTTTAGGTGTAACACAAAGTGAAAATTATATAAATCACTATATACATTGTTCAAAAATTTAGCTTGAGCATATATGTATAAATATATTAAAAATATATGTAATGATTTATTTAATGTTTCATTTTGTGTTTTACCTAATGTTAATACATTGGTAAATAATTTAAAAAGTATTATTCCTATGAAATAAAAAAGTAATATTTTATATCAAATTTTATCTAAGTGCACGGCTTCATATATAGATGAATCAAGGTGTAGTCTTGAATAAAGATTAAAAGAGCATTAACTGTTATATAAAAGTATAACAAATAAGAGAAATAATGATTTAATATTGACATCAGTTTTCTTTAATCATGAACAAAACGTGAGTTTATTTTCAATTTTGATTTGAAAAATACTAAGATTATTCACAAGGATAGAAAACATAATAAAAAAAAAAATTAAGCAATCAGTTTTTTTAAATAGGAATAGGATATCTTTAATTAATAGACAATAAGCAAATGTTAAATTCATGATTCTTGGAATATAACTTGATGATGTTTACTTCTAAATTTAAAATTAAATGGTTTTCATGTGAAGAAGATTAAGTACTTCTGCAATTTATTATGGTTATATATATATATGAGGGGATACCCAAAAGTAACTGAAATTATATAATAAAAAATTGTTTATTTGTCTTTAAGTTTTATAAATTTAATCTCTTTTAAATTACTGTCCATTTGATCTAACCATGTTTTTCATTTTTCAAAACAGTCAGGAAACACTTGAAAAGTGATGCCTTTAACACCTGCAGAGTTGTTTTTTTTATGACTTCTAAGTCCATAAAAAAAAAATTGAGACATTTTTTTCTTTTGAGAGAATAAAAAAAAATTGCATAAAGTGAGATCAAGCAAATATTACTGATAGATAAGCTGGATCATACTGAATTTAATTAAAGTGTTTCAAACTCAAGGCTTTGAAAGATGACATTTTGTCAAGGTAAAGCTTACACTTTTCTCTTTGCCATAAAATGGGATATTTATATTTTGCTACATCATATAAATATTTCAGAACTTTCAGATAAAATGCCTATTCACTATGAACTAAATCTGAGAGGAAAATATCATTTGCATAAAAAACAATCAACATTATTTTGACTTTGGACTTCATTTGCCATGCTTTTTAGGGACCTGATGAATTTAACATTTCAATTAAACCTTTCATAAAGTTGTGTTTTATAAGATCCACTTGCTTGTAATCTCTTTCAAGCATTACAACTATTTTTTCTGTCCTTTTTTGGAAATGAAAACTGAATTTCACATTGTTCAAAGTTTTCAGTCATTATAAAAATCACAGAATACATTAAAACCCTTTACAGAACAATATGCTACATGGTATCATGATTTTGCATGGCAATGCCATTTGACAGATTAATGTAGATGGATTCCTTCAAAAAGTATATAACAACAGAAGCATATACTACAATAAACTGCAAATTAGAGAACAATTCTAGTTATTTTTCAGTACACTCTTGTATATTATGACTGACTATTATATTTTATTATTTTTATCATAATTTTATCACAATAATTATTCCTTAATGGAATTTTTTTTTTACATATATATAAAATAACATTGCCTAATACCATAATAATAATTATAATTCAAATAAAATAAAATAGCAATAAATATATTAGCAAAAGTCAAAATTTATAAATTTTTAATCACCATGGCTGTTTCACTTATTTGCTTAATAGGCAAAATCATAGTCAAAAGTGGAAACTATAAACTAAACTATCACAAACATATCCACAATTCAAATTTAAATTCCATAACATCAAAAGAAATTCTCATAAGATTGATGACTTCAGATTGAAAATAAATAATCAAAAAGTTTTTTGATCCTTCTTTTGATTTTATGTTCATAAAAGATAACTTTGCATCATCAAACAATATTTTATGACCAGTAATGTTTATAATACTGGATCATGGCCATTATTTTGTAATAAAAATTTTAAAACTTTTTTAAAATAATTTTTCTTACTTTGTAATTGGTGCTTTCAGATAATGTCCTTCAGTTTCTGTTTGATTTCTGTTTAAATTAGAATATTTAAACCTTCTAATTGAGATACTAATATAAATTGTGTTAAAATGTGTGGCAAACTACGATGATAATCAAATGTTATTATTTAGTTGAATGCTGATCAATTGGGGGATTATAAAATATTTAAGCACTAAACTGATAGTTGAGTCCCAATTTTGAAACTTTTAGCTTTTAGGTTCATTATGCTATCACTGTGTTAGTCTGTAGAGGGCTTATTATTTAAATACAATACTCTGTTAGTTAGTTACTCAATTTATCCTGAATAGAAAACTTAATGCCCAAATATTTGTTGTGATATAAGGAAATTAAATAGGTTTTTTTCTATGCATAAATATATGTCCCAAAACTCCTGATAGATATAGCTTTATTAACTATAAACAATTTAATCTTAGTTATGTCTTGAGATAATGCAAACTCATTACCTTGATAATTAATTCTCAAGCATGCTTTTGATTATATCCATATCTTTCATAAAGCACACATTAGTATAATGCTTGTCTTAAAATTTTAATGGTTGAAAATTTTCAGCAATGTTTTTATAGTAATTATGAATATTAATTATGTTTAATTTTTTACACTTTGATCATTAAAATAATTTAAATGTATAATAATTGCTAATAATAGAAAAGACTTACGGCGAGGGAATAAATTAGTTTCTTCAAAATGTATTTAAAACATTAATTGCACATCTTGATATCTGTAACAATCGCTGTGGGAGAGAACTATTATGTAGCGATATTCTTAAATATTTCAATTAATTAATAACTTTATGTGCTAAACTTTGCCAAGAATTTGATAAAAATCTTTCCTCATTGCTAGCTAATTAAAATCGTATTTCTCATTCATTATTTTAAATTAATATGTTGGATAATTTTACTATCTCTTTTTTCTGATGTATTACCAAAATTATTCTGTAATTTGGTTTATAAAAAATGTAGCATTAATGAAGGAAACAAATTATATTTCTTTATATAGAATAATCACCCAAAATTGTGTCCCATTTTAAAAATTGACTTAGTTACTGACGTTGTTAAGACTTCTTACATTTTTAATCTTAATAACGAATAAACTTAATATATATATACACTCATATATTTAGTTCTTTGGAAGTTCGTGTTATATTTAAAACATCCAATTAGCAATTTGAGCACACTCTCAACATATGCTATCAAGTTTAGCTAAATAATATAAAGAAATTAAAGATAGCAGTTTAGATGCATAAGTGCATTAGTTTTAAGTCTTCACTATGATGCTAAAAGCAAATATTCATCCAAAGATGTAAACAGTATTCAGGAGTAGAAAGCTCCTACCCTTGAGAGTGATTTGAGGCTAAATGGCCTGCATCCCTTTGTGATGACTCGCCTTGCTCTGCATGATTTTTGCCCATACCCTGAGGTTTATGGAAGTAACTTCCAATATGAAGGATCGATTTGATCATGCAGAGCATGGACAAAGGAGTAGATTTATCATTGAACTGTATAAGACATGCAAGCGTGGTCACCTACTATTCTGGACTCGTTCCTTGCTGATATGCTTCATATTAGTCCTTTTAGCTGGTGTCAAGCAGGATATCAATATTGAACTTTCATCCCCCTGATTATCGTGTAATATATTCTATGTTTAACTGTTATCATGTGTTGTAACCAAATTTCTAAATAAAAATTCCATATTTTATAATAAAAAAAAAAAAAAGATGTGAACAATATTGTACTATTATCTAGTCTTCATTGATTACATAATCTTACAATAGATATCTCTGAAATAAAATGAAGAAAATTAACTGCTCTTGGGAACATAAGTTATATTTAATGGACCAATCTCTTTATTTTTTAATTTTACTTAGACAAAAATCAGTTCAGGAATCTTTAATTTTTTAGTCTGCACTTTACCTCTGAGTTTGGCTACATAGATTAATAAATTTGATTATTTTATAAAGCTCTTATCAAAATTACATTATATTATTTTCTAGACAGTGCCTAAACTATAATCAAGTATCATTGTTCTATTATAATAACTTTATGCCTAGATTGTTGCTGGCATCATTACCAAGCCAAATAGATTTTTTGGAGATGGAAGACAGACTAAGATAGTTGTCATGGTGTATACAGGTTGAAGATGAGTGATATTGATAAGACCCAAATTATTCTCAATAACCAAATTTATCTACAGCACTTTCATCTTTCAATTGTTTATCAATTTTAGCAATTAACTCTCCCATAACAATTTTAAAATGTTGTTTGGCCTGATCAAAAGCCTTTTGTATGTCCATATAAAAATCCTCTACTACTTCATCACTATGAGGACTTATTGGGACATAAACCTTCTATAGCATTGTATATATACATGATAGGCCATTATTGCAATTTACGATTTGAATCTGGGTGAAATTTTGCATTTTTTTAAAAGAATTTTTAAAAAGAAAGTTTAGGATTTTTTTCAAAGCTAGCCCAGGGATGAGAATCTCCGGTCTATAGGCCAAGTCCTGCTCTCAAAGCCTTTCTCCAACCCCCAGACATTTACACAAAGTATAAAAAATGGACCTGTATAAAACTTCTATTTAAACATACACATAGTACAGTGCAAATATATATGCAAACATTAAATTAAGTAAATAAAAATATTTATTTTCTCAACTATACCTTTTTCTCTCTCTAACCTTTATAATAATTCTACTTTATTGCATAAGAAATACTAGGCTAATTTTTTAAGTCGATAATTTTGTGTTGTCTGCGAATGACATTATAAATACACCTGGGTCTCTTTTTACGCGGACTTATTTAACACGATTTTGAAGTTACGCGATTCGTCTTTCACCGGAAGTTGAAGTCCGATAATGTGCTATTACTTTAAATAATAAATTTCGAGCACTTACATTATATTGAAAGTAATGGCACATTATTGGAATTCGACTTTCATCTTAGTAATTTCAATATTTGCAGTGCTTTATAATAGTAAGATTTTATGCAATAATGAAATTAAAATCACGATTTCCACATTTTATGTATACACACATTAAATTTTACAAGATTATAGTTCAAACATTGTGCGTGTTAATTTTGTATTTTAAATCACATTCTGTTTTTGCTTTTTAAAAAAGAATGTAATCAATTATTAATCATTTAGTATCCACAAGTTTATTTTTAAAAGGTCAGTAATAGCAGTGGGCACAATTAAAAATTAAAATCTGATTTTTAATTGTAATTAACAATTTAAAAATTATTTACTGCGACTTGAAATTAATGTGAAATTTGATTTTTAAACCGAATTGAAAATTAAAGACAAAAATAAGAATTTAATTTTTAGTTGTTAGTTTTAATTAAATTTTTCCCAGCAGTGGTGAATAAATGTCTTTTTATTATCATAAGTCTAAGTTCATAAACAATTAATAAAATCATCATCGTTGTTGTCAACAGAAAACCATTAACACAATATGAGAGTGAACTTGGTGCTAGTTGTATTTCCTCTTGTGAGAATAATTGCTGAGATATTCTTGACTTCGTTTAAGGAGAAGCCAAATACATCACATAACATCACATGAGAATCTGATTTTTTACTAGTTTGCAAACGAACATTTTTTGGGCAAATAGCGATAATAATTAAAACGTGTATAAAAAAATTTAAATTACTGTACTGTAAATTATGCATAAAAATATATTATTTTGAATAAAATTAAATATTATAGTTAAAAAAAGTTTGTCTTGTATCATTTTTTTTCAAATTTGAAATTTTTTATTAGTCATATTTTATTTCCTTATTTTTTTTTTTTTTGCGTCTTTGCTTTTACGCGAATTTTGAAAAATCACAGACCGCATCCCCCCCTTTTCAATGTAAGTTACGTCTATTTTTGCGCGATTTCATTTGCGCGTGTTTTCTGAGGAACCTATCTATCGCGTAAAATGAGACCCAGGTGTATTTAAATAGCCCTTGGCAGAAATAAGGTTTCCGCCTCTGAACTAACCAATAGCCAAACCAATTAAATTATGGAATGTAAGATTTCGGATTATTTCCGGTACTGGCACTTCCGGCGCTCAAACTATTTATCAACTTTCGAGCAATAAAGCCATTTAATTATTATTGACTTTCACAATTCATCTCATTATAGTTGTGAACAATTAATTTAATAGCAAAAATAGCTATCTGAAAAGTTAAAGGTCATAGACTGATTTTTAAATTACTTTCTCCAATTTTCATGGAATGCTTTTGTTTTTCCTGTTACTTTGTTATTCATTTATCACTTGATCAATGAAATTTGATGTTAATAATATTAAAAAAATAATGATAATTTTATTTTTTTAAATGCAAATGAAATTAGTAAAAATATAATTTGAAAACAACTAATGATATAAAGTCGCATATTTTTAAATTTAAATTTTCAAATGAAATACATTTTTTAAAAAAAAAATCATAGTTCTTCATTATTGGAAGAGAAATTGAATTTGTACACTTTTTTTTTTTTGTTTGCTTTTCTCAAATGATTGATAGAAGTTATTAATCTTTCTCCCCGTGTTTTCAAAATTGTGAATATTTTCTAAACGCTAGTGCTGACGAACTCTTGTATCAGCATTTTTTATAAATGCATACCTGACTTTCAGCAGGGGCAGGTGGATTTCTATAGGATTAGAAAAAGTGGGAGGAGAAGTTAAATATTTCATAACAAAATCCAAAAGGCGAAGCTTGAAAAGTGATACTTAAAAAATGCATTATAATTTTTTGGTCTCACTGATGGATGAAGATTAAGAAATTATTTTAAGTGAGGAGAAGTGCTCCGAAATACTATTTTTAAAGAAAACATTTTTTTATATATGCTTAAAGTTTAGAAATCTAGAATTACACATAAACACACACATATATAATAAATAAAACCAAATTATTACTAAAATTAATCCAAAAATTAATAGTTTATTGTCTACCATGATTTCAGTCCACTAAATCATTTCAGGATAAAAAATTAATTAAAATAAAATAATGACAGTATATATTATTTCAGAGCATTTGTAAAGTTATTGTTTACAATTAGAACGAGTGCAACCTTTGCTAAGTTGTATCATGTGACTTCTGATTAAACACTTTCTGTGAGTGTGTGTGCATACATACATACATACACACATTCATTTTTTATTACTGGAGTCTTTGTGAATTTTGTAAAGAAAATATATATTGATACATCACATATTTTTTAAAACTGAAAAGTTAGATTTTTTTAAAAACTAATACTATATAACTTAGCACAAGCGTAAATTTCTACAATTACAAACATATAAATATATTTTATGCTGTTAAGCAAAATACAATCGTTCATCTCTTAGAAGGTAATAACTGACAGATTAAACTTTGATTCAGGGACTTTTAGCCTATTATCTGGCCATACATTAAACCACCTTATAAAATGATATATATTAAATCATTTTATTTTTGTACACTATATAAATTTGCATATTTAACTAGAATAATATAATGCTATATAGGATTATATGTATGAAAAATGCAACACAAACATTAGTTTTTTTAAATTATTTTTCCATATTGTTTTTTTTTTTTAAATATTATTTTATACACGCACATTTGTAAAAGACTTTATACGTAATGTTTAGCGCATTTACCGCTTATGCCATGGCCTAGGACTTGTATATAGTTTACAAATAGGCTTAGGTATTACAGCCACATCATTAAATTGCAAACAGTAAATAATTTATAAACTAAAGCGTACATTGAATTTCATTACTTCTCATAATATTTGTGGAATTTTTTAAAAATTGTCTTAGAATTTTTTTTTTTTTTCATGTGTCAAAGCCTCGGCCAGGAAGCGAACCCGCAAACCCGGGATAACTGCTTGTAAGATAGCTGTGCTGACCACTCAACCACCAACGCTTGACTAGAATAATTTTGTAATTAGAATATTTTTTATGGCAACTAATTATAATATAACATTATTATCATATTTGTTTAAAAAATAGAAATGTTTTTATTAAAAGTTGTATATTTTAATGCCAATTTCAAAAGTTTATTTTCTAAACACACCTACATGTAAATAATTGACGCCATAGCGATAAGAATGAATTTCTATGAAAATATAAATTTAGTTTGCTGTAATATTTCAAATTCGCCACAAACAAAACACAGAATGAAAAAGGTTAAATGACTAAAATTTCTGGTTAAATTAGTGTTCTTCAGTTGGTCATTTTTCTAAAGATAATGTTTGTCAAATACATGTATATGAGTGCAAGAAATTTGGTGTTGTAATTTAGCACTTCTTTTCCAATTAGAAAAAAAAATCCATGAATTATAAAGATTAAATTTTAACCTTGATATTTGTTTATTCATCATAAGATGTTTTTGAATCTTAGAATAAAATGAAATTTTGTTTATCTAAAAATTTTCAAAATCAGTGACATTAAATGAAATGAATAGTGCTAAGGAATACCTTGGGGTGGTTTTCAAATATTAAAGAGTGACTCATATGGAGTAGACCAAGAGGTTAAATACAGTTATAACCATCCTGAATAATTTTAGTGCCTGGGGCAAACCTGAAGCATATCTCTCAAAAATTATAACGACTAAAAAACCTCACAGTTTTGTTGGTACACCAAGGCATACTTTTTAGTGATATTTTTAAGCAGTGAAATGGGTTCTGCAATTGTAAATCAGACAAATCATCACATGATTTTTAGTTGCATTAAAAATAGTAATTCAATCTATTAATTATATTGCAGAGCCATCTTTTATGAACTTTAGTAATCACTAGACACCAAATAATAGTACCACATTCAATCCCCAGATTAGTTTCAGGAATATTGGCTTTGTCAGCCTGTTCAGTGAAGTGCATTGAATTTGTAAATATGGTTATGTTATATAAGCTCAAGACAAGTTTTTTTTAGGTTTAAAATCTTAAGGATTTGAATCTCAGCTCATTTAGCTTAAACAATATTAAAAAGTAAAGATGATCAGTGAATATCTATCTAAAAATAAATAATGATTTCAAAACAATTGAAATAAAACAACTGTATAAAAATAAATATTTTCTTTATTATTGAACCAGTTTTCACAACATTAATGATAAATTTTCGTTGACCATTGTTAAGGACTATCTGAAAATTCAGTTATTTTTATTTTTTAAGTTCATTAACTAAAATGAATCTTAGAATGTGGTTGAGCTATTTAAGCCTATAATAGATGACTCTGGAATAAAATAAATGAATTAATGCTGAAGCTGGGTTAATTAAGAGCAGAAGTAGTTAAAAAATAAATTGTGATGGCTGAATTGATTTTTAATAAGGAAAAATTATTAATTTCTTGGCTAATAAAAGTAAAAAATCTTGAATACCTCTTTTCGATTCTAGATTTCAGTATTTAGTACAATCAGTAGGGATTACATAGTACTTGAATGACTTGACAGCTATAAAGTGATCATTGATAAAGCCTTCTATTTGACATCAATTTCATTGTAATGTTCATTAATTTTATTTAATGTTTACATTGTCACATTTAAAGTTGGAGAAAGAGGTCGCCACTATCTAATCAATGAAAGTTGGGCAAATTGGTGATGCTTCATTGCTATTAGGAATAAATATTTTATTTGGAATTTAATTTAGTCTTTTGCAAAAATATGAATAATTAAGCAAAGAAAGATAAAAAGAAAAAGTTGAAAAAATAATTGGATGGATAAAATGTACTGAAGAAATATTTTTGTATTAAAAAAATTTAAAAATAGGAACTGAATTGAATATGTCAGAAGAAGGGTGGTAATATGTGAAAATATGTTGCAGAAAAAATAAACTGATAAAAGAGCACAATTTTTAAAAGGTATTTATTCTAAAGAACAAAGCAAAAAAATAAAGCTGTGAAAAGATTATCTAAATAATAACACATGAAAATAATGACAAGTAAATAACTATTCCAAAAATTTATCAGAAAAAGAATGCTCTGTAAGTTCAATTATAGAGTCTTTCCCATATGTCTGCTTTGCAGAAATAAGAAGTACAACATTTATACTATATACATTATGGTGCACAAGATGCACTTATCTTTAGAATAATAATGCAAGAAATTTTAATACGTTTAAAAACAAATTAGGGACAATAAAACAAAGAGATAAAAAATCACCCCATCAGACATTTTCGCAGCC